>JANAVB010033220.1:23768584-24218584 GCA_029216955.1 Iris pallida | reverse complement strand
GGCATTTATCTAACAGTATGATTTAATGGTTAGCAGTTTCTAAGTTGGGATATTACCAAAGAAAGTTTAACCTTGAGATTTTTATGTAGTAATCACCGGAGGATTGATAGAATCTTATTTGATACTGTAGAAAAATAGTTAGAACCTATATACAATTGATTTAAGAAATTGAGTTGATTTTGAGTTTTGATATTCATGAATTATTGTCCGAGCTCTCTAGTCTAGTGGTATTAGAACGGACATCCAGAGGGGCCGGCAAGGTTCGAGTCCCCCAATTGTGTGTGTGAGTGGGATTTCAAAAAAAAATATTCATGAATTATTGGATTATAGTTATACATCTTTGAGCGGATATAAAGTTGGTTTGAAAATTATCTTAAGATTGTAAAAGTGGTAGTATGAATTATTTAAATTGAGTCGTATAAATTATAATTTATATGATCATTACATTTTAAGTGGAAGTAATGATATTAAAATTTGGTTTTAAAATATTTGGAAGATATGAAAACGATTTTGAGAAAAATTTCAAATTTGAAATCGTGTCCTTTGATTTAAGATTTACAAATCTATTTAAATTTTGGGTTCAAAAGTTGTGATTGTGGATATCAAATGTTGGTAAAAAAGAAATTTTGATAACTGATAAATCATTTGAATATTGAGTTTAAAGTTGGATTGCTAATATTACAATTTTTGGGAAGAGTACTAATGATGTGGTAAAAAGTTATTTTGATTGATTAAAGGAATTTACCATTTAAAAGTTGTGATTATGTTTGAATGACATAGAAATAAAAGTTATGGTTGATGAGTGCGTTAAAATATTGAGCGGTAAATTTAGATTGCTCGTTATATGCTGAGGTTTTATCTTGATGATTATTTGAGAAAATTTTGGAGTTTTAAAGTTATGAAGTGATCTAGAAATTTTATGAATTCATGATTTATGAACTCTTGAGTTTAAAAGTTGGAGTGAAAATGTTAATTTTGGAAAAGTTAGTGGTAACGTGATAAAAGTTTTCTTTGAGATTTATGAAAGTGATTTAAATTATAGTCATGATTAAGTTGAATGGCTTGGAGTGAATACAAATTTTGGTGGTTTATTTTGAAAATTTTATTAAGAACTTTCGGAAGAAAACCTGAGTTAAAATTTTAACGGTAGCTGTCACCAAGATAGCTCTAATAAGTTAGAAGTATTCCATGCTAAATGCCATGTCACTCATGACCATTATGGTAGTATATACACAAGCATTGTTAGTCATCTATCAAATTATGTGACTGTATCTCCACCTTGACTTACTCGACCTTTTCTCAAATCGAGAACTTTTATTGTGACGTTCTAACCGTTTGTAATTTGAATAGTGATTTGAATGTTCCTTAACCGTATCCATCTAGGAGACTATTTTCTCTCTAGAACTGTGACCCTAAATTATATTATTAGATTCCTTAATTAATCTTATTTCATGCTTTAACTTGATATTCTTTATTTTTGTATTAATTGTCACATCATGAACTCCCACTTTCTATTTTAGATCTTTTGCTATCCCTTACCGTGACTTTGATATTCGGAGTGTAACACTAGACTTTTCTTCCAATAAATTTCATATATAAGACCTAGACTAGCCCACCTTCATGTAGATATATCATGTCCCACTAAAACACGTCTCCTTGTACTCTATTTTTTTGATATGACATTCTGGTCAAAATGACTAAACTATAACCTCTACCATGATACAGAAATGCTTCCTGACTTCAATTAAGAGAACCAACCTTGACTCAACCCCTTCGACCCGATAGGTGAATATGTTCTACTAAATTCCTTAATGTTTAACTTTATGCATTATCTTGATTGTTTGACCCATTGTCCCATCAGACCACTAGTTTAACTCTTGTAAGTTGGGTAGAATACCTCACGACCCACCAAAGCCTTTGTCCTTGTGACCCATGTTGATAAGTTTACTCAGACTATAAATTCAGAGGACCCTAACTTAGCTAGTCAACCAAGCCAACTGCACTGCCCCAAACTTCGGACGGAACATAGATTTTAAAAGATCCGGAACTATTTAATTTCCTTTATCATTCTCCCTTACTTATATCTTGACTATCTTATGCTGCTAAATAGCTTCAGTTTTGCAAGCTTATTTCTTTACCAAGCTTGATCATGACATATTTTATTGGGTGCACCCACTAACATATTGTCTAGTCAGAACCGATACATGATGGTCTGATCAACCTATTGCACTTTGGTTCGCCTTTATATATTATTCTATGTAGATGGAGACATAGTTAAACTTGTCCTAGAGTCTCATCCGCGACAGCCTTGATAAATTCTCTTTTGAATTATTTTCGTCGCCTATGAACCTCGTATTCGTACTCAATAGCCTCATCTTTGAAACCTTTATTATTCTTGTCTTTTACTTATTTTAGATAGAAAAAGACACTGTAGTTGATAGATCGACCCAAGGTATCACCTTTAGTTGCCCTATCAGTTATATATATATACACGAAATGTAGATAGCCACCGACCGACCAATGTGGCTATATCCTCGCCTTTAACTACTCCTTCCTCAACCCTAGAATTGTCATCGTGCCCTTCCAATTAATCTTGAGCACTCAAGAATGATTCTAATCGTTCACTTAAATCAAACTCTCGACCAAGACAATTAGTATCTAGTTTTCACTCAGGGAGCGATATATCCCAAATGGCTAACTATCCTCTTTGATATACTAAATTTCTTACTATTTTTATTCGGGTCATCAAATTTTGTCACCTTCGTTAACAACCCTTATTCCATACCATAACCCTGATGTATTTTCGGATATACCGAGTTCACAATTTTTCTAATGCATGTTTGTATTGAACGTCGTTTCTTCGCCTCATCCAAATTTAATCACATTTCGACATTGATGAACTCCATCTATCTCCCGACCCTACCTATATTATTTTTTTTTCTAAATTTCGAAGACGAAATTCTTGTAAGTTGGGTAGGATGTAAAACCCCTAAAAAAATTAAAATTTTTATTATTTAAAAGGACTTAAAAATGAATTTTTGCAATTTATGATTTTCTTTTTAGAATGACCTTAGCCATTGTTGAATTTTGGAGCACAAGACTACCATGAATTTTGGCACGGAAGATGTAGCAGTGTGCCTTGACTAGTGTACTAGCCATGCCGGGGGGAGCCTAGCCATAGTTCTGTCCAAACTAGGAAAACCAGGCCAAGTTGTAAATTGACTCATTTAAATAATTTTAATTAAATTATTACTTTTATATATTGATTTTTAGATGACCTGGTTTGTCCAATTCAGCCCGAACTGGACCAGAACCAAATTTAAGCCCTTGTAGGCGTGTGGTGGGACCAAGGTGGCCATGTAGACATATTTTATGCACGTAAAAATATTTCCTAAATTATTTTAGAATTTCATGTCAAATTTCTAATTATTTAACTATTATACAATTACTGGTATTTTATTATTATAATAATATTTATAAAATTATACATTTTTCTGGACCCGGATAAAGGTATGTGGTACAGTTCACCATTGGAGGAATTTTTATTATTTTATTAATATTAAAGTTATTTTGTGAACATTTAATAAATATGTTTATTGAGATGTTATTATTATTTTGAGTTGATTGAATTTATATATATATATAGATATGTTTAAATATATTAAATATTAGATATGTGACATTTAAATTGTTATTGGATTTTAATAGATTATGGTGTATATATAAGGTTATATATATATATATATATATATATATATATATATATATATATAAAGAAAATATATATATATATATATATATATATATATATATATATATATATATAAAAAGAAAATATATATATATATATATATATATATATATATAAAATATATATATATATATATATATATATATTTTATATATATATATATATATATATATATATATTTTCTTTATATATATATATATATATATATATAGAAAGGTTTGATAAAAGGAAAAAGGATTAGAAAAGAAAAGATAGTAATAATAGGTGGTCGGCCCCACCACTAATCAAGGGCCGACCACACTTGTTCATTGAGCAGCAGCAGCTGCTAGGAACCGCCCACATCAAGCACACAACAGCTGCATATAAGGCCGACCCGCCCCTTTTATTCTTATTTTTAGGTAACCCTAAAACTAAACCCTAAAACAATCTCTTCTTCCTCTCTCCTTCCCTCCTCCTCCTCTCTCCTCCGCTCACCTCGAACCTCCTTCGGACAACCTCGTGCGCTGCAACAGCAACCCCATCCCACAAAAACAGCGAGAACAACAACAAAAAAGAGCAGTATGTAAAAGTAAGGTACCCAACTTCTCCGTTCGATATCTCTCTCAATTCTATTTTATTTTTTATTCCATAAATTCGTATAGAAATCCCACATGACCCTCTATCATCCCCTTCAAATTGATTTATTTATTATGTAATAAATTCCATGTTTAATTAGATTAAAAGTCACGAAAAATCAGTTTTAAAAACCATAAAAACCCCGGTACGAGGTCCGTTCCGACAAACCGGATGACCCCGTCGCAAACTGAGAGTACCGAAAGGTCCGTATCGACTTTATGGACGTGCGGGCTTTGGCGGAATTCAAATTGGTTGCGTGTGTACGACGAATTTGATCCGTATCCGTCGAATTTTTTTGTATCGGACTTTTTCAAAATTTTCCAATTATATTGTACACACTCATCAAATTGCGATGAAACTTGTGCCATTGGACTCAAAATATTTTTTTTGTCCTGTGAGCCAAGTTTGGTCCGATTCTGAGACCGTTGATCAGGATGCCATTTTGGCGGGCCCACAATCCCACTCAACGGGAGATTTCGTGCACGGCCCACCGAAATCCAAAATTGGACATACTATTGCATTTATCTCATCAAAATAAATTCGTAGACATGTAGTTTGATGACTTTAGAGACCGTAGGTTCTGGCTTGTTTTTCGGTGCAAAGTGGGTCCAACGACGGACAGCATTTTGACCCAAAATTACCGTTTTGCCCCTGTGTCCAGAATTGGACTTATGGATAGGCGTTTCTAACTAATTTGACCATTCTGAGAACGTTAGGAATACTTGTTTCAGCAATATAAGACAGTTGTGCGAGTTGACAGTTCGTACCTTATTGAGTGGGTTGTAGTAGCTCAGGACAACAGGCAAGTCCATTCTCTGATAGTTTTCATTGCATTTATATCTACTATATTCGATTCAGTTGTAGTGTTATACTTGATTCTCGACATGAGGATATACGAACTAGTATACGTGAATCTCGTCATGAGATGTCATTCCCAGTTTACCTGGTATATGAGAACATTGTTCGATATTGTTTCTTGTACTTGTATAGACACCGATTTTGGAGTGGGCTGGCCCCTACTCTTCGAATCCCGTGTCATGACCTGTCATGTCTGGATTCATTATACTACTCGAGGATGGGGAGATATCAGTGGTTATGTGGTCATTACCCCTACTTGTTTATTACTTGTGCATAGCTCCACCCTCACCACACGTAGGGTGTAGCCTGACCTTATACTACTTGTGCATAGCTTTCCATTTTGGCCGGCCTGATCCCTATACTATTATACTACCTGTGCATAGTCGGCCAAATGGAACAGCCTGATCTTGACCCAAGCCGATCTCATAACGCTCTAATATCTCATGGCACTTTATTTTTATGTTTACATCATACCTCAGATTACTTTTCGTTGTTTATATTCCAGTTTTATCTTATATCTCACACATGACATGATATCCAGTTCTCTTGTACGATTTTACTTTCAATCTTGATATTTTATCTTGTATTTTATTATAATTGTCTCTTATAGTATTTGTCAATTCACATGGAACTGCTGTTGGTGTTTGTACTTGCTCATATCATGACAGGATAACCCCTATTGTTTTTCAGAGGATTTAGATACAGATTATCCGACCTACTATGGGTTTGGCCTAGATGGAGCCTACAACCAGGACCAGCCTATGGACACGGTGCTCGTAGAGGACGCACCGCCAGTAGTGACCTAGTTTACCTATATTTTGTCTTGATTGCATTCCAGTTTGATACTTTGAGACTTGTAGTATTTATTTTGGGATATTGTTTTATATCTTGGTCTCTGAACTTGTGATTGCGACTCAGTGTTGTTTCAGACTATTTATCTCATCTTTATCTTTATCTTTATCTTTATCTTTATCTTTATCTTTATCATCATGCTTATCTTCCTTAGATTATGTGATTGAGTGATGATTATATTCCTCCGTGCGGAGATGACAGGTTATATTATTGTGTCTTAGATTCAATATATTCTAGATAACCTTTACAACGTTCTACCGTCGATACTGCGGCGTAGGCTGGACGTACCTACGTGCTCGTGCCCCTAAACAGGGTGCGGGTTGTGACAACTCTGTTGTGAACACTCTATAGCACGGTGTTGGTCAGCTCCACTCTGCAAGCATTGGCCTAATCTCTTTTGGCAGTCTCTCAGAAGATGTCACTTTTTGCCATAATGATGACAAATCGGGAGATCCTTCGCTGGATAGGGTATAGCTCTCTGCTGATAAAATCCTCCTAGGCGTCTGATGGGTCCTTCTGACTGTCCCTTGGCCGGAACAATCACAGTAGTAGGGCACTTTAGAAGTACTAGGTCCTTGTTGATAGCCTCCTAGAGACGGACTTCTGTTAACACCTCGGCATACGAAACTTTAGACTATACAGTAGTATATCGATGAAGCTTCTTCGTTAACCCATGGTGAAATCTCTGTGCTTTCTCCACGTCATTCGGTATCAGGATGGTATAATAAGATAATACGAATTTACATGAAAGAAGTATGGAATCAATGGAATCAAGCTGTATGCATAAATGAGATAGTTCGAACTTGGAATTCAAAGGTGATAAATTAGCAAGTGGATGAGATTTTGCTAAGACACTTTAATCCTAATTTGCAGGCTCGTCTTGGTAATTTAGGTAACAAAATGACAAACTGACCTGCATGGACCACCACAAAAATATGTCACAATCCAGTTCCAAAATATGTCGCAACCTAAGATATGAGCATGCCAGCTATACAGCTAGAATAAGTATTCCCAATTTAATGGACTTATCATAATCGTAGTATGTTGAATCCTATATCTACAATACAACAGTCACAGGTAACAATACTATAATTTCATCCACATAATGACAACATCAACACAAAAGAATAAAATAAATGTCTAACTGAAATAGAATATAAGTCTGAATAAACAAATACAAAATCTGTCTGAGAAAATCAAATCTGGTAGAAATATATCCACTGAATCAAAGTACAATGATGGGTAAAGTGCATATAAACCCTCCTTAGATGTGAGAAAAATGGAATTAAAGACGTTAATAGCCGTTAAAACACGTCTAATAGACGATTTTACCCCACCCCCACTCTATCCCTTCTCTCTTCGGTGGTGGGGACGGCTCGAGGAGGCTGGCCGACGGAGGGAGGGGGCGGGTCAGGGGGCGGGTGGCTGGCCGACGGATGGAGGAGGGGGGAGGGGATCGGGGGACTGGCCAACGAAGAAAGGAGGGGGGCGGGTCGGGTGGCTGGCTGACGGAGGGAGGAGGGGGAGGGCACGGGTCGGAGGGCTGGCATTGGAGGAAGAAGGGAGCGCTGGTAGGGAGGGAGTAGGGAAAAGGGGAGCTGGTAGGGAAGGGAAGGGGGCGGGTAGGTGGGGGGTATTTTAGGAAGTTTTTAAAAAAAAGTTATTAACAGACATTTCTAACGGCTAATAGACGGTAGGGGCTTTTTTGCTCACGCGGGCAATCTAAAGAGGGGTCAATTGCATTAGTTTTCTAATGAGTCTTATTTTGCTAACGAGGCAAATCTAAGGAGAGTTTATAGGCACTTTATCCGTACAATGATGGAATAATAAAATACTGAAATAAGGAAATAGTTATGACATATCTAGCAAGATAAAATGTCCATGACTCTAATCAGTTATCAACCTCTGGATCAGGGAAACTCCTATTGCACAACCTCTGTCTTCTGCAAGATATTCGGTCTCAATGCTAGGTCCATAACTGTAGGATAAAGATACTCGTCTGGATCTGGAAAATAACCAGGTCCTTAGGGGACATAATAAGATACAAATAGCAAGCTACAATATGAACTGAAATAAATATAGGAAATAAATTAGGTAAACTATTCATCTACGTAAATGCATGTCGAAGACGACTTTGGACCGTATGGATAGGTAAGGGAATAGAATTAGCGTTAACTAATGCTGGAACATATAATAGTATACTTCTCCGATCGTACCGGATTCTAATCCGTGGCCGCTGCCGGATATATCCACTAGTATACCTATAACATGACACACTGAGGCTGATATGCAAGTGTCGGTCCCATAGGCCTACTAATAGTCTTTCCCCTTCGTGTCTTGCTCAAATCACATCCATGAGTCTGGCATTCCACATCTTAATGCAAGTCTCTATCTAGACTCCCTCTAATCGATGTATGAACCGTCACACGACCTACCCGTATTTGTAGCTAGCCAAATACGTAGGCTCTTGCCAACACAAAGTAAACTCACTCAAATTGTTGTGTCATAGGATGTGTCTAGTTATAGAATTCATAAGAAATAACTTTATTACCATTCGGGAGAGTCTACTAACCTCTAAGTCACACATGTATTATCATATCGATGGAACCATCGATAGCATCGATGAAACCATCGATAGCATCGATGAAACCATCGATAGCACCCAATTCATACTTGCCCACACGATTTTTAGCCGCACGCCATGCCTCCGTGCCATGTGCGCTGTGCACCCGTGTGCTGGGTCTTTCGTGCGCCCGCGCCATTTTGTTGCACGCCAGGCGCCGTGCTTGTGTGATCCGTGCACCGTGGGCAGTTTTGCTCGCGTTCATAGTATATTTTACGCGTCGCATGCCAGCGACATTCGTTGGTCGTACACAGGCGCTATGCTTGCGCGATCCGTACGCCATGGGCAGTTTTGTTCTCACGTGTAGTGCATCCGTACGCAAATCACTCTAAATGACTGTTTTTGCCTGTTTAAACTGTTTTGTAGTTAGAATCTCGTAAAACTCAGAACATAAAAGTTATAGATCTTTGTCTTGGCTTCAAGAATCTTCCTGTCTCACTTTAATCAGAGTTCATATATGACTGATTGTTTTAATCACACATGTGTTCTTGATCTTCTTTGCATGTTTTCTATACTTGACCTAAATTGCGACAACCCGACTTGGCAACTTGGTAATCTGAGCTAGTAACTTGCTTGAACATGATAATATGATCCCATCTTGATAATCTTGATAGCGTCCCGTCGAGGCACACTCCTGACAAGTACACTTGATATGACAAGTAAACATGACATGACATGTATAATCTTGATTGTTGTTGCAACAACTATTCCTGTCTTGCTAGTGTAACTCTTGCCTTGACTCCATGGTTGCTTATGCATGTACAAGCTACCTGTCCCATCTTGCATCATGTTTAGGATATGGATTCTTGGTTACCACGGTCAGGGAGTCATAATGAATCTGACTAGGTTAATGACTAGATTGATCAAGTAGTTCATATAGAGAGATTTTCTAGTTACAGGCGATCCTATTATCCTGACCACACCTGTGGACTTGTAGCCTGCTGAAGAGTAGGGCATGTATCTAGCACACTGTCATGTGTTATACGTCTTGAATCATAAGTACTAAAGTACACCAATAATCTTGATGACTCTTGTTCTTGTAACTCTTGTAATCCCGCCTAAATAACCTAGATAGTCTGTAGGGCTTGTGACTGCAGAAAAATCTCATTGCATCTTATTAGTTACTAGGCATGTGACAACCCTAGTTAGCTAATGATAGCAAGCTATAGGACTTGATTGGCTGTGCTTGAATGATCATCTCATGATTAACATGGGAATTATATTCCACCTCTTGTTTTCTCAATACAAGCTAATATGTTCTTTAAAGCATGTCTTTTATATTATTTATTTTTGCTCTTTTATCAGTTCTTCTATTCATTTATGCTAGTTTTAGTTCCTAAGTAGAGCCTCCCTTGTGGTACTTTCTCTTTCTGGGGTCTGACCTAGCTGGTTTTGTATGGCCAAAATTTAGAGTAGCACCCGAGGATCTACCTGCCTTCCAGACATATGGCGAATACCAGGCGTAACCATGGCAACGAGTGAATTTCTTATTTTGCTTTCCTACTCTATTATAAATTATTCTTTTGAGGCATTTAGCTGTCAAACAAGTGTTAACTCGTGTTGAAACTTAACTATATCTGCCTAAGGGCTGTTACATGATTGGCAAATCCTAGGGTTGATCATCTATAACTTAACTCTTGCTAGTCTTCACATTTTGTATGACTAGCTTCATGATCATCTGAATATGTAATATTTGGGATGTCTTACTTTGTATGTCTGATGAACTAACATCTTGTAACATTTCTTTGCTTGCTTGAGATTGAGACACTAGGCTTGTTCATGACTATAAGAGACTGTTGGCTTGTAGGTAAATTCTCATAGATCTGGACAGCCGTGACCATATTGGGAGGTGGGCTGCACTTCAATGTACGTAGCTGGCTGTGTCTATCCCCCACTCTCCAGCATTCTGGTTCTGGAGCATGACACTTGGGACTAAATTGAAATTGAACTCGATATCCCGATCCGGTGGCAACCCTGGCAAATCTGTAGAAAAAACATTCAAAAATTATACAATGATAGGATGTGATAGATTATACTTTTTCACAACTGCTTCGAAGCTGACACCTTCTGATCTTCATGCAGCACTCCTCGTGACCTCAAATGGTGGCTCTCCTGGCGGTCTGAATATTACTTTCTCCTGATGGTAATCTACAAAGGCAAAATGCTCACTCAACCAAACCATCCTAAGGAATGCATCGAATCCCCAAAGTGGCATTACAAGGAGCTGGGTCTTATATTCCCTCCTAACTATACTAATAGGACAATCATAAATATCTCTGACTAGTACCATACCTCCACTCGTTAGGATTATATAATTCCTCCTACCATATGCAAGTACTATATAGTGTCGGTACATGAACACGAATGATATAACACTATATGATGCTCTGGAATCAAAGAGTGCAATGGCGGAAAAGAAATAAAGTAGTATACTACCTGTGATCACATCTACTATTGGCTCTACCTCCTCTATAGTCATAGAAAAGGCTTGACCATGTGGATGTCCACACCTCTGTTGCTGATGCTGGGCAAATTGCTACTGCTGAATAGGCAAGGGTGGTCTTTTCGGTGGCCATCCTGGAGGTGCAGCTACTAGACTCCTCTGGGGTGGTTCTGTCGATACATGAGAGGAAGCTACAGTAGACTCTCTCGCCAGATGATTAGCTACTCTGTAGATGAGATAATGTCCTAACCGCTTTCGACACACCTGCCATGTGTGTCCTATCTTCTAACACTATCCACAAGGTTGCTGAGCTGGTCGCTGCTGTGGTGAAGCCCTCGGAGAAAACTGTGTAAGGGATGCAAAAGTCTTCGTCTGCATATTAGAATGCTTGGATGTTCCAGATGGCTCCTAGAAATGTCCCGATTCCTATTTTGATTGAGGACAATGTTGGCCTCAAGTCGTTGTGCAATCACAACGGTCTCTCCGAAGGTCTTAGCCCCATTGGCTATAACATACATATGGATCTGGTAGGCTAAACCATGATAGAATCTTCTTAACCTCTCCTCTGGGTCCAACACCATCCCCTAAGTAAATTGGCTCAACGGATTGAACTCCGTTGCGTACTCATTAACTAAGAGGGTCCCTTGCTCGAGGGTCTGAAACTATCTCTCCAACCTCTCCCTAGCTATGGTAGGATAGAATTTTTTTTGAATAGCTCCACAAATCTAGCCCAAGCCAGTCCTGGTGCAGCAAGGTTAGGATCATTCTGGAACCAAATCCTGGCTAGGTCATGCATCTGAAGTCCGGCTACCTCTATCATAAGGTCTTCTGGATGTTTGACAACTCAGAGTAGTCTCTTTATGTCCTCTAGCCACTCATCAACATAAATAATGCCCTCCGTGCCATGGAAATCTCGGGGAACAAGCCTCTTGAAAGCAAGGATAGTGCATTCCTTGGGTAGGGTGGGTAGTAGTTGAGACTAGAGTGGAGGTGATATCGCTATGAGGGTTCTTTGGGTAGAGTAGGTAAGGATTGTGCCTGTGGAGTGGTATGCTGAGGTGGTGATTGATCAACTTCTCTATAGCTGCTATAGTAGCCTGACGAGCGCTCTCTATTATAAAACCCCTAAATTTTTACTATATTTTTAGTACTAATTTTTTTTTGTATTTATACGTCGCGTAATTGTATTGTACGTCACACGGGAATTTATGTTTCGTATTTACTCGTCGAGTGCGAATACGGACGAGGTACATATTTTTATAAAAATGGTTTTTGATTTTATTATCGATGATGGTTTCAAAATAATATATATAATACTTATTTTTATTAAAGAGTTGTGAAAAGTATCTATTGAGGTTGCCAAAATTTATTATCTTAGTATTTATAAAAGGCTATCTTATTTTAATAGTTGTAATTTAGAAAACTAGATTATGTGAATATTCTACTCGTGTAAGGCGCATGAAAATTATTTCATGTATAATTTCAAAAATTTATTTTTATTATGTATAATAATTTATTTAGCAAGAAAGTATTTTAAATATTTATGTTTATTTTTGAAATTATTTTTACCTAATTTTATTTAAAAGGTATTTGAAGATATTTCCTACTAATATTTAAAATATATATTGGAATTTTTGAAATTAATTATTATATAAATTCTATAAAAAGATATTTCGAATTTATTTATGATAAATTAAATTGTGATTAGATTTATTGATTTAGATTAAATAGTTTAATTTAAATATATAATTTATCTATATACTGGATTTGGATTTGGTTGATTAGTTTTAAATTCGATCTAAATTAAATTTATGAATTATCAAAAGGGGGTTTTAAATTCCTAGTCCATATCAACTAGGAGTCCACCTCCTATATAAGGAGAGCCTCCATATTATTTTTCCTCCACAATTATTCTACAAAATTTCTCCACCCAGGTGCCGTGCATCGTGTCCGTGTCCCCATCTCCTCTACTAATTCCAATATATACAGTTACATTATCACCTTCTTCGTGTCCACATTCTGGACACAGTCCTCCTCGTGTCACGTAGTACACATAATCAACATATTTTTTTGTCGTATCCGACAAGCCCGGATACGACGATACAATCCTAACTCTGTCCCGCCCTCCGCAAACCGCCTCTGCAGACATCAAACCCCCGCCTCGCCCGACCACCTGCTGCCACCTCCGTTGAGAATCCCATTACGCCTCCGTCACCGTCGACCCGAGCCTCTTTCCGAGCAACCAAGGACAGCCATCCTCATCACTGATCCTTCCAGCCTTCCGCCACGCCTTCACCATTGCCACCTCCACCAGTCCTTCGTAGACCATCCCCTGGCCTCGGCCCACGCCTGACCACCACCTTCTCCTCTCCTCACCACCAAAAAAACCCCATCGCCATCAACCACCATCGTCGGCTCCAACTTTACCACCCGTCACCGATCACCAGCACCGCGCCTCCACCTCCAGTGACCAACGCAAAACCCAAAAATCGACACACATCACCAATAAAGTAAACAACCCAAACTCACCTCCGCTGTGCCGAGCCTCCTTAACCCAGCCATTTCCGTCGAGCCGTACGTACGGTCGCACCAGCCGTGAGCGCCACCGCGCGTGCGCGTCCCTCCATGCGTACTAGAAACCGCCACAGACCCGATCCGGTGGCCACTAAACACCAGCGCCATCGCCGGATCGCCTCGAGCCCATGCCACCGGGATAGCCAGAAGCAGCGTCGAGCTCCACGGGTGCTCCCTTCTCCCATCTCGAGCCTGACTCCCTCTTTTCGAGTCCCTCCACCATCACCACCACCGTTGGATATCCTCCGAGGCCAGCTTCTCTGACCGGCCGACCGCACCTCCATCAAACCATCACTCGTCCGGCGTCTTCCGCCGTGCCGTAGCTGAAACCCTCGTCATCATCTTCTCTGTGCCTCGTCCTCCGTCGTGCTCGTCACCACCAACGGGATCTGGGTTGAAACCCATATCTGGAGCAATGGTGAACTCCATCGGCCACCGAATCCCTCGCTGTCCGCCATAGCTCTCCCGCCTCTCCCCCTCAAAACTTCCTTTCTCCACCAGTCCTTCGCCTCCTTCTGCGATGCCGCCATAGGAGACCGACCTAGTCGATTGAGCCTCGGCGACCGGCGCTGCACTCCGATGCCAAATAACTCTTCCGATCGACGCTTCTACCCAGCCTCCGTCCGACGAACGAGCCGTCCGACCTTCCCGCTTCCCTCTTCTCCTCCCTCTCGCATCTCTTTCCTCTCTCTCTTCCTCGTTTTTATTTTCTCTTTCCTCTACGTGAGAAGCCCCTCTTCATTTTCTTGTGCTTCCCTACTTTTCCATCATCTTCTAATCAGAGGAGAGAACCCCCTTTTTGATTTTTTAATACTATATTATATTATATTATTTTTTCTTTGTATTACTTTTGAGTGGAAATTTATGTATACAGCATTATTATATACAATGTTGATATTTGTTAAAAGCATTGATTAGCGTTCTATTAACAGATATAGTATAAGATATCAATATGTATGTACGCTAGTATATATTTTATATAATTAGTCAAAGGTATTATTATTTTATCTTATTATTGGTATTTTGGTACTAATATTTTCATTAATATTACTAAATTATTTAATAACAAAATAATATATTGGGACTTGACCCTATAGGTAAATTTAAATTCGTTTCAAAACTTAATTAATTGGTATTTTGACAAAATTTTGTTTATGGCCCAAATTCATCTAATTGTTTCTCTTTATATTATATTTTCTAAAAGTATTATTACTCGTGTTCTAGCTATTTTTCGAAATAGAATATTTGGCTTTTATCTGGTGGTATTTTAAAATAAGCTTTCGACCTAAAAAATGTTATGTTATTTTATAGTATCAAAATGGTTGCAGTATTCTCTACCTAAGAAAATTTTAGTATTGATATAAGAGTAATTTCTCGTAATTTTCAAGTATTCACCGAAGTCAAACTTTGTGCCACATTGATCATCGCAGCACACCAGGCGACCCATCAGGCAAGTATACCTTGCTAATTTACTATCAAATTATTTATTTTCTGTATTATTTATTTTGTTTCATATTGTTAGTTTCTTTTGTTATAAACTGTGCGTCCAAGTCATACTTGGGTGTAAGTGACTCTATTAGTCGTTTTACTTTACTATATGCATGTTAACTTAGTTTTAGCGGACTACCTTCTTGTTGGGGATATCCTTATATCTCCTTGGGCCATGACACTCATACTACACGGTTTGAGACATTTTGCTTAGGGCACGACTTATGGACTGGCCATCTCTAAAGTCGTGTGACGGTAGATCTTCGTAAATGCTATAACTAGGGTTTTAGAGACTCAAGCAGTTACAAAACTTGACAGGTTATGGACATAACTTGAACAGTATGGGAAATATTGGGGGAGGACAGTCGCTAGTGCATATAAGAATCCAAACAGGTAAACCACAGTCTCTGGATGGAACTGTGGCAATTTATATTTGCAGATGCCCTCTGACGTTTTGGACGTTACGGACGGATACAGATGACTGGATGCCAGTTACGAACTTATAGCCTAAAATCCCAGCCATGTGCATGAAAGTTGTCCTCCAAATTGCACAATAGATGGTTAGCATTCCCTTTGCATATTTGTGTCTAGGATAGTCTTTTATATATTATTTTATTATTCTGACAGTTCATATTAGCATATTCTTCTTGTATCTTGCTACGTCCCTCTGAGGACCTGGTTTTTTCCCAGGTGTGTGTTCATGTCTTCCGCTGGTATCCTAGCCGGGATCGTGATCTTCTCCATTTTTTCGAAGATGACGTGCCTTGGACCTTTCTTGTTACTTTCGCCAATCCTTTTCGTATGTCATGTATCTTTTTTTTATTAGTTGGCAGTGAATTTATCTCCGCCCAACTACATGTCAATAGACAAATTCTTACTTATTCTATAAAATCTTGATTTTATTTTATGGATGAGATTAGTTAGTTGTGGTTTACTGTATTTTACAGCTTATGTATACATACAAGGCCCTGTACTTCGATTGTATATAGCTGGCATGTCAACGTACTTAGTCCTACGTATTTTGGGACTGGGCGTTACATCTATACCCTATCGTAAAATAGTAGTTGCTCCCTCTGAGCCTCAATCATGTCTTGGACTAACTCGAAGAGCTATGCTCCTCCTAAGGAACTAGACTTGTGCCTATTGGAAGTAGCTCCCCCTAGAGATCTGGAAGGGCGCCTAGCGTAGGTAGCTCCTTGGGTTGGAGGCAGGGGTAAGCTTCCTTTTGGCTCTTGAACCACTGGTGGGGAAGAGGATGCTCTCTAGGACATGGCCACACTAGTGGTGCGGCCACACGACGGTCTTCCTTTGGCCATTTTTTAAAATGGAGGAAAAAATATAAGTGTCCAATCGTGTAGTGTTGCAACATAAAACATAAAGTAACCATAATTGGTCCTATGCTGTGATGAGATCCTAAAGGACCTGCATGGGCCACCACAAAAAAAATATGTCATGATCCGCTCCCGAATAATCAGGTACAAATCGAATCATGCCCGGCATATGCTGTAGTTGACAGCGGTAGTCAGCAGTCTAGACTTTAATATTCATCAAATAGTATTATTAATTCATTTCTCATCACAACAACTATCACTATGTAGCTACTACTAGTATCATCACAGATCACTATATACAGTAATTATAGGCTTTTACAATGAACATCCAAAAACAGATCCGGTAACGAATATAAAGGCTATCTAAGTCCTGCAACATTTCCTTAATCATGATACATCCAATCAACAACCCAAAACTTGAATCTAAAGCTCAAGAACATTGTCCTGGTCCTGCTGAGCATCCAGAGTGGGCTCCGCTGCCAAGCTTTCCTGCTATCTGTAGTACTCTGGATAAGCTAACGGATCAGTCTTACCTGTAATATCAACTATCCAGTCAGAAAAAGAGCAAATTACAGTGTTACTCAATCGTACTTTCTGACATGATCCAGAGGAAAAAAGGTAAAGCAAAAGCAAGTAAATGACAAGTAAATATAAGAATCATCGGAGTATGCACTAGCTACGTGAACATGTGTAATTTGATATCATTAAGCATGTAGGGGCAAAATATGTATCAGGCATACCAAGAAATGATATGCTATCAGTCACGCACGAATCAGACATGCCTAGTGACAATGCTACCAGTCATGTATAAAATGGACGTCAGGCATATTAAATAATATGCTATCAAGCACGAGAATTTATCCAAATTTAGGTATACTACATGCTTTAAGAATGTCCCTCTCCCGATATGAGACACAGAAACATGCAATCAATAAAGTAAAGGAAACATGTACATAGCAATACGGGTGTGTAAATATGCATGCAAGTGGCTAAATTATATTGAGATACATGTACTTGCCGTTTACCAGATGTTGGCCGAAAGTTGTAAATCACCTAACAAATAATAGAAAAACATTAGGAGTTCTATTTTAAAGGAAATTCGTAATGTTTTTCTATTAAACTAACTATTAGTTGTCTCCAACTAGTAACTAATTTATTAATTCATACTAACCTTTATTCCTAACAGTTAACCCCTACTAGCCTAATACTGCTTAATGTGATCTAGTCTCGGCCCAAAGGCCTGGCCTGTTAAGATCTATTCCCCCAATTAAAAGACCTAGCTCACTGGATTCAAATGTTGACCTAAGTTTTGTTCTGCTCAGATCTCTCGGCTCAACCCTAATTCTAACGGCTACACCACTGTATTGTAGTTTGAAATCCTGCCCGTCCAGTGTCAACTAGCGGCTTTCTTGTGTCTTCTATGCGGACACATGTCTAACAAGTCAAATCCTAACAAAATTAAGAACGAGTAACGTAATAATATACCTGAGACTAAGGAATGTAACTAACGATGACTTTGGCGTCCAGTACTTTCGTTCTCGTGTCTGGAATCTGGAAAGAACCCGATTCGGACATTTGGTCAAACAGTGGATATGCAAGGAACAAGTGTTTAAGTTCAGGGAGCTTTGATAATATTAGATGATTCGAGAATCAAGAAAGAGGATCAAGAAGAAAGAATTTAGAGTTAGGATCCTACCAAGTCATTTTATGATATCAAACTAATCAAAATTCGAAGAATCACTTAGTTTATACCTCTTCTTGATAGGTCGATAGTGTCTTTGTTCATAGAGTAACCAAATTCAAGCAGGTGCCACCATAAGACCAACCACCCCAGAGTTCAGATAAAAAATGCAACGAATCGAATTGATTAGAGAATAATCACTCATCGATTGGTCGGTTCACGAGCAATGTTAGTTGAACTGCTCCCAATCAACTGATGTTTGCCAATACTCTGTTCGAGCTATGTAAGAATTGCTCTTCAAGAGTTTATTGACAGTAAATTGGTAGACTCGATCGATGAACCAAAACTATTCATCATCAAGAAACACTAAAAAACAAATCGAAAAAAAGAAGAAGTAGAACAGTCATGGTAAACTCACCGGGATGGTACAACGATAGGTTCGATTCGCTCAAGAAATTATCTTCATGATCGGAGCATCCACCACACGAGGTCACTCACCACATTGACCCTCTGCTACCTAGTTGAATCATCAAGAACTATTTCCTAGAATCAATCAGATAACAAAACAGAATCAAACGAGGGATCTAGGAAGTAATTACGAAGACCGTTTCGTTGATGACGATACTTGAGAGTGTTTCAACACAAAAAGGGTCCAGGAAATGTAGAAATCCTCTGAATTATTATAAAAAAAAGAAGTACAACAAGAATATAAGACAAAAATTTGGAGTACAATAAAAATATAAGGATTGGGGCGATGGAGATTAAGTCAACTTCGACTTCTTTACATCGTTGACGATCTGATACAGAAGTTGTTGAAGCTTGGTGGTTGATGAACTTTCGATTGCAAGGGGAACTTTATCACTGAAAGATCCCTTCATCTCTGAATGTTCTTAGCAAAAAAGTAATGTATGTAGTCTCTCTTTATGCATGTGTTCTCTATGTGTGTCCTTCTTGCCTTTGTCCTGCAAGGAAGAAACTGCCTGCTATTTATAGCTTTTCTTCACTAGAAAAGCCATGTACGTATGTGCAAAAAATACTATTTTCCTTGAAATATAAAAGGACAGAACAATTATCGGAGGACTGGACTTTTACTTCATAATACAAACTCACTTGTACAGAGAAAGCCTAGGGACGAAAACCTAGGTACAACAATCTAAGTACAATTGTTTATTTTAGATTTTGGGGGTGACGATAGAGGCTCGGGAAAGCGACGGCCGCTCTGTCTTACTCCTTGGACGATCGGGTGCAGCTTCTTGGCTTTGTGGATGAACTGCTTGGCGTTGATGGAGAAATGCTCTCTCTTCAGGCTCTCTGGCTCTCTATGCACGTCGATCTCTGTCTATCTCTGTCTTTCTCTATCTCTGCGTATGTCTCTCTCTATGTCTGTATATTGTAAGGGAGTGGCACCATGCTATTTATAATAATGGGGGGACATCATTAGAGTTTACAATAATTGCCCCTTAAAGTGGCGGCGGCCTGTTGATTGATCAATCTGGGCCATTAGTTTTGAGTGTAATAAATCTGGGCCATTAATGTAGATTGTGCCAAATCCTCTCAGTAATTAATGCTGATTAGAATAAATCTCCCTTATGATGATCCGATGATGTCTGCGAATCTGAATGAATAAGTTTAATTCATTCTCCTGCCACGTGTCCCAGATTATTGGGATTTGACCCAATCTTTGATTGCAGTAAATCTGGGAAATTGATTGGCTTTATGACACGTATCCTGGGAGCCACTGAGGGGATCTATGCCGCATGAAGATTGACCCATATATGCCCGGCCATGTGTCCTCGAATCACGTGATAATCTGGACTGCATGGACGTAGGTGTCCGCATAACGGGTAACCCCTTCGTGAGCCGCATGGGAGAGCGTCTGCTTGAGCCGCATATGACAGTCCACGTGCCTAGGCTGCATGGCATTTTTTGGATCTCGGAGTATTATGTCAGAGATCTCATTCGTTTCCCTAGGAGTCTGTCATTATGACAGAGTCATAATTACATCTTTGTGTCAGGGCTGTCGTCTTGTCAGAGCGGTCAGCCGTCAAGGCAATTAATGCAGTAAGGGAAGAGTTGTTTGTATGCTACATAGCACCTCTCTGAGCCGCATGGAACGTATCGATCCGCATAGTCCCTTGTGCCGCATGAATCTCTGAGCCGTATGGGCTTTCTGAGCCGTATGGGGTTTCCTGGCCGCATGGATCCTTCTTTATTATTTTCCATGCTTCTACAAGACCCCCTTCAAAATTTTCAATTTGCAAAATTAAAATACTTTGAATAAGAAGCATGGCTGGGTGCAAGTTCTTTCTTAGCCGCATATGAGGTCCTAGCCGCATAGATGTCTTAGCCGCATGGAAGTTCGGCCACATGGATGTCTCGGCCGCATGGATGACTAGGCCGCAGGGATTTTCGGCCGCATGGATGTCTCGACCGTAAGGACTTTCCGCCACATCATCTTGCCACGTATGGAGATCTTTTACATTAAATGTTGTTGATTTGTTGTCAGTTTTGAGGTCACTTTTCGGGGCGGGATCCCAGGAGTCTAGCCTTCATTTTATGTGGCTCACCTCGATAATCGAAGAGTTGGTTCTCGTTCTGTACGAGAATCGAAGCGCCTTGGTTTTATTTATAAATATGGATGGGTTGAGTCGGAAGGATTTCCTTACTTTCTCCTTCGTCTCCCACTGTTGCTATCTTTCCTTTCCTTCTCCATTTCCATTCTCCGACTATCGAAATGGCACCGAAATCTTCCAAGGTCATCTCCGCTGCCGCAAAAGGCAAGAAGGCGGCTTCCTCGTCGGCTGCTGTGCCCGAATTGCATCCTGATCTTCGTCCCGCTTTCAAGTGTAAGGATCTCTTTCGAACACTTTGAACCCTAAGAACCCACGGCTCTGTCGCATGATTTATGCACAAGCCCTCATCGTTTGGATGGCTCAAGCCTGATCATGATGGAGCCGTATGCGTTGTATGGGCCGCATGACCCTCTCGTATTTGGGCCGCATAGGACATTCCCCTTGTATGAACGCATGAGAAGGATTTTGAGTCACAAGACTACTTCTGGATATGAACCGCATAAAGTCTCCTTTGACCGGAGCCGCATATGTTCCTGACAAACTGGTCCGCATAGAACTTTGCTAAATCTCGCCGCATAAACTCTTCTGCGAGATAGAACCGCATAAGTCGTAATCCGAGCCGCATCAGTGTCACATGGAATTCTTAACTGAATTGGGTCGCACGAAGCTGTGCTGACCCGAGCCGCATAGGCTCTGTTGAAGCCATGCCGCATGAAATTCAGCTGAACTGGGCCGCATAAGGCTTTGTCGCTCCGAGCCGCATAGACTCATAGAGACTTCTTTTTGAGAAAACTCTAAGTGATTTTCGTTTTAACCTATTTTTAATCCTGTTTCTTTTGTACTTTTTTCCAGTGAACCTCCCAACCAACCCAGCCGGAGAGCTTCTAGTGGGTTCGGCTCAGTTTGCCATGGGTGTGCGTCTTGACGATCTGATTCGACATATGAAAGATCAATTTTCCTCTAATGAGCCTTTGGAGATGGTGGCTGCCATCAACAACCAGCCTTTCCATTTTCTTTGTACTATGATGAACTCGGGAAAACTGGACGAAGAATATCTGAAACCCGCTTTTCTCTTTGGGGATGCTTTCTCCGTAAAGAACTCCGAATATTGGACGTTTCTGAGAACTAGGACTTCACTGTGGATGGGGTGGATATCCATTTTACCGAGATGGAGCGGCATTTTCCCCTCTCGTGGTTTAATATGGTGCCGTTGGGCAGGACAATGGCAGGTTCTCTGACTCCAACCCAACAGGGGATGTTCGTAGGTAACATCCACTATAACATGAGTATTAGGTCGGCCTGTACAAGTAGGGAGTCAGTCAGCCGGACTGTGATGGGGCTGCTTCCTGGTACTTTTATCAATGTGTCTAGTACTAACTTCACTTTTACCCGAGCTGACACCTTTCTGAACCAACTCGATCGTAAGTGGTCCTATCCCGTGGACAGGCTGTCGCTGCTGAATTGGATAAACCCTATTCCCACATGGGCCAATCTTTCCTCGTGGATCCTGAGAAACTACGAGGAACTCCTTAAGGAGATTGACCTTTACTACGCCATCCGGGGCACCAGTTACGGATTGCCCATTAACAAGCCGCTATTCATGGCCCTTTTGGGGATGTATAGCCGGCGTACAAGGACTTTTTTTGCGCCCGGAGGAGAGTTGGGACTTGCTCTCCATGAGATGCATGCTGTTTCTAAGCTGCCGTGGGGAGGCGAGGCCTTTGAAGTATATACACCGACGAATGAGGAATTCGATGACCTGGATCGATGATTTCCTGGTTTCGTTGCCGTGTACCGAGAACTGTTGTGCCATTATAGCATCTGCCACCAGATTGCTATCAAGAAAGAAAATAGCTCAGAAGGGAACGCCCCTCATACCACGGCCTGGGTTGCGTATCTTTTCAAGTTACGTCCTTCTGGTCGGGTTTCGTTTCGAGGTCCTCAAACCCCGGAGGAGGTGAAGGACATGATGTTGAAGGCCAAAAGGTCGAGGTCCACCCGCGACAGGTTTGGGAGCCGCACTGACTCCTTCAGTTATTTCTACTATGGTACCCGACAAATGTCCGATAAAGCAATCTTAGCCGGGTTCTTGATGGTATGGCTACGAAATTGCGTAGTCTCGGGAGGAGCAGGTTCTATGGAAAGGATCAGCCACCATTTCATTCTCCCAGCTGTGAAGCGGATTTTCAAAGTAAGACTAGCCCTTCTTCCGGCTATGGTGTGTAGCATATACCACGACCTCTGTGCCTTTACATCTAAAGTTATTGTCCGTGAGACGACGCTGGACTTCGAACGGATAGAGCTACCATACCACTATCTCATGGGGTGGTTACTGATGTATTACCGGTCATTGATGAGGGCCGGGACAGAGGATGATGTCACCGCTGATGATGCCTTCCTCTTCCGATACCATCAGCAATCTTGGGAGTATAACACCATGTCGGCTTGTCGGAGAGCATTGGCAAGAGTTGATGGGCCTGACTTCTTTGTGTCTCCTCCTCAGTTTACTCCTAGGGAAGTGGGGAGGGTACACATTGATGGCATCGATCCTCCCCAGCTCTTATCCGAGAAGATGCTTCTATGGCTGTGCAACATTCGTCCGGCGTACCTAGTATATCGTTACCGAAATAACGTGTACTTGGGGCCTAATTTGCCTAGCCGGTTCTCTCGCCAATTCGGGTATAGTCAGCTGTTCCTTGACTGCCCCAGTGCTTGCCTGGGTTTCGAGGGCAGTGTTCTTGACGGCATCCGGGCGTGGCATTATTACAATATTGTTCATACCCGAGCTAGCTTCTCAGTCCCCGACGCTAGTACGCAAGCAGATATTCTGTACATGGCGGCTCTTTATCACGTTGCGGCGAATAAACCTCCCATGAACTTCGACATGAACACCAGCTTCATTGTCGGGACCGGCTTGGCAGAAAAGCCAGAGGGTTCCAGAAAGAGAAATAGAGGGGCGAATAGGGTCCCGTGCCGGACTCGGAGTCCACTGCGGCGGATGAAGAGGATGCCGAGCAGGCCGTCGATGACTCGTCGCATTCTTCGGACGAGGAGGTGGGAGACCAGTCTCCTACTATGCCAGACGAAGAGGTAGAGGATCATCCACCTGTTGTGCCTGGTGCTTTGCGCCAACGAGACAGGCATCTGTCCACTGACGATGGCAGGACCTACTCTACAAAGCGGACTGCGGTAAGACGTCGCAGGCTGTTTATTGATGTTGACGCTATTTCTGAGGTAATTGGAATTTCAGCCGCCTTTTCCCTTTTTTTCGAAATTATGGCCTAATTATTTTTTTGCTCTTTGTAGGCGTCCGGAGAGTCTGCTTCTCGAGATTCGACTACTGAAGTCGATCCAGCCTTGTCTACTTTGATCAATGATATGTGCACTGCCATCACTTCTGCTGGGGCTCTTCCGGAGGTGGCCGGGGGGTCTCATCTTGCTGGGACCTCAACTCATGGGGACGGGGGCTCTATTGCCCTTGTCCCTGAGATAGCTGAATTCCAACAGGATGACGCTAACCCGGCTGATTCCCCTTCAAGGGTGGATAGGGCAGAAGAGCCAGTTGAATTTGAGTCGGGAGCTGTGGATGGGGAGTCCAAGCTAGCTTCGAACGAGCTGCAGCCTCCGAGCTCTTCCCCTGGTAAGATAAACCAGCTTTTTAACTTGTGAAGAGGCCTATTTGCTTCTTTTGTCCCATCCTCCGTGGATTAATGATTGTTCTGGACGTACAGGTCCCGCCCCTTTATCGCTGGTGACGAACGTTGCCGAGGTGGACTCTACCGGATGGGATATGATGGAAGCACGTCGTCTCCTTCTTTTCCAGCCCATACTGAGGGGCCTTCGGCTGGGTCAAGTTTGGAAGCCTTGGTGATAGCACAGCTGGAGCAAGGGACGACGCTTTCTGTGCCATCCTCTGCGAATAGGGCGTCGGGAGTTACCCTTTCCGCTCTCCCAAGTATCCAGGCTCTTCGGGCGACGGAAGAGGAGCTAGCCGCTATCCATGCTTCTTTTCGCACAGGATTCGTTTCCCTGGTGACAGGGACGGCCAGTTCTGAGGCTACTCCTTCGGTACTGCCTACCACACTCCCTTTGACACCATCCTCCACGGAAGTCTTGGACGAAGTATCTCAGGATGTGGTCGACAGTTTCCACCGCCACCTGAAGAGGGAATTAAGGCAGCTGTGGAGAGGGGGACTCCCTTTTCTATGGCCCGCCAATGTGCCGGTAGCCAGATTAATATCCTTAAAATACTCCCCGGTGGAGCGGGACTGGCTGCGCTTCTGGAGCCTAAGCTGTTAAAGGCTGATCGTCTTGTGGCTCGGTTTTGCGTGCTGCAGCAAGCTGATTTACCCGCGGTAATAAACTAAGAGCACAATTTCCTTATGACCGTGGTGGAGAAGGTCAGGCTTGCTCGAGAATCGATCAAGCCAACTATATTGAAAGACCGCCAGGACCTGACTCAGTTGTATGATCAATGGACTCGTCGGACTGAAGATTACGCGGCTCGAGAAGCGGCAGCCTCCCGCGGGGTAGCTGATACCAAGGAGCAAATCCTCGAGCTTCAGAGAAAGCTGGCTTTCTTGGAGTCCGAGCTCGAAGCTGCTCGTGCTAAAAAGGGATTAACATTCAGGAGGCTGACAAGTTTAGCAGGGCTTCTGCCAATCTAGAACTTGCCCTAAAGAAGATGGAGAATGATTGGCAGGCATATATGTATCTGAATGATGCAGAACAGTTGTCCCAGGAGGCCGAGCGCCGAGCGAAACAGAGGCTTGAGCGGGGGACTGTCTTGGTGCGAAATTGCCTCTTGGAACTGTGTAATGCCGGACTATAGTCGACCTTTTTCTGGTTTTGTTCATGTTTTCTTTTTCTTTTCTTTTTGAGAGGGACGTGGTCCCAAAACATGTAATGCTTTTTCGTCCTTCAAATAAAGAGTAATTTCCTTTCTACCCTTTATTTGTATTGCTTGTTGTACCTGTGGTATTTTGTTGATGTTTACCCCGCATGGGGGACTTGTTTGTGGACCTGTTACCCCTGGCATACCTTAGTTTTAGGTACGGATAATAAGTTTGATTGGGGATACCTAGAACAGCTCCACGGCAAGGTGGTCGTAGGTGTTCGGGGTATCGGAAGATAGAATGCCATGGAGCAGCTGGGATCCCGGGGCATAATGCGGAATAGTGTGTCTGTACTAAGAGACTTAGCAAGGGACATTTGTGGGCCTATTACCCTTGGCGTATCCTGATTTAGGATACGGATAATAGGATAGGGGGAACTAACATACTTACTCAGAGGTAATGAAGACATGGCAAGTATGAAGGTTTTAACCGTAGAGTCTTCCTACTCAGAGGTAATGAGGACATGGCAGGAGTGGACTCAACGGATGATATTTGTGGTCAACAGAGGACATTGGTGGTCAACAGAGAACATTTGTGGTCAACAGAGGATATTTGTGGACCTATTACCCTTGGCGTACCCTGGTTCAGGGTACGGGTAATAAGACGAGAGAGGACCAACGTACTTACTCAGAGGTTATGGGGACATGGCGAGTACAGAGGTTTTACCGTGGAGTCTTCCTGCTCAGAGGTAATGAGGACATAGTAGGAGTGGACTCAGCGGGGTAATTTTGTGGACCTATTATCCTTGGCGTATTCCGGTTGTGGGTACAGATAATAAGTCGAAAGGGAATCATCATACTTACTCAGAGGTTATGAGGACATGGCAAGTAAGAAGGTTTCTTCGACGGAGCCTTCCCATTCAGAGGTAATGAGGATATGACAGGAGTGGGCTCAATGAAGGAGGGTACATAGAACGACTTAGAGGTAATGAGGACATGGACGTTCTATGCAGAGGGATGATTTGTTTTTGGCGAAAGTGAAACGACTCAGAGGTAATGAGGACATGGCCATTTTGGAAATTCGTGGATCTGTTACCCTTTTCGTGCACCGGGAGTGCGGATAGTGGATCATGAGGGAGGATCTCTTCCAGGAATAAAGTTCAGAGGTAGGACCATACATGACTTACTATCTGAAAGAGTGACCGGAATGTGAGTTCAGAGGCACCAGCGGGTACATAACTCGATAATCTTGGAATATTGAGATGTGAGTTCAGCGGTACCAGCAGGTAGATGACTCGATAATCTGGAATGTTGTCGTGAGTTCAGCGGCACCAGCAGTTACATGACTCGATGATCTGGAAATATTGAGATGGGAGTTCAGCGGTACCAGCGGGTACATGACTCAATAATCTGGAATGTTTGTGGATGCGAGTTCAGTGGCACCAGCGGATACATGACTCGGTAATCTGTGAAAGTGAGTTCAGCGGCACCGGCGGGTACATGACTCGGTAACCTGTGAAAGTGAGTTCAGCGGCACCGGCGGGTACATGACTCGGTGATCTGAAAAATGTCATTTAGACATAATATTTCTTCAGGAACTTGTCGTTGATGGGCAACATGAGCAAGTCTCCGTTTTGTTTTGCGAGACGGTAAGCACCGTTGGAGGATACAACCTCAATGATGAATGGACCTTCCTATTTCGGCTGGAACTTGCCGGTGGTCCTTGCGAGTCATGACCATCGGCCTCCGAACTGCCAAAACGAGATCGTCCACTTGGAATGTTCTGATTTTAACCTTCTTGTTGAAGGCTCCAGAGATGCGTGTTTGATATAGTTCGATCCTTTGCTGAGCCAGGAGGCGCTTTTCATCCGTCTGTAGTTATCATCCGCCGTCAATTGATAAGTGAGGGCGACGCGAAGTGAGGGTATTTGAGTCTCCAACGGGAGAACTACATCACTGCCGTACACCAGAGAGAATGGTGTGTTCCCTGTGGCCGTTCGGACTGTGGTACGGTACGCCCACAAGCATTCACCAAGCTTCTCGTTCCAGTCACATTTGTTGGACGATACAAACTTCTTGAGCAACTTGATGATGGTTTTGTTGAATGCTTCTGCCAACCTATTCGCTGATGGATTGTATGGCATCGAAGCAATATTCTGAATGCGGTGCTTATTGCAAAACCGATAGAAGGCGTGGCTTGCAAACTCCGGACCATTATCGTGGATGATCCTCCGGGGCAGTCCAAAGCGATAGATGACGTATTGCTTAAGAAAGCTGATCACATTTGAAGTTTTTACTTGTGCGAGTGGGACAGCTTCCGCCCATTTGGAGAAGTAATTGTGATTGCGAGTATGAAGCGACGTCCTCGGAAGGAAGGTGGAGTGATTGGACCGATGATATCCACCCCCCATGCTTCGAATGGCCAGGACGCCACAGTCGGATGTAGAAATTCGGATGGTTGGTGGATAAAGTCCGCGTGGACTTGGCAGGCTTTTCACTTTCTAGCATAGTCTATCACATCTGCTACCATCATGGGCCAGTAGTAGCCCATTCGGCAAAGACGGTCTTGCAATTTAGGGCCAGGCTGATGGGCCCCGCAGACACCGTCATGAGCTTCTCGTACGGCTTCTTTGGCTTCTGCGTTTGACAGACACCGAAGCAATAATCCATCGTAGGAGCGGCAATACAACATCTTCGTCTCCGTATCGTAAAAGAATCTGAGAGAACGCCGTTTGATGGAGGTGGCTTCCTTTGGGTTCTCGGGCAGGATATCGTAGATGACGAAGTCAATGAAGGGTTGTCTCCAATCCGGGGCATCGTCGATCGTCTTGGCAGAATAATTCGCCATGAATTGCACATTGTTCTTGGGACAGACCAGTTCATGGCCTATCACATCCACTGATTGGCGAGCATAACTCGAAACTGCTAGAGAAGCGACAAGGCCAGCTAGGGCATCGGCTTCGATGTTTCGGAGTCTGGAAATGTGTTCGATAAAGAACCCCTCGAACGACGAGATGATGTTGATCGCTATTTGGTGATAGGGGATCATATCTTTGTGGCGGACTTCGTGTGAGCTCCGGATCTGATTGACGATTAACTGAGAATCGTCGTATGCTTCAAGATATTCTACCCCCAGCTCCCTTGCAAGTTGGAGGCCAATGAACAAAGCGTTGTACTCGGCCACATTATTAGAGCAGGGTTCTGTAAGAGAGTAAGCACGATTGATCACCAATCCGGTAGGAGAAACCAGCACCACCTCGACTCCGACGACGATGTTGCCCTTGGGTCCAGTTCTTGAAGCACCGTCGAAGAACATTCGTCATATATCATTGTGAGAGGTTGCATGCGAGTCGGCGACCTCATCTGGGATCTCTTCATATATTCTGGAGGACTCCGAGCCTGGGTGGGCGGCCAAAAAGTCCGCCAGGACTTGACCTTTGACAGCCTTTTGTGGGACGGAGATCATATGATAAGGGGACAGCAATATTGCCCATGTAGCGAGGCGAGAGCTGAGTGCCCCTGGTTTAGTCATGAGGACCCTGAGAGGGTTGACTCGTGAGAATACATGTATTGTTTGTCCAGTGACATAGTGTTGCGTCTTCTGAATGACGAACACCAGGGCAAGGCAATCCTTCTCCACAGCGGTGTATCGGTGCTTCGGCCCAATCATCATTCGACTGAGGTAATATATGGCTTGCTCGTGGCCTGCATCGTTGTTTTGTGCTAGCAGAGTCTCGAGGTAATGTTCTATTGCGCGTACATAGAGCAGGAATGGCTTTCCAGTAATCGGGGCCACATGACTGGAGGGTTCGACAAATATTCTTTGATGCTGTCGAAGGCACGCTGGCATTCTTCGTCCCATACGAACGAGATGCCTTTCTTCATGAGGTGGGTAAATAGTCGACATCGTCTGGAGAGGTTAGAAATGAACTTCCTGATGTAGGCTAACCTCTCTTGAAGGCCTCTGAGTTCGTAGAGATTTCTCGGGGGACCCATCTCCATGATTGCCTTTGTCTTCTCAGGGTCTACATGGATACCCTGGGCGGTGATGATGAAGCCCAAGAACTTCCCGCTGGACACGCCCAGGAAGGATTTTGTGGGATTTATTTTCAAATTGTGCGCTCGCATCAGGTCGAATACCGTCCTCAGATCCTGTAGGTGGTCTCCCTTACAGCGACTCTTGACGGCGATGTCATCAACGTAGCACTCCACCGTCTTGCGTAAGTGGTCTCTGAAGATGATACTCATGGCTCTTTGATATGTGGCATCAGCATTCTTCAGACCGAAAGGCATGACTGTGTAACAGTATGTGCCAATCGGTGTTCGAAATAATGTATGTTTTTCATCGTCGGGAGACATCTTGATTTGGTTGTACCCCGAGAAGCCATCCATGAATAACATACGTTCGAAGCCGCAAGTATTATCGATCATAATGTCTGTGATAGGAAGGGGGAATTCATCTTTGGGGCATGCCTCATTCAGATTGCGAAATTCGATGCAGATTCGAATCTTTCCATTATTCTTGAGGATGGGTACTATGTAGGCGACCCAGTCAGGATGTTGCTCCTCACGAACGAAGCGTTGGCTATTAGTTTGTTGACTTCGGCTTCAATCGCATCCATGATGCCTGGGCGGAAGTGTCTCTGTTGTTGCTTGACTCGCTTTGCGTCCGGCCGAATGTTGAGTTTATGAAGAGCAATATCGGGATTTAACCCCGGCATGTCTTTATAGCTCCAAGAGAACACATCAATATATTCTTTGACAAGTTCCAGCAGCGATTTTCGCTCTTCGTCTGTTAGGCATTTACTGACGAAGATTGGTTTTGGAGAAGATTCGTAGCCGAGGTCGACCTGTATGACCTCATCTTCAGTAGGGGGTTCCCTCTGTTCAAACCGCTTTTTCTATTGCGCATCCAACTGTTGGGCCCACGGCTCTAGCTCGAGGATTTCTGGGATGTCTTCGTCTTCTTCATAAGTGTCGGCAAATGCCATGTTGACTGACAGGACTTGTCTGAATACATCTCTGATGCTGGTATCTGAGTCAGAAGTTGGTGACCCGGTTGAATGTGAATGCCGGTCGCATTCTTCATCTGAGCTTTCAGGGGTCGTTGTGGGTGTAACATACCCTAATCCACATCGAGTCTTGCTATAGTAGTCCCGTGGTTTGCCGGTCGGGACCGGTGGCTTCAAAGGTAATCGTCGTCCAGTACCATAGTTCAAGCCTGGCGTCATCTCGAGATCATACCCCTGTTTCTGTATGAGATATTTGGATTGGAGGCTATAAAGATACAGAGGAAGTCTTCCGGCATCTGATCCAAGGTAGACTTCTTCTATAGTGAAGGGATGCGGATCGTCCTTCCGGCCGAAGATGATTGGATGGTCCCCTCCCTCGATTATGCGGTAAGTATCTTCCACTGGAGTAAGCTGGATAGCGGTGTAAACATTGGTCACCTGTGTGTGTAGGTGAGTGCCTATACCGTGTTCCATAGCATACATTGTATAAAGCTTATTGAGCTCGAGGTAGTTCAAAAATAGCCCTTTATTGATGAAGTAAGGTATCTTTTCTAGGGGGATTACATCATCGGCGGAAGGAACATCAGTGTGGGCAGCCACATACTTGGCTAGCTCCGGTTCCTCTTCGGCTACCCCCTGTGTAAATGAAGACTGGGAGGACGACCTGGGCAGCTTGATCGTCAGAGGTTCAGGTGGTGGAGCAGAGCATGGAGTTATTGGCAGACTAGCGACCCCCAGTTTGTTACTCGATGTGGGGCGGGGAGTGGTTGGTTCGCTAGAAGTTCCATGCCTTGTATCAGGGTGACGTCCCTTCTTGGGAAGGCGTATCGTCATTGGCTTGTCGGAGGGATTGAGCTTCTCCGTTTGTGGCTGGCCGACTCTCGGCAGCCTGATTGTCAGTGGCTCTATTGTGGGTCTTGGCACCTGGCACGACCTTGGCAGCCGGATTACCATTTGCTCTTCTTGTGCCTAGAGGCTGATTGCGTCCTTATGCAGAGTGGCAGTAAGGGGTGCGGACCTGCCCGGTTTGTGAGCTTGGAGGTGGATCGTCAGAGGTTCTTCTGATCCTGTGGCTGTCTCGGTACGAGCTTGCACAGCTTCTTCACCAAGATGCTTCTTCAATTTTTTGTACAGACAGGAGTCTGAGTAGTAGGATTCGACCCCCTTGAAGGGATCGATATCAGCAAATTCTGTCCTCACGAAGCCGTGTTTGTCGATATATTTGAAGCACTGGTGCAGCGTAGAAGGCACGATCATATAATCGTGTATCCACGGGCACCCAAGAGGATGTTGTAAGAGGTGTCTGCATCTATGACGTAGCAAGTAACTTCTGATTGGTGGTCGCCAATTTGACACTTCAGATAAATCTTCCCAATGGGGTAGCTCCTGCCCAAATTGAAACCGCTGATGGCGGTGCTTGTAGGCATCAGGCGATGCATTGGGATGCAAAGATGATGTAGCAGACCATTCGGGATAATGCTTATAGAAGAGCCAGGATCGATGTGTATCTGATCTACCTTTACGTCGCCGATATATCCAGTGTAGTGTAATTGGCGATCGTGCAGGTTGGTTTTGATGAGCATGTCCTATGGAGTGAAGACAATGTTGGGCATTGCTCCCGTGAAAGCGTTGTATTGGAGATCTGCAGGCGGGCTCTCTCCTGTGAGGTTGACCTGAGCCAGATAGGCGTCGACATTCTGGAGTGCATCGCTCAAAGCCGCTCGTACTTCTTTTCAGAGTCGCAGAAGCTCGTATAGTGACAACTTGGCCGGTGTGTTGGCCAATTGTGCCAAAATGTCGAAGTTGTAGGGCCTCTCCAGCCCCTGTGGTGTCTCTTTTCGGAGGAATTTGTCAAAGCGAGTCTCCTTCGGCCTAGGCTTGTCGGGCGTCGAAGGCTGAGCCGGTCCCGGAGCGTCAATTGTAGCGGGCTGATGATCTTCAGCCAAATTGTCAGCTGCAGGTTGGGATTGTGCCCCAGACCGTGTGACGACGGCTGTAGCTTCTTCGACATCTGTCGAGATTGTGCGGCAGGACCTGACTTTTCCACTCTTCTTCTTACAAATAAAAGATGGTGTAGACTGAGTCACTTCTGACACCAAGTCTGGATGGACCCACATGACCTCCCCTTGTGATGTGGTGAGGGGCACTAGACAAGCTGCCTGATCTTGGAGAGGTGGAAGATTAGCAATCTTCATGGTCGTCAGAGGGATGGGGACCACACCGTCTTGAGTTCTCGTCGGAGGGAAGCTGCCGAATTGTACTGACACCATATTAGCTGCCACAGTTACCTCTTCGAAATCAATGGCAAGAGCGTTCGAATCGATAATATTTTGGATGTATCGTTTTAGCTGGTAGCAGTCGTGTGTGGCATGGTGGACGTAGCGGTGGTAATGGCAGTACTTTGGGTTCTCCATCTCTGCCGGCCAAGGTTCCTGTCTTGGTGGAGGAAGCTGAATTATGTCTCCTTGTATGAGCATGTCCAAGATGGGCTTGACATGACCGTCTTCGAAGGAGTAAGTGATTTGAGGCTATTGTTTGTCTGCCGGCTCTTGCTCAAGTTTTTGTGTTATGTCGGCCACCATAGCCTGCTTACCCCTGCTGTCCCGATTGTTGGAGGGGCTACCCCCATTGTCGTTGTTGGTGTTAGGACGCTTGCCCTTGTTCTCACCATCCGAGATGTGCAATCCCAGTTGGCGAGCCTTCTTCAATCATTCTTCGGCGCTTGTGGCACTGATGATGAACGTCTTCCAGTCCTTGAATTGGCTTTCGCCCATAAAGAGACTGATTGTTGGGAGGAGTCTCTTTTGGCAAATTTCAATCAAGGAGGAATCCGAATTTCCAGAGGGCAACTTCATGACGGTTTGGTGGAGCCGCTCGATATAGTTTTTAGTCACCTCTTTCTCCCCTTGGACGACGTCCATGAGGGTGGATATTGTGATGTCCTGCCCTACTTCGTAGAATCTCTCCAAGAACATGTGTTTGAAGCCGGCGAAGGAGTGGATACAGTTGTCTGGCAGGTTGCGGTACCAGTCGAAGGCGACTCCTTCCAATGCCCCGATGAATAATCGTGTGAGGATGGCATCGTCATGGGGCAGATGGTCGGTGGTGACCTCGAAGTAAGTGATGTACCGACTTGCGGAGGTCTTGCCATCATAAGGATTGATATTAAACAGCTTATATCTTGGCGGAAAGGGGACATCCCTCCATGCGGCAGGGTACGGTTGCCGTATTCTGAGATCTAGAGAATTTTTTCGAGCGTGGAACATGGCTCGGAGCTCTTGGACCTCTCTTCTCGCTTCGCGGGCCTCATCCACAGCGGTGGGGGCCGTTACTTCCGAAGGATTGTTGTCCGGGTTCGGTTCTACTGAATTCGAGTCCGTATTGACCGCGGGACCCATGCTTGTTTAGCCAGGCGTCCCTCCTTGCAAAGTAGGAAGGGCCGCTTTGATTTCGTCCACATACTTGACCAAGGCAAGCAATATAGCTTCGAGCGTGTCGATGCGTTGGCGATCACTGGAGCCACCTTGGCTGCTGTCTGTCATGAATACCGTCTTTACGTGAGGAGAGACGGACGGAGCAGTGGAGGAAGCGTCCTCCGAGTCGAACCCCTGTAGTGAGAAGTCATCGGGGTATGTGGGAATGTTCTCCTCTGGTTCGGACTCAGAGGGAACAGTACCCCCAGTTTCCGAGTTCGCCTCGTCTTGGGAATTGTGGACGTCCTCGGGGACGTCAGGTTCGCTGCATCTGAGGGGAGGGTTGTTTCCCACGGCTCGTCTTCTCGGAACATCGAATTGTCGTGGAGGCTTGAAGGAGTGTTACCCCCAGTCCTAGCAACCCCCCGTGGTGTGGACGACGAATCTTCTACTGTAGCAGATTTCATCTTGGAACGGGTACCTTGGAAAACTCCGGTGGCGAGCACCCGCTTAGACGACAGTCTCTTATTCATATTGGTTGATATCTTCGGGCTAGGAGCGCTGGTCTTCTTCCCTTTTCCATTGGCGGGGACTTTCCGAACAGAGTTGCAAGAGAAGACGGGAGGTGCCTCGCCTTCCGAAGATGGCTGTTGCAGTCTTTGAAAGACAGACTGCCGGTCTTCTCGTACCGTCGCGTTGTTGCAACAGCAGTTGACGATGACTTGGGTGCAGTGACATCCGTAGGAGGATTCTTTGCACCCCGATGCATCTTCTCTTTCCTTGCGTTTGTGGAGGATGGACTCACGCAAGTCAGATGGGTCTGGATCGACCATATTTGCTCCCAGGATTTTGGAAGACTTTTACGAACCTCTCTGTCCGCCTGCCGCCGGGGGCTGGACTCGAGTGGTTCTGTACAACTTCCCATTCGAGGCCCGCGTAACAGTATACGGGACGCTTGGATGATCAGAGATCAGATCAGCGGACCGAACTCGCCAGGCTCGCGCTGCCTTAGACTTCTTCACTCTAGTGTGTAAGGGCACATAGTAGGAAGAGTCTAAGTGATATTGGAGAGAGTTAGACATGTCTTCTTGGGAGCACAAGAGATCCGAACCATAAGAGAGGCGGTCGAAGACAGAGCCGCGTGGAGTAGGCGTCATGCGGCTGTCATCAGTAGTCCGTATGCGGCTGGTAGACGTAGCTGCATAGGTTTTTTTTATGCGGCTGGGAATCTCAGCCGTATGAGTTTTCTTCATGCGGCTGGATGACTTGGCCGTATAGACTTTCTTCATGCGGCTGGCACATTTACCCGCATGAGTCTCCTACATGTGGTTGGCAGTTATGGCCACATGAGTGTTCGACTTCTTCTTGGGGTGCATAGAATCACTCTTTGTCCCTGCAAGTCCAGCATTGTAGTGCTTTCCTCTGTCGGACTTGGGGACAGCAGAGTCCTCTACGGCTCGAAGTGGAGCCGTATGAGAATCGCCTTCGCCGTCTTGGGTAGCAGAGAGTACCCCGTTCAAAGCTTGTGGAGGAGCAAATGAATTCGGCTTCCACTCGCATTTAGCTTTCTTTGTGCGGGTTCGCTTCTGGATTGGGCCAGCACTTCCTTCAGAGAGCATTTCTTCAAACGCCTGTTGGTCGAAACGGATGACCATCTTCTGTACGTGGAGCCAAGTTTGGCTGCATCCGATTGCATCACCAACTCCTCAGCCGTGGAGAAGTTTGTCTCCAGCAGAGTCGCCATCGTGTTTGCCCTAAAATATAAAAGGACAGAATAATTATCGGAGGACTGGACTTTTACTTCACAATACAAACTCGCTTGAACAAAGAAAGCCTAGGGACGAAAACCTAGGTACAACAATCTAAGTACAATTGTTTATTTTAGATTCTGGGGGGTGACGATAGAGGCTCGAGAAAGCGATGGCCGCTCTGCCTTACTCCTTTGACGATCGGGTGCAGCTTCTTGTCTCTGTGGAAGAACTGCTTGGCGTTGATGGAGAAATGCTCTCTATTCAGGCTCTCTGGCTCTCTATGCACGTCGATCTCTGTCTCTCTATCTCTGCGTATGTCTCTCTCTGTGTCTGTATATTGTAAGGGAGTGGCACCCTGCTATTTATAAGAATGGGGGGACATCATTAGGGTTTACAATGATTGTCCCTTAAAGTGGCGGCGGCCTGTTGATTGATCAATCTGGGCCATTAGTTTTGAGTGTAATAAATCTGGGCCATAAATGTAGATTGTGCCAAATCCTCTCAGTAATTAATGCTGATTAGAATAAATCTCCCTTATGACGATCCGATGGTGTCTGCGAATCTGAATGAATAAGTTTAATTCATTCTCCTGCCACGTGTCCCAGATTATTGGGATTTGACCCAATCTTTGATTACAGTAAATCTGGAAAATTGATTGGCTTTATGACACGTGTACTGGGAGCCACTGATGGGATCTAAGCCGCATGAAGATTGACCCGCATATGCCCGGCCATGTGTCCTCGAATCACGTGATAATCTGGATCGCATGGACGTAGGTGACCGCATAACGGGTAACCCCATCGTGAGCCGCATGGGAGAGTGTCTGCTTAAGCCGCATATGACAGTCCACGTGCCTAGGCTGCGTGGCATTTTCTGGATCTCGGGGGATTATGTCAGAGATCTCCTTCGTTTCCCTAGGAGTCTGTCATTATGACAGAGTCATAATTACATCTTTGTGTTAGGGCTGTCGTCTTGTCAGAGCTGTCAACCGTAAAGGCAATTAATGCTGTAAGGGAAGAGTTGTTTGTATGCTACGTGGCACCTCTCTGAGCCTCATGGAACGTATCGAGCCGTATAGTCCCTTGTGCCGCATGAATCTCTGAGCCGCATGGGGTTTCCTGGCCGGATGGATCCTTCTTTATTATTTTCCATGCTTCTACAAATACACTATCTTGTACCTTAGAGAAGCATGAGTCTGGGTTGGCACACGAGCTTTGGGGATTAGTGGGGAGTGAACATGTTTGATAATTACGTATAGCTCACCACGTGTTTTGAGACGTGCTGCTCGAAACACTACCATATTGTAACCACCACTTTTCTGAAATGAGGGTAATTTTGAACTTTTGTAATTTTCATTATTTAATAATAATATATAAATCATATTATAATTTTTGGTGATTTTCTTTATTTATTTTATATTATTTAGATGGGTGAGTTGTGATTTTGGTTGTTGCTAGCTTAACCCTAGAGACTGCTTGACTTAGAGACTAACCATGACCAAGAAAACTCGACCATGTGACTAGATTGGCTAATTACCTATTTTTATGCTAAGGGTATTTTAGTCATTGTGTATTACTTTGAATTTTATTAATTTATTAATTAAATTGCTTGTTGTGCGGTTTGATTGGTAGCAGAATTGGTGTTTTGGTAGTATAAGTGGTTTAACCTTAGTCAACCTTGACCAGAAGCCTAATAATGTAATTAGAAGTATTATTGGCCTTTTAAAATTTAAATTAGAATTATTGTTTATTTTTAGAATCAATTATTTCATTTTTAAGCTATTTTCTCTTAAAGCCTTTTTAGCCTTTTTGACATGGGCCTTTTAACAACTCATGGAGTGCTTGCCCCATGTGCAAACCCTAACCTAACACCCCCTACCCCTGGTCGGCCATAATCAACCCCTCTCTCATTTTGTAAAAAAATCTATAGCCTCCAAAGAGCAAACCCTAGCCTCCATCCTCCAAAAACCTAAGATTTCTCATCCAGAGTCTGTTTTACCTCAAAAGAATTCCATTGCGCTCATTGGGAAGAGGAGGATTTGCTGGAGTACTGCTAGCAAGGAGGAGGAGGCATTTGCTTGGGAGAAATTGGCCGACAATGCGCTCGAGGAATTCCTTTTATTGAGATTTCGACTCTCAATAGGTAAATTCCGATCTACCTTTGTTTTTCCTAAATTTTCTTCATTATTGCATCCATATAGTCACCCTTGATCTGTGTATGAAGTTTCGTAGGATTTTGGTTTCGTTTGATAGCGGTATCAGACACATATCGGTCTCACGTTGCACGTGTTCGGCAAAATGCCACTTACAATTAAAAAGTGTTAATTTATTATTCTATTTTTCACGAAATCCTTCCTATGATTTGCAACAACTTTCATGAAGATGGATCAAAAATCAACACGATTTCGGCATCCGAATGGACGCGGACAAGCATGCACGAGATCCCGTGCACGGTTCTGTACACGCCCTGCTGTCTGTGCATCATAACTCGACGCACAGAGCTCCATCTCGCATGAAATTTCTGAGCATGTAGGGGCAACCGCTGTCCACAGGTTCGTAAAATTTCACGACGTTTCGTAGAGCGAGCGCAGAGAAATCCGTGTGCACTGGTCGGCTGAACTGTGCACTCAGGCTAAAATTTGCTGCCGACACGGCCTTCGCACACGAACACGGCGCGTCGAGGACCCATACCAGGAGTTGGAACACGTAGCCCTATACCAAGACTACCCAGGGACTCGATCCTGAGTCGTAGCGTGGTCTGACGCAAGAGCCACGAGCGGCGACCCGCACGCACGAGCACGCACGCACGTGGATGCGCGCTGGCCGCACACTGATGCACGAGCCGCTGTGTCGCATCGCTGTGACTTTGTGTCGTGTTGACATGTCCTAGACCTACCCCGTGACCCTACCTAGCCGTGTGCACGAGCACGAGGCTTCTCGTTGTGCGTGTGACGCACAATCGAGCGAGAACACCCTCTTCGACATGCGGTATCGATTTCCGATACGTACTCCGTGGATACTACACGGACACAGTTTCGACTCCATAAGTGCCCGAGCACGTCACGTATGTCGAGACTAACATGCTTGCCGAGTTTTGTGATTTATTGTTGAGTATTTTGTGATTTGGGTCATTTTGTCGAAATTGGGTTTTTCGGGTTCAATATTTTGAATAAAAATGTGATATTTTGATTCTTCGACTTTTAATCGATATTTTCTGACGTGTTAACTTATATATGATATTTTGGACTTGCGGAAAGTGATCCGCAGGATTATTACCTATTTGTTTGACTTTTAAAGTATAATTGGGTTTTTCCTCCAATGTAAAATTGAATAGTTTTATAGTATTTTGATCTTCTGGATTTTATGTATCAAATTCTGAGTTTTTGATTCATATATGAAATTCTGAGTTTGTGGGAATTGATCTTTGGTTTTATATTCCATTTAATTACCATTTACATATATAATTTGGATTTTTCTTTATATATATAAATGTATATGTGAGTAGATATATATATTTATATATAAATGACATGTATATATGTAAATATGTTGGAATGAGAGTTTAAGGTTCTGATTTCCAGGTTTGAGTCCATTTCTCGGATTCGAGTAATCTATCCTCTTTACCTATATGAGTATGTATATGAATATTTATGCATATGTCTATATATATATATATATATATATATATATATATATATATATATATTTTTTTTTTTTTTATATTATATATATATATATAATATATATATATATATATATATATATATATATATATATATATATATATATTTTTATATATATATATATATATATATATATATATATATATATATATATATATTCCCTTTAAATAGATATATGTGTAAATGTATTTATAAATGTGATATATCCCATATTGGAGAACTTGGTTTTTAATCTCAGATTTGAGTGTGATATATCCCATATTGGAGAACTTAGTTTTTAATCTCAGATTTGAGTCTTTACACAGTAGCCCTTTATCACATCTTCCTTCAAGTCACATATTATATATGCATATGTGTATGTATAGATATATATGTGTATGTGTATATATATATTACCTTAATGAATGTGAATATATCTATATGTATGTGGATTGATTATGAATGTAAACATAGGGTATTGGGACAGATTAGAATCGACCCAATGAGCCTAGTTTAGTCTAGTTGACCGACAAGTTGACAAAAGTCAACTTTGGGTCAAACTTGTTCCAAATCGACTTAAACGAACTCGGAATGACTTGTAAATTTGTGTGTGACCTAAAAATTAGTAAACAGACTATTTGACTTATAGTTGACCAGGTTTGACCAGAGTTGACTGGGTTTGACCGGAGTTGACCAAGGGTTGACTTTGACCTAGGAGGACTAGAATTATGTAGAATTATATTGTAGGCATTCCTCATGATATGTTAGACCTTGTTGTGACTTGTGGTTTGTTTAAATAGGTTTACATCACTCCAGCTCAGTTACACATCCTCATCAGCAGCTCAGATTATCAGGCGAGTACATTCTCTGACCGTTTCATTCTTGCTTGGACATATTTACTTGTTATAGACTAGTTTACTTGTTGCTGTCACGATATTATCACATATTAGTACTATATGGATCTCTTCATGCGATGTTATCCCCTCGGATACATCGGGTATATTGTGCTCATGTACTTTATCATGTGCATCATCTACTTATTGTATTTGTACTTATTCATGTATACTGATGTGACATTCATGTACACTCATAATCATGTGAGACTTTATGTATAACCCAGTGTACATGTGGACTAGCTATCCATGTGATTATCTACTTTCATGTGCAATAACATAACTTGGACAGATCCTTGTGTACTGATTGGGGCAGGGGGAGTATTTATTTGGTTATGTGATCTACACCATTTCATATATAACTCCAAACTAGATTTAAGTCATGTATCACCTAAGCATGTTTACATAACCAAACATGTGCTCTGAATCACGTAGTTAGCTCAGTTTTCTTAGCTATATCATGTATATCTATTTTTACTATATCATGTTCTTCTTTTTACAGTCTCTCTTCTATTTCTTTATCAGCAGTTCATGTATATTATTTTATAGCTTGTTTCATATTTTCTTTCTTGTTATGAACTGTGTGAGAGATATGTATTCGTTCCTATCCTGACTGGACTTGTTGAAAATATTACAGATGATGATGATTGCTGCGACAGTTACTATAGAGCAGGTCTAGTTGACACAGGTGACCTGGACCCTCAACAGGATCCAGTACTCGCTGAGGACTTGCCATGGGTTAGATTAGGCTGATATTATTATCTAGTATCTAGTTATGATACTTTGTGATTGTATTGAGATTTATTATGGTGTGGTTTACACCAGGATTATTATTTATGTTGTGACTCTTTGTTGAGATTATCTCTCTTTTATTCCATCTTAGTTATTGTGATTGAGTTGTACCATATATATATTATTCTCCAATTGGAGCATATTCTAAATTGTGTTAGATGCTGGACCTAGGACAGCGTTCTACCGCCGACACTACGGCGTTGGCTGGACGTACCCACGTCTCGTGCCCTTACACTGGGTGCGGATCGTGACACATATAAGCACACGATTATCAAAAGATAGCAAATCAAGTCTTTTCTGAGTTATATGATTTACGTGACTTCCTCGACCTTTCGAAGGTGAAAAGATATAGAGATTCAAGGGTTTCAAAGTATAGCTGACAGAATTAGATACAAGACAGGTGATTGATGTAATCATGACAGTTTTATTTTTTTCAAATGGTAATACAAGAAATAATGGCAAGAAAGAAATAATGATAAAATATGTTCTTCATCAACTGTTAAAAAGAAATGAACCTATTTAAGATAAAATCTGATACTATACACGTCTTCCTAAAATTATGTTGTCAGAAATTCGCCACGCCAGTAAGCATAGCTGCAATAAACAATAGGGTCCATAATGAAGGTATACACCCTATAGCTATGTTATCTAGAATTCTTACCACGCCACCCGGTATGGCTGCAAGAAAATCTAGATTTCATAACTAGGATAAGTATATCTAAATCAGGCCCTACGACCTTGTCATGCTAGCAAATATGACTACGATAAGTTCTAAACTCCATAAATAAAGTAGACTTTTACCTTTCTCACTGTCCTTATTAAGTATGTTATCATGTTATACCTTAATTCCAAAAAGATGTATATATATATATATATATATATATATATATATATATATATATATATATATATATATATATATATATATATATATAAACTCAAATTCAACAACTAACATCAAGATTCAAAATTCAACAATAATCCATCAAAAATCAAATTCAATAACAGGAAGTAAGGGTGAATCAAATCAAGGGAAAAAGAGATTTCAAATCAAAGTTAAAATAAGATTCTCAAGGGTCGTCCTAGGAGACTCTCAAGAAATTCTAACAGTGATTGAGTATCTTCTCATTCTAACACCTATTCCTTATCTCTAATCGCAGGTGCGCTGCAGTACAACTAATTGTCGTACTACCACGACTTCGCACAAATGCGAATCTCGACCTGCATGGGCCACCATAAAAAAGTGTCACGACCCGCATCCAGTGTAGGGGCACGAGAAGTGGGTACGTCCAGCCTACGTCGCAGTGTCGGCGGTAGAACGATGTCCTAGGTTACTGTCACAAACTAAATACAATATGATATACTCTCTGAATGAAGGACAATCATATAAGGTACAACTCAATCACAAATCTAGAGATAGAAATAACACGATATGATAACTATGAATCCATAAGAGAAGTACAACAAAGAGAAATAAATCTCGGTGTTATCAACACCAACTCAAACAAGCATAAAATAAATACAACTCAAGACAACTGAAAATAAAATAAGAAAAACTCTAGCCATCTACTCCAACCTCTACTGTGTCTCCTCTAGGCTAGCAGGTAACCTCCAAGCTATCTGTAAAATTTATCAACAGGTCCAGTCAGGACAGGAACGAGCACAATACATCTCACGCAATTCATATCATGGCAGAAAATGTAAAGCATACAAAAGAGTAAGATACATGAACTGTAAGAAGATGTACACGAAAACAAGAGAGATATTTGTAAACTGAATATATATATATATATATATGATAAGTAAGAACTATAAGTGACTAGTGATTTAGAGCATAAGACGGTTATGTAAACAGCACGATGTTACACACGAGTAATCTACAGAGGTTTACACGATTTAGATTGATCACATAACCACTTCGACTCCCCCGTCCCCAATCAATATACAAGGATCCAGTCAAGTTATGTTATTGCACATGAAGTATAGTTGTACACGATGATCATGTGAGCACATAAAAGTACACGATTTGTACACGAATAACACGAACACAAGGAGTACACGATGCCCATGATAAAGTACACGAACACGGAATACTTGATGTATCCGCTTAGGGGATAACATCGCATGAAAAGATCCATATAGTACCAATCTGTGATAACAAGTATCAGCATCAAGTAAAGTAATCTAAAGCATGATTATAAGTCCTAGAAAGTATGAAATGATCAGAGAATGTACTCTCCTGATACCCTGAACAGCTGATATGAAAAGATGGCCAACTGGAGTCACAGAGTCCTAGTTAGAGCAACATAGGTTATAAAGAGTTCAATTTACATGGTAATTGAAATTATAATGCAATCTACATGAGTCTAAGTCAATCTAGGTCAAAGTCAACTTTTGGTCAACTATAAAGTCAAACTAGGTCAACTCTAGTCAACTGTGGTCAAACTAGCTAAGGTTGGGTCAAAATGGTCAACTAGTCTAGGTTAGTCAATTCTAGGTCTAAACAAACTAAGTCTATGCAAATCAAGTATCCAAGATAGCTACTAACTCATAGCCTAAGTCACTTGCTAAACCAAGCATAAAACTAAACCATAAGCTAACAAGGCACACTAACTTAGTAATATAATGTATATATATTATTCACGTTCACATATTCATATACATAGATATAAATAGGAATATATATATATATATATATATATATATATATATATATATATATATATAATATATATATATATATATATATATATATATATAAGGAGAGGTAAAAGAGTAAGTGAGTATGTGTGTATGTGTTTCGCATGTGTGTGAAAGGATATGTGTTAATGTTCTTAGATTTAGTGATAGGTAGGTGTATGTGACATGGGATACATGGTATAAAAGGGTGTATGAATGCATGTGTGTAAAAGGTTATAGGTTAACTCAGTTTATAGAAATGCATACATACATACTTACATTGCATACATGCATACATACATATCATGTATACATACATACATTGCATGCATGCTTACATACATATCATATATGCATACTTGAATTCATTCATGCACCTATACATACATTCGTAGATGCATACATATATATCATGCATATATACATACATTGCATACATGCCTACATACATATCATATATGCATACTCTACATTATATTACATCCATTCCTGCATACATGCATACATATAATATATGCATACAAACTCATATATTTAACTCAAAATATATGTGAATACGTACATTATATTACCTTAACACATATATATATATATATATATATTATTCATTCATAGCCTATATACATACATGCTTCAGTTCAGGCATTATATCCATTCACATATCATTAAGTTGCATACATATACTTATTTTCATTACATACATGTCATTCATGCATATTACATACTTACAAAAATCTATACATTATATACATTGTATACAACATGTAAAATAAAAGAGAAAAAAAAGGGGGAAAACTGAAATAGAAAGGGAAGGGAAGGAAAAATATAATGAAAAGGGAAAACAGTGGACATATACATGCTTGCATCATATATTCTACATTACCATACCTACTATCATTATATATTGCATTACATTATGTATATATTATGCATTCATATCTATCATTACATGTATACCTTGCATTCATTATATACTTTTATGCATACATTGTATATCATTCTTTCATTCATGCATTTATGCATTGCTTACATATATTACATTGATTGCATTTCTACATGCTTGCATTCAACCATATATATACATTAATGTAAAGAGGATACCTATCATATATATATAACATTTTATTCATCTAACATATCATGTATTACATACTCTACATTCATTTAATATCCATACTACATAGGCTCATAGGTTACACAAAATACCTATGTCGTATAGTCACTCTTCTACTTAAAATCAATACTGTACCAATTGGGCCTTCACTAAATTATAGAATTAAAGTATATCGTAGCCCTTCGTATTAGCTTTTTGAAACTTCAAACGGATCGTATTTTCGTGTCCGGAATCTCTCGGAATCGCGAAAACACCGAAACACGTTTGTCTTTCGGACATCTGACACTCAAATAGTTTTATAGAAAGTTTCAGAACGAATATTGCTTATTAAAATATATATATTTAGAAAGCTAACTTCGATACGGTTCTTTTAAAAAAATAGAAGATTAATCGGAGTTCTAAGCTAAAAGTATGACATTTCTAAGTTGCTTGGGTTAATAAAAATATGGATGAATATTATGACAAATTTGAGTTGTTTTGGACAAAAGAAACACATGTAGGCCACGATGCTTGGATACCAACATAGGTATTCAAATAAAACTCATTTTAACCATCCTAACTAAGATCAATCCACTCTCTAACCATTCTAAAACTGAATTTAAATATCTATTTAAACTATTATCATACATACGTACACATGGGGTGTCCTAATTTGGGATCTATCAAGTAGGACACAAGATACATATCTAAAATCCTCAAGAGAGCTCCAAATGGCCTCAAATTTGAATCTAAATGGGGTACATGCATGAGGGTGGATCCTATGGATTCAAAACTAACTAATATGCATAGAAAATTAATTTAGAGGGTTGGTTTTACCTATTGGGAGTGGAATCCTAATGATACTTCCAGGGATACGACTCCGACACGAAGATCTTCCAAAAAGGACACTCCTTCTTGTACTCTGCTCTAAATCTTTGTTAGCACCCTCCCTTGGTAGTATGAGAAGGTTGGATGGAAGTTTTGGTGGAGGGATGTAAGGATTTGGAGATCAAATCAAAGAGAAAAGCTCTCTAATTTGGGGAAGAACACTTTGTGAAGGAAAAGAGGCAAGATGGAACGAAATGAAAGGAAGGGAGGCTAACCTACCTATAGTGGCTGCCATTAGATGAATTAGGGTTAGGTTTTAGATGTAGATGAGTGGCTAGGGCTTGTCTACCCAATTTCAAGTCTTCCTATTGGTTCAATTAGTCCTAAGGCTTTCTTTTTCACAAATATCCTAAGGGGCAAATATCCTACTTAGAAATATCTAGATATTATTAATCTTGTCATTTACTAGGTTATCCTAATCAAGATTCTAAGCTCAAGGCTAATCTAGATTAGGCTAAGATTCTTGGTCAAGTTAAAACTAAACAATTAGCACATATTTAATTAATACAATTTACAATTTCACAAACTTATCAAAATGACCAAAATACCCTTAGGCTAAAAAGTAGTAATATGACATTCTAATCACATGACTAGGCTCCCATGGTCATGGTTAGTCTCTAGACTTAGCAATTCTAGGATCACACTAGTTAACCATCAAAATCATATTTCAACATTTAAATAGTTTTAAATTAATTAAAAATCACTAAAAATTATAACATGAGTTAAATCTTATTATTGATTAATCAAATTATAAAAGTTCAAAATTACCATCATTTTAGAAAATTTGGTGTTACACCTTCACGCATTGCATACTACAAATGCTGACTTTTCTTTGAATCACTATGAATTATTCAACATTGGAATGCATAGCTTCTCTTATTGCTTACTACAAATGATGACTTTTCTTTGAGTCACTATGAATCATTAAATACTGGAACGCATAGCTTCTCTCATTGCTTACCATAAATGATGACTTTCTTTTGAATAACTATGCATCGGTTAACACTCGAACGCATAGCTTCTTCAATTACTTTATGTCAAACCTTGATCTGAAAGTAGGTGCATATGACTGCTTCCTTTATAGCTGGCTATGAGGATGACGAAATCACTGATACCTTCCTTGTAGTCTGAAGACTGCACACTGTTCAAGACTTGTCTCTTCACACAAGTGACAAAAATAGATCATGCGTCTGAATGGACCATGCGTCTGAATGGCCAGCTTCTTAAACATGTATCTTTCCTTTAGAAACTAACAGCTTTCAACTTTTAGGAATATTTATATTTCGGATGTATGACATCTATGCGGCTCATTAATATTTTTTATGTTTCTACAGGACCCCCTTCAGAGTTTTAAAACTTGAACTAGTTTTGAAAAACTTTAAATAAGAAGCATGAGAGGAAGAATTCTATTGCAAAAAGCTTCAGATAAATCGGTTTACTTGTCGCGCTGTTATTTGCTTTGACCAAATCCTTCAAGATCTGTTATGTCTTCGAAATTTGTGGCGGTCGTACCTAGCATTTACTTGGATCGAGGCTAAGTCAACTGCCATACATGATTTCAGGAACAGAAAATCACAGAACAATTAATGTCGAGTTGATCATCTTGCCTCAATATCAAGTCGCATAGAATATCACCTAATAAGTTTTTGTCCCTACAAGTTGGACATGACTTTGATAGTAGTTATCATAATCACTCCCAACCATGCATCCACTGATTACCATTCCGGTGAAGCTTAAAAAGGGGTTGAACATTACTTTACTGAGAACACTGCTCTTTGGTTATGCCAGAAGTAGGGGAAAGGATAGATCATCAAAAGGTATACTTTTCTGAAGTATACTTCATCTTTTCCCCTTTTTGTCACTTCTTTTTCATACAAAGCTTTGTAGCAATGATTGCACACTTAAGCAAAACTATCAATATTTGTGATGTTGAAGAGTACTGGTACAATTCTTAGACGCATAATATTTTCACACTTTCTTATGCGCCCTTTACTATCATTCAGTACAACTGTCTTTATGTGCCTAACTCCTTTTGAACTTGTCATACTTTCAGGATACTCCTTGCATGACTGGAGCTCAGATGGAGCTTGGAAGGACATTATAACATGTCTTCTTCGACATGATTCAACACTTTACGTGAAGGACCTTTGTAGTCCTGAGACCCGGCTAGCTGTCTGCGTCCACCTATTGAGGCTTGTAAGTGGCTGGTTTCACTATCGTAGCATCTGTGATATGATTGGTCCTAAGTCCCAATCAAAACACTATCGATGACTGATAGTGTTGGCAGTAGACGGGGGCCATAAGAGGCAAGCAGACGGAGAGGGTCTAAAACCTTCGTTCGGCTTCATATTCTCCCGCCAATGCATACTGCCGAGAGTATAGATAAGAGCCCATGCTGGTAGATGCACTAGAATATGACTGAGGTTCCGCAATATTGTGAGAATGTAAGGTTCAGAGTACCTAGTCTACGGGAATGTTCACTATCCTTACTTTGTCCTTCAATGTAACATTTTCCATATCTTATGGTTGCACAGAAAAAGGACCTGATGGAGAAAACAGAGAATGTAATAGATCTCCATCAGATATGATCACATCTTTGAAATGAAAATTTAGGATGTAATAGATCTCATTCATATATAATCATGATTTTTGAAATAAAAATTCTGTTGTTGACTTGGATATTCATTTTGCTTGTAATTTTTTGCTTGTCTTTTTTGGAAGAATCATTATCTTTATTACGATGCATAACTGCCTATGACGCATGAAACTTCAAGAGTGTATCAGGAAATGTGCAAAATCTATGAGAAGAATTCAGATATATGAGTCTATGACAAAGTATAATCCACCATAAAAATAATTGCTCAGAATGTGAAGACTCTTCAAGTTAACTAGACGCATGAAGTCTTCAGATACATCAACTGAGTCTTTGTATTAGGTAGCAAACGCATCCGATACAGCTTCACTTGTAAGTTTCTCAATATCAAAAATTGATATACCACAAAAATGTCGCATAACATTGCTGCCTTCAAGGTGAGTCAAGAATAGTCTTTGAAACTATTAATCTGAAGCATAGCAGAAACTCTTCAAGTTAAGAAGGAATTGGTTTAATGTTGTTGGGAAGACGCATTAAATTTCTGAATGATGTATATTGATTTTTCTTACTTTAAGACGCATACTACCTATGTGTCTTTTCGAGTATCTCCATTACATCAGTTTGAATAATGCGACTTGATTCTGTAGAAGTCCAAGTCCTGCTCATGTATCTATTTATGGAGTTTGAATGCTTCTTCGAAAACTGTACTCCTCATAATAGCTTAGTGCTTGCTAAATAGATTCATCATCATTATTAAGCTACCGTTTGCATTCTTCTACGAAAATTTCATTACCCGAAGCATTTATTGAAAAATACGAAGAGTCATCAGACTGTTTTCTAAATAGTATTAAGAAACCACTATTCCTATACTGCTTCGTCAATGGCTTCTAAGAAGACTTCCCTTGAAGTGAAGAGAGAGATTCCTCCACAACTACCTACTATTGTGAGCTCCACTCCAGAGCCTCATTCTGACTCGAGGAAGAGGAAGTAGGCAGAGACAAAGTTTTCTATGGCAAAAGAAATCTTAGACGTACTGGGTCTTTCCACGGCTGATATTGCTAAAACCTTAAGTGCATCTCCTGACTTTGATTATCTTCCGTTAAACCTCGAAGAGAAAATGATATAGGGAGAAGTGGCTGCTTTTCATCGACTGTTTCCTCTTTAGGCGTATGGTCGCTTAATGACATTGAAGATCATGTGATTAGTGAATCTAAGTGTTCCTCCACCTAACTGTTTATGGTTTTATTAGCTTTTAGGGTTTTGTTGGCCTCTTCCTTAGCCATTTTTTGTAACCCTTTATCACCAATAATGAAGCCTCTTATTTTGCCAAGTTTTTATGAATAGTCTATTACTCAATATACAAGAATATACTCACAAATGTCATATTAACTTTGACAAATATAAGCTAGCTGATAACTCGACATATAAAACACTCCATTGTTACTCGAATAGTTATCAGCTATCTTATATTTGTCGACATAATATCAACAAATATAAGATAGCTGATAACTCGACGTATAAATGTCATAGAATAAATACTTCATTGTTACTCGAATAGTTATCAGCTGATAACTTGACGTATAAAACACTCCATATCTCCTTATGCGTCTTCTATGACTTGGAGAGAAAGTGGCCTCGAGGAATCATGCGTCTAGTTTGAAGCCAACATATAAAGAATACTATTGTAATTCTTTCATCTTTCGTGCTTTTTGTAGTTGATGACAACAGTATTCTGTATCTTTTGCTAACATTTTACAAATGAAGAACACTTCTCAAGTTGTTGGGGATATTTGAGCTTTAATACTTCTCTAGAGGTATTATGGACATAGAAAAATATTATGTTTGTGTAGACTTATTATCTGTAACATGCTTAATTTAAGCATAGATAATAGATATGAAAATTACTATCGTAGGTAATATGGACATGATAAATGATATGTGGACCTATTATCTCTAACATACCTTATTAGGTAGATAATAGAATAGAAATTAATCACTATCAGAGGTAATATGGACATGATAGATGATGTGTGATCCTATTACTTCTGACGCACTCGACTGTATCCAAGTAATAGGGGATGATCAAAAAACTATATCAGAGGAGATACTTGAAAACCGTTTATGAAATAAATATGTTTAGAGGTAAAATAAATGTAACAGATTTATAGAGTTCTATAGAGAGAGTAAATAATGTAGAATATTTCAGAGGTAATAGGGACATGAATATTCTATTCAAAATAAACTTGTTCAAACGTAATATGGACATGACAAATTCATAAATCTCTACAGAAGATAAATGTCATAGAATAATTCAGAGGTAATATGAACATGATTATTCTTTTGATGCAACGGATTATTCCGATTCCGAATGGTGAATTAAAATAAGGTGTCATCGATCAAAACAATTGGGTTTAAATGACGTACTATAAATTGGAAAGCTTGTTAAGGGATTTCTCTTACTAGAAACTTTTGTAAGAATTAAAGGTAGTTCCGCTAGGGAATTTATGAGGATCCATTATTCATAACTTATCCCGAAATTGTTGGAATAAGAATAATGGTTCGAAATAAAGCAGATGTATAACATACAAGGTATTCTTTACTCCAGGAAGAATATGTAGCCACTGTACAAAACTTTCTGGGGTAAACAAAGTAATGTCTATTTATGATCAGACATGATATTTTTTAAGAACTTTCCATTAATGGGCAACATCAACATATCTCCATTAGGTTTGGCTAGCCTGTATGCTCCGTTTGAATACACTGATTCAATAACAAATGGACCTTCCCATTTAGATATGAATTTCCCTTTGCTTTTATGTGTTATAACCAGTGGCCTTATTACAAAAAGAACTAGGTCGTCGACCTAGAAAACTCGCTCCTTTACTTTCTTATTGAAAGCCATAAAAATACGGGCTTGGTATAACTCAATTCGTTGTTAAGCCATTAAGCATTTTTTATCGAGTGCTTCCATTTCTTATAACCATAGACGATCGTTGTCTTCAGTCGTTAATTCATTGGATATATACATTCGAAGAGACATGATTTGAATCTCTAGAGGAATAACTGCTTCACATCCTTGACCAAAGAAAATGGTGTTATACCAGTAGGAGTCCGTACTGTAGTGTAATATGCCCAAAGACATTTATCAAGTTTCTCATTCCAATTATGTTTGTTAGATGAAACAAACTTCTTGAGTTACTTGATAATAGTTTTGTTGAAAGCTTTAGCCAGACCGTTAGATGTGAGATTGTAGGCTGTAGAAGCCACATCTTGGATCTAGTTCTTCTTACAAAACTGATAGAATTCACTACTCACAAATTGTGGCCCATTATCGTGAATAATCCTCCGGGGAAGTCCGAAATAATAGATCACATGATGCTTAATAAAACTAATGATGTTAGACGTTTTAACTTCAACAAGTGGTATAGCTTTCCCCATCTTGAAAAGTAGTCAGTTATAGCCAAAATAAAACGGTGTCCCTTGGAGAAAGGAGGGTTGATGGGTCCGATAATATCCATTTCCCATGCTTCAAAGGGTCGAGCCGCGGTGTCACGACCCGCACCCTAGAGTAAGGGTACGAGACGTGGGTACGTCCAGCCTACGCCGCAGTATCGGCGGTAGAATGATGTCCTAGGTCAAACATCTAACAATATAATGGTACCTGTACAGTATATACACTCCGAATGGAGGTGATATAGCAAATACAGTCTCAATCACATCTAAGGTTGAGCATGATAAATGATAGATAAAACATGAAATCTATAAAGAGATACAGCAGATAGAAGTCTAAGTGTCTAAGATACACAAACCCAGAAAACATCTCAAATCTCAAATACAGTAATACATAGAGTAAATACAGCTCAAGACAACTGAAAATAAGCTATAAGAAAAACCCTAGCTATCTATACAACCTCTACTGTGTCTTCTCTAGGCTAGCAGGCACCCTCCAAGCTATCTGTAAAATTTATCAACAGGTCCAGTCAGGATATGAGCGAGTACAGTACATCTCAACAAATCATAACATGATAGGAAATATAAACATGCTAGAGAGTAAGATACATGAAACTAAAGAACAACATGATGTAAAAGGGAGAGACTGTAAGTAAATAGCTACAATATATAGAGAACTATCAGTGACTAGTGATTCAGAGCACAAGATGGTTATGTAAACGACACGATATTGTACACGAGTAATCTACAGAGGTTGTACACGAGTAATCTACTGGATTGATTACATAACAACTACTACTCCTCCGCCCCAATCAATATAAAAGGATCTAGCCAAGATATGTTATTGCACACGAAGTATAGTCGTACACGAAGATCATGTGAGCACATGAGTATACACGATTTCATACGATTTGTACACAAAAAGCACGAACACAAGGAGTACATGATGCTTATGATAAAGTACACGAACACGAAATACCCGATGTATCCGCTAAGGAGATAACATCGCACGACAAGATCCATATAGTACTAATCTGTGTTACCAACGTGTCAGCATCAAGTAAATTATTCTAAAGCAGAAAATATACTCCTAAACAGGATATGAAATGATCAGAGAATGTACTCGCCTGGTATCCTGAATATCTGAAGAGAATATACTGTCCGAGGAGTGGTGTTTGGCTCCTATAGAACAGTACAAGTCACTACATGTCCTAAATAGTAAAATAGACTGCTGCAGTGCATTCTACATGATGTTTTGGTCAATCTAGGCTAAAGTCAACCCTTGGTCAACTCTAGTCAACTACACTAGTCAAAGTAGGTCAACTAGGTCAAGTCCTAACCCAAACAAGTCTAACAAGTCTCACTAGGCCTAACCAAGCCTAGGCTAGCACTCAGACAATCACAAGGCAATGTGAACCACAACAATGCATAATATAAAATAGATACTATGTATAAATACATACCTTCATACATATATGCATATCCACATTATATACATATTTATATATATAGGCATATGTTACATCATGCATATTTAAATAGTCACATAGATATACATTCATGCACATTTATGTACATACTTTTATACATTATATATGTTAACATTCATTACAATGCATTATATTTTACTTATACCTTTGATTTATTCATTCATTCATTCATTCATTCATATATGACATTCATTCATGCATTTATACATTCATTCATTCATGTTATTCACTATATACATATTTGATTCATGTATCCACACATACATACATGGATACACAACATACATGTATACATTCATACATGCTTATATTGCATACATGCATACATATATATCATGTATACATACATACATTGCATACATGCCTACATACGTATCATATATGCATACTTGCATTCACTCATTCCCATTACATACTTACATGCATCTATATATTATATACATTGTATACAACATGTAAATATAAAAGAAGGAAAAAAAGGGAAAAACTGAAATAGAAAGGGAAGGAAGGAAAAATGTAAGAAAAAGAAATAACAGTGGACATATACATGCTTGCATCATATATTTTATATTACCATATATGCTATCATTATATATTGTATTACATTATGTATACATTATGCATTCATATCTATCATTACATGTATACCTTGCATTTATATGTAGCATTCATTATATACTTTCAAGCATACATTGTATATCATTCTTTCATTCATGCATTTATGCATTCCTTATTTGATTGCATTCCTACATGCTTGCATTCAACCATATATATACATATTTGTAAAGAGGATATATATCATATATATCATTTCATTCATCTAACATATCATGTATTACATACTCCATATTCATTTAATATACATACTACATAGGCTCATAGGTTACACGAAATACCTATGTCGTATAGTCACTCTTCTACTTAAAACTAATACTGTACCAATTGGGCTTTACTAAATTCTAGGATTAAAGTATGTCATAGTCCTTCGTGTTAGCTTTCCGAAACTTCAAACGGATCGTATTTTCGTGTCCGGAAGCTCCCGAAATCGCGAAAATACCGAAATATGTTCGTCTTTTGTACAACTGACACTCAAATAATTTTACAAAAAGTTCTAGAACGATTTTGGCTTATTAAAATATATATTTGGAAAGCTAACTTCGATACGCTTCTTTTAAAAAAAAGGAAGATTAAAAGGATTTCTAAGCTAAAAGTTATGATATTTCTATGTTGCTTTGGTTAATAAAAATGTGGATGAATATTATGACGAATTTGAGTTGTTTTGGACAAAAGAAACACACGTAGGCCAAGATACTTAGATACCAACATAGATATCTAAATGAAACTCATTCTAACCATCCTAAGTAAGATCAATCCACTCTCTAACCATTCTAAAATTGAATTTAAATATTTATTTAAACTATTAACATACAAACATACACATGGGGTGTCCTAATTTGGGATCTATCAAGTAGGACACAAGACACGTATCTAAAATCCTCAAGAGAGCTCCAAATGGTCTCAAATTTGAATCTAAAGGGGACATATGCATGAGGATGGATCCTACGGATTTATAACTAATTTATATGCAAAGAAAATCGATTTAGTGGATGGGTTTTACCTATTAGGAGTGGAATCCTAATGAAATCATTTAGGGAAGAACAAAAGGAAAATAAAAGAGGCAAGATTGTAATGAATGAAATGAATCATTCTTCCCTAAAGGTGGCTGCCATAAAGAGTCCATTAGGGCTAATGGAAAATGTCGTAATTGTCCCTCTCTAGTCTCATATGGTTAAGTCTAGACTAGGTTCAAGTTTGGGGTCAAAATGATCTAGTTTGAGTCTCTAACTTAACCATTCTAACATAATAAAAATTAGTTTAACTAACTAACTTAAATGTTGGGTTTTGTGGGCCATGCTTAACTTAATATTGGGTCCCATCTAGAGTTTAAGCTACCCGGGTCACAATACAAGTCGGAACGAGACGAAACTCAAACCCGACTAAACAAATCCAGTAAAAACAATATTAAAAATATAAAATTTTCCTAACATATTAAAATATAAAAAATGACCAAAATCATAATAAATCAATTTAAATATTATTAAAATAATCTAAAATTTATCAATTAATTAAAATCCTAAATAATTCAAAAGTCATAAAATGACCAAAATACCCTTAGCCTAAAAAGTTGTAAATATTCATTCTAATCACATGGTTAGGTCCCCATGGTCATGGTTAGTCTCTAGGCTCAAAAGTTCTAGAGTTCACTAGCAACACATCAAAATTATAATTCATCAATTTTAAATAGTATTAAATTAATTAAAAATTCCCATAAATCATAAATCCTATTATTAAATAATAAACTTTTACAAAAGTTCAAAATTACCCTCATTTTAGAAAAGTGGGTGTTACAAGTCTACCCTCCTTAGAAAATTTTGTCCTCAAAATTAAGTTGATCGTACTTCTTCTAGAGTCTCGTCCCCAACAATCAAAGTCATAGAACTTACCTAAATCATACAATTTAAAAGAATGACATACAGGGTCATGGTATACGGTGGCAGTGAAAGTCTCATCTAGGTGTATTAGTCACACTAGACCAAAACAATCATAGGGTATCAAAACACACAAGCAATCTAGGGTGCTAAACTAAAAAAGATACAGAAATAACAAATCATCAAAACTGTAAGGCAGTCTACCATCCTATATGAAAACTGGTACTTATAAAAAAATAAAATAAAGATAACTACTAATTATCTATAAAGGGGTACTATTCAAAGAAAAAAATCACAATCAAAAGTTAAAGAATGAAAGTCAATTGCATTGAAATTCAATCACAATATATAGATAGAGAGCACGTTAGAGAGGGAAAAGCTAGCATTATGTAAAGTTATGTGGTTCGTGTGTGTATGGGTGTATGTGGACATGTTCATATTGTTCGATAGTAGGCATGTGTGTATGTGAAATATACATGAAAGTGTATAGGAGGATTTGGGTTTCAAAACAATAGCTATCAAGCTTTACTACTCATAGCATACTGGTTAACAATCTACAATGCACAACCTATTTACTCATAACATGCATGGTTAACCATATATATATATATATATATATATATATATATATAGAGAGAGAGAGAGAGAGAGAGAGAGAGAGATTTAGTTATGTATCTATATACATTATAACATGTATGCATAAATTCTATATATATCTATATAGATATATGAACATAACATAGAGATTAAACCCAGTTTTAGTTCAGCATTTACATACAAAATCTGAAAAGAAGCTAACATTTAAACCAGTATAATATTAACATAATGCAGTTTCAGATTTTTGGGGTTTGAAATATCACAACCAACTCAATGCTCCCAACACATCCTAACATAATGGAGATGAAATTCTAACATACTATCTATACATTTAGCTAGGCATACAGTTCAATATTACATATCAAATCTGAAATTGAACTAAACATTTGAAATCAATGTAAAAATGTTAACATGTATTCATTTTTAGGATTTTGGAGAAATTCGAACATCAAACCAATCCAATGTTCATCACAACCACAACCTAACATGTAAAAATATAAAACCTAACATTATATCCCTACATACAACAATGCATATAGCTCAAAATATTACATTAAAAAAATAGCAAATTGAACTAACATTTAGAATCCAGTATTAAGGGTTAATATGTACACAGTCTCAGATTTGACAAATTCAAACACAAAACTCAACCAATTTCTTTAAGAATTGAAACCCTGTATATAACATACATGTGCAGTGATGTAAACAAAACTAATAACATGAAATTTATATTCAAATTACGAATTTAAACAGAAAAAAGCAGAGAACCGGTCTCTGATACTGTAGTGTATCATAAATATTGGGATTTTGAGAATTTAAACATCAACAACATATTAATATGTATTTAGATAGGTTGGTAATCAAAGTATAGCATGCATACGTGTCAGGCAAAGTGTCTGTGTCCACTATATATATATATATTCTCATGTCCCAATATATAAATCAATTTCTATATCAAGACCAACCTTTAGATTCCTACCAAGATTGCAAAGTAGATGATTGATGTGATCAAGACAGTTTTATTATTATTATTATTATTATTTTTTAATAATACAAAAAATAATGACAAGAAGGAAATAATGATAAAATCTATTCTGCTTTTCTGTTTAAAAGAAGGAACCATTTTGAAACCAGAGCTATAATATCAAATCCAAGATAAGGTCTAGCAAAATTATCGATTCATTTTATTATGAAGAAACTCATAGCAAGAAGTTACACAAGGTTTATAATAACAGCTAAAGCTACTCCTAAGTTAAATAATAAGAAGCAAAACAAAACAAAAAAACAATAATTCTTTTTTTTTGAAAGACTGAACAAAAGTAGAGAAAACATGTTCAAAAGTATTTAAGGTACAATCTGATAATCATATGCGTCTATTCAAAATAATGGTGCTCTAAATCCTCGTCATACTAGTAAGCAAGGCTACCATAATCACAGAGTCTTCGACTAAGGCACATACCTCTAGAATCATGGTATTTAAAATTTTTGCGATGCCGCTAGCTTGGCTGCGAAAACCTTAAATTCCCACACCCGAGAAATATATCCAAAATCAGACTATATGTCCTCACCATGCTGGCTAATGTGACTGTAGAAGACTAGATTCCATAACTTAGATGACCTAGCCCATATAATTTCATCTTGACAAAATTAAATTAAATCAACAATGGATACCCAAAAATCAAATTCATTAACTAACCAAGAAAGATAAATATAAACTATTAGAATCAAATTTCGAGATATTTTATAATTAGATTCTCAAGGATCATCCAGGAATCTCTCATGGAATCCTAACTGTGATTGAGTACCTTTAAAAATATATCCTAATCCTACTGCAGGCTATAGTGGTACTCTAGTTTGAATACCGCTACACAAACTCGACCTGCATGGGCCACCAATAAAAAAGTTTCACGACCCACACCCTAGAGTAAGGACACGAGACGTGGGTACGTCCAGCCTACGCCACAGTGTCGGCGGTAGAACGCTGTCCTAGGTCATACATCTAATAATATAAAGGTACCTGTACAGTATATACACTCCGAATGGAGGTGATATAGCAAATACAGTCTCAATCACATCTAAGGTAGAGCATGATAAAAGACAGATAAAATATAAAATCCACAAAGAGATACAGCAGATAGAAGTCTAAGTGTCTAAGATACACAAACCCAGAAAACATCTCAAATCTCAAATACAGTAATCCATAGAGTAAATACAGCTCAAGACAACTGAAAATAAGCTATAAGAAAAACCCTAGCTATCTATACAACCTCTACTGTGTCTTCTCTAGGGTAGCAGGCAACCTTCAAGCTATCTGTAAAATTTATCAACAGGTCCAGTAAGGACAGGAGCGAGTACAGTACATCTCAACAAATCATAACATGATAGAAAATATAAACATGCTAGAGAATAAGATACATGAAACTAAAGAACAACATAATATAAAAGGGAGAGACTGTAAGTAAATAGCTACAATATATAGAGAACTATCAGTGACTAGTGATTCAGAGCACAAGATGGTTATGTAAACGGTACGATGTTGTACACGAGTAATCTACAGAGGTTGTACACGAGTAATCTACTGGATTGATTACATAACCACATCTACTCCCCTGTCCCAATCAATACACAAGGATCTAGCCAAGATTTGTTATTGCACACGAAGTATAGTCGTACACAAAGATCATGTGAGTACATGAGTATACACAATTTCACATGATTTGTTCACGAAAAGCACGAACACATAGAGTACACGATGCTCTTGATAAAGTACATGAACACGAAATATCCGATGTATCCGCTAAGGAGATAATATCGCACGACAAGATCCATATAGTACTAATCCGTGTTACCAACGTGTCAGCATCAAGTAAAGTAATCTAAAGCAGGAAATATACTCCTAGACAGGATATGAAATGATCAGAGAATGTACTCGCCTGGTATCCTGAATATCTAAAGAGAATATACTGTCTGTGGAGTGGTGTTTGGCTCCTATAGAACATTACAAGTCACTATATGTCCAAAATAGTAAAATAGACTGCTACAATGCATTCTACATGATGTTTTGATCAATCTAGGCTAAAGTCAACCCTTGGTCAACTCTAGTCAACTATACTAGTCAAAGTAGGTAAACTAGGTCAAGTCCTAACCCAAACAAGTCTAACAAGTCTCACTTGGCCTAACCAAGCCTAGGCAAGCACTCACACAATCACAAAGCAATGTGAACCACAACAATACATAATATAAAATAGATACTATGTATAAATACATACCTTTATACATATATGCATATCTATATTACATACATATTTATATATATAGGCATATGTTACATCATGCATATTTATATAGTCACATAGATATATACATTCATTCACATTTACGTACATACTTTTATATATTATATATGTTAACATTCATTACAATGCATTATATTTTACTTACACCTTTGATTCATTCATTCATTCATATGTGACATTCATTCATGCATTTATACATTCATTCATTCATGTTATCACTATATACATATTTGATTCATGTATCCACACATACATACATGGATACACAACATACATGTATACATTCATACAAGCTTATATTGCATACATGCATACATATATATCATGTATACATATATACATTGCATACATGCCTACATACGTATCATATATGCATACTTGTATTCATTCATGCACATTACATACTTACATGCATCTATATATTATATACATTGTATACAACATATAAATATAGAAGAAGGAAAAAAAAAGGGAAAAACTGAAATGGAAAGGGAAGGAAGGAAAAATGTAAGAAAAAGAAATAAAAGTGGACATATACATGCTTGCATCATATATTTACTTTACCATACATGCTATCATTATATATTGCATTACATTATGTATACATTATGCATTCATATCTATCATTACATGTATACCTTGCATTCATATCTAGCATTCATTATATACTTTCATGCATACATTGTATATCATTCTTTCAGTCATGCATTTATGCATTGCATATTTGATTGCATTCCTACATGCTTGCATTCAACCATATATATACATATTTGTAAAGAGGATATATATCATATATATCATTTCATTCATCTAACATATCATGCATTACATACTCTATATTCATTTAATATGCATACTACATAGGCTCATAGGTTACACAAAATACCTATGTCATATAGTCACTCTTGTACTTGAAACCAATACTGTACCAATTGGGCATTTACTAAATTATAGGATTAAAGTATGTCGTAGTCCTTCGTGTTAGCTTTCCGAAACTTCAAACGGATCTTATTTTCGTGTCCGAAAGCTTCCGAAATCGCGAAAATATCGAAACATATTCGTCTTTCGTACAGCTGACACTCAAATAATTTTACAAAAACTTTTAGAACGATTTTGACTTATTAAAATATATATTTGGAAAGCTAACTTCGATACGCTTCTTTTAAAAAAATGAAAGATTAAAAGGAGTTCTAAGCTAAAAGTTATGACATTTCAAAGTTGCTTTGGTTAATAAAAACGTAGATGAATATTATGACGAATTTGAGTTATTTTGGATAAAAGAAACACATGTAGGCCAAGATACTTGGATACCAACATAGGTATCCAAATGAAACTCATTCTAACCATCCTAAGTAAGATCAATCCACTCTCTAAACATTCTAAAATTGAATTTAAATATTTATTTAAACTATTAACATACAAACATACACATGGGGTGTCCTAATTTGGGATCTATCAAGTAGGACACAAGACACATATCTAAATTCTCAAGAGAGCTCCAAATGGTCTCAAATTTGAATCTAAAGAGGACACATGCTTCAGGATGGATCCTACGGATTCAAAACTAATTTATATGTAAAGAAAATTGATTTAGATGATGGATTTTACCTATTGGGAGTGGAATCCCAATGAAATCCTTTAGGACACGACTCCGATACGAAGATTCCTCAAAGTGGACACTCCTCCGTGCACTTCTCTTCCAATCCTTGGTAGCATCCTTCCCTTGGAGAATGAGAATGATTGAGGGAAGATTTGGTAAAGGAATGATTTGATTTAGAGATCAAATCAAAGGGAAGGCTCTCTAAAATTAGGGAAGAACAAAAAGAAAATAAAAGAGGCAAGATTGTAATGAATGAAATGAATCATTCTCCCCTAAAGGTGGCTGCCATAAAGAGTCCATTAGGGCTAATGGAAAATGTCCTAATTGCCCCTCTCTAGTCTCATATGGTTAAGTCTAGACTAGGTTCAAGTTTGGGGTCAAAATGATCTAGTTTGAGTCTCTAACTTAACCATTCTAACATAATAAAAATTAGTTTAACTAAATAACTTAAATGTTGGGTTTTGTGGGCCATGCTTAACTTAATATTGGGTCCCATCTAGAGTTTAAGCTACCCGGGTCACAATACAAGTTGGAATGAGACGAAACTCAAACCCGACTAAACAAATCCAATAAAAACAATATTAAAAATATAAAATTTTCCCAAAATATTAAAATATGAATAATAGCCAAAATCATAATAAATTAATTTAAATATTATTAAAATAATCTAAAATTCACCAATTAATTAAAATCCTAAATATTTCAAAAGTCACAAAATGACCAAAATACCCTTAGCCTAAAAAGTTGTAAATATTTATTCTAATCACATGTTTAGGTCCCCATGGTCATGGTTAGTCTCTAGACTCAAAAGTTCTAGGGTTCACCAGCTAACACATCAAAATTATAATTCACAATTTTAAATAGTATTAAATTAATTAAAAATTCCCATAAATCATAAATCCTATTATTAAATAATAAACTTTTACAAAAGTTCAAAATTATCCTCATTTTAGAAAAGTAGATGTTACACGCGGTTGCAGGGTGCCAAAAATGTGACAGTTGATGTATGAAATCTTCATGTATTTGGCAAGCTTTGTATTTTCTTGCATAATCTACGGCATCAACTACCATAGTAGGCAATAGTAACCCAAACGCCTTAACCAATTCTCTATTTTTGGACCTAGTTGACGGGCACCATAAGTACCATTATGATCTTCACCAAGAGCATGTTTAGCTTCTTATTCGATAGACAACGTTGAAGGAGTCCGTCGTATGATCTTCGATACAACATTCTAGTATCCGGATCATAAAAGAAACATAGCGAATGTCTATTGATTGAAATAGCTTCTTTTGGATCATCAGGGAGGGTTCCATAAATAGCATATTCAATAAATAGAAATCTCCAATATTTGAAGTTGACATCCATTGTTGCTGAATAACTTTGATAAACCTCTAGATTATTGTTAGTATAGAATAGTTCTCGACCAATCACTGTGATTGACTTCTGGGTGTTGATTGGGATAGCCACTGACAGTGCCAAACCAGCCAATGCAACTGTTTGTGCATTTTCAAACTGGGGCACATACTCGATGAAGAACCCAGATAAAGTAGTAGCAATCTAGAGTGTTGTTTGATGATATAGAATAAGATCTTCATGACGAACCTCATATTCCCTTTGAAATTGATTAACTATTAACTTAGAGTCACCATAAGCTTCAAGATAGCCTATCCTTAGCTGTTTAGCTAGCTAAAGTCAAATAAGTAGAGCATTATACTATGCAACATTATCATAACAAGGTTTCAAAAAAGAATAAGCACGATGGATGACCAGATTGTCAGGGGATATCAGTACTACCCCCACTACTGTTATAATGTTGCCTTTGGGACCTATTTTTGAGGATCTGTCGAAGAACAACCTTCAAACAGATTCTTCCATCGTCGTATTAGACTCCAATACTTTATCTGAAATTTTATCATATAGCTTGGAAGTTTTTGCAATCGGGTGTGCACCTATGAAATCAAACAGAACTTGTCCTTTCACTGCCTTATGAGGTACATATATCATATTGTAGGGGGATAATAACATTTCCTATGTTGTAAGGCGAGAATTGAGCGACTTGCCTTAGTCGTGAGAACCCTGAAAGGGTTAACCCTGGATATAACATGAAGGGTTTGTCCCATTACATAATGTCGTGTCTTTTGAATTTTAAATATTAATATGAGACACTCTTTTGCAACATGATTGTATCTATGTTCGGCGTTGATCATCATGCGATCAAGTAATAGATAGCTTGTTCGTGTCCTTTGTCGTTCTTCTAGGCTAACAATGCACCGAGAGAATGTTCCATAGCACGAACATACAACAAAAATGGTTTGCCCACCACCGGAGCCACCAATATTGGGGGATTTGTGAGATACTTTTAATGTCTTGAAATGCTTGCTGACATTTTTTATCCCAAAGGAAAGAAAGTCCTTTCTTTATTAACTGGGTGAAAGGTCGACACCGCCCGTATAGATTTGAAATGAACTTTTGGATGTAAGCCAATCTGTCTTGTAAGCCATGAAATTCTTTAATGTTCTTTGGGGGTTCCATTTCTAATATAGCTTTAACTTTGTCAGGGTCGATATGAATTCCCTTTGAAGTTATGACAAATCCAATAAATTTGCCATTGGAGAGTCCTAAGAGTGACTTCGTCGGATTCATCTTGAGTTGGTTCTCACGCACCAATTCGAACAACGTTCTCAAATCTTCAAGATGATCGCCATTTGAATGACTTTTAACTACAATGTCGTCGACGTAGCATTCTACCATTTTTTACAAATGTTCGCAAAAAATTATACTCATCGTGCATTGATATGTAGCTCCTGTATTCTTCAAACCGAAGGGCATCACCTTATAACAGTATACCCCCAACAGTGTTCAGAATAATGTGTGCTTTTCGTCTGCTGGAAATATTTTAATTTGATTGTAACCCGAGAATCCATCCATGAATGACATATGTTCAAAGCCACATGTGTTATCAATCATGACATCCGTGATTGGAAGAGGAAACTCATCTTTTGGACAAGCTTGATTAAGGTTCCAATTATCGATGCATACCCTAATCTTCCTATTTTTTTTCATAACCGGGACTATATTGGCAACCCAGTCAGGATGTTGTTCTTCTCGGATAAAGCTATCATCTATTAGTTTCTTTACCTCATTCATAATAGTCTCCATCATATCTGGACGGAACCGCCGTTGCTGTTGCTTCACTGGTGTGACATTAAGATGTATATTTAGATGATGCATTGCTATTTGCGTATCAAACCCAGACATGTCCTCATAACTCCAAGAAAAAACATCTATATATTCTTTGATAAGCTCAAGGAGTGAATGTTTGTCTTCATCGAATAAAGTTTTGCTGATGAATATTGGTTTAGGCGATTCTGGATCACCTACATTAACTTGAACCACTTCATCTTCGGTAGGACGTTTCCGCTATTCAAATCTTATTTCCTATTAAGTATCGAGTTGTTGTGCACAAGGTTCAACTTCAAAAGATTCCATAAGAGGGTCATCATCCTCTGTTTGATCACCAGATATCATATAAGTTGAGAAAACATTTTTGAATACTGCCCCATTACTATAATCTGAATTCCATAGCGAAGAATCGAAAGAATGAGAATATGTATCGCTGTCTTGTTCATCAGAGACTTCTGGTGTAGTCAATGAAGTTACATATCCCAATCTATATCTAGTATGGTGGTAACAGTCTTACGGTTTCCCTCTAGGAGTTGGGATATGCAGTGGCAAGCGATAGCCTTTACCAAAGTTGAGACATTACTGGCTACTTAAGTCATAGCCCATTCTTTGAACGATATTCTTTGCTTTACTATTATACAGGTATAATTTTATTCTACCGAAATCTGGTTCAGGCTCATCGACCAAAGCTTCTTTATGAATCTCTTTTCGACCTAATAGAATTAGTACTTCACCAATGGAGCTAGCTGGCACCTCAAAATTAGAATCTTCTTATGATAGACATGGAGTACTATCTTTAGAAAAACAGACACAGGCAGTGACAGCTTTGTATCAGTGATAAGGGAACACAAAGAGTCAACAATCCTTAAGCTAGTTACAGGAACATCAAAGTAATCGAAAGCAGAAGTTCTTTTATTAGGTATGTACATGATTTCTTCTTTTGGGAAAATATCCTCAAAAAGTTTAATACATAGAGGTTTATCTACAACACTCGCTTCTGCAGTGATGGCAAGACGTGTCAGATTGATCACAAATGGTTCATCTGATTGAGTTGGACGTTTGCTTCGGCGAAAATCAACCACCAACGATTGCTCCTTCTTAGTGCATAAGTCAATGGCCAGTGGTTCGTCTTTCCTCAACCTGAGATCGAGTACTAGAAGTTCTTTTTCCTTGACGCTAACATCATTTTCGTGCAAGTCAACAACAAAAGGTGTATTACCCCAGATTGAGTCTTATAAGAAATTTCGGTAGGCTCTTTCCGTATAGGGCCCATCAAGTATATCGCTAAGGTTTGTTCAACTAGTTCCTTCCATACAGGACCTTTCAAGTATATGGCTAGAGGTTTATCTATCGTCTGATCAGTAGATGCTTTTTCTTCCTCGTGTATAGCCTTTTTTTCTTTCTTTAAAATCAGATGAGACGGTTCATCATCAATATGTCTCTCATCACGAGGTTTATACAACCTTGAATCAGAGAAGTAAACATCGACCCCTTTGAAAGGATCAACGTCAGCAAATTTCGTGCATACTAATATTTCTTTATTCATATATTTGAAGCACTGATGAAGAGTAGATGGTACCAAAATATTGTCGTATATCCATGGCTGCCCCAACAAAATATTGTAAGAGGCATTTGCTTCAATCAAATAACATATGACTTCTGTCCGGAGATTTCTAATTTGGTAATTGAGCCAGATTTTCTCCAAAAGATGACTTTGTCTTGCATTGATGCCAGTAGTGGTAGTAGAAGTAGGTGACATATTGTGCTTTGGGATCTCCAACACCTGAAGCAGACTTTTGGGAATCACACTAACAGATGAGCTAAGATCTATTTAAATGCGGTCCACCTTACAAGCACCGATATACCTTGTATAGTAAAAGGGTCTATCATGACAATTATCTTTCAAAGACATGTCCTCCTGAGTAAAGATTATATTGGGAATCTTCTCTGATACATTATGATAATGCGGACAAGTCCTAGGGTCGTTATCAGGTTCCGCCATCTGAGATAGGTAAGCGTCTACATGCTGTAATGCCTCACTCAATGCATCGCGAGTGTCTTTGGAGAGACGAAGTAGTTCAAATATGGATAGTTGAGTTGGAGTATTGACAAGCTACGCTAATATGTCAAAATTTGATGGTTTGTCAAGTCTGAGGGAGTTAGGTTTCCTTATCGACTTGTCGAACCTTACCTCTTTTTGTTTTTTTTTCTCCTGTAGTCTGCTTTGATGGCCCAAACCCTGATAAAACCTGAATGGTAGGTGGATTAAGAGCAGGGGCTACCATAACAGGGTTATCTTCTTCATCTTAATTAGAGAAACGTTGATATGCTTTTTCAGATCTGGTTTCTCCAACCAATGCTTCATCAACCATATTGCATGACTTACTCTTTTTCTTCTTCTTGCTCTGAGTCTTAACAGTAGAAGAGGCAGATTTTGGATCCAAATCTTCAAGAACATCAGGATGGATCCACATGACTTTACAATGCTGAGTAATGAGTGGTACAAGTTTAGTCGTATGATCGCGAGCTGGAGGGAGATTGACAATTTGTAACGTCACCTTTGGTATCGATGTGACACCATCTTGCAGTTCAATTACAGGAAAGTCTCCAAACTGGAGAGAAACAAGATTTGTAGAAACTTGTTTCTTATCTGTATGTAGTTTAATAGCCTTTAAATCCAACAAATGCTGGATATGATTCTTAAATATGTAGCAATCCTTTGTAGGGTGATGTACATATTGATGATAAAAGCAATACTTTGGATCGTTGGTTCGCCCTACTTCTTCAGGCCTTCGAGGGGGAGGAAGTTGTAACTTGTTCCCTTTCATCAATATATGGAAGATGTCCAGTGTGTGGGCTTCATTAAAGATATAATATGGCTTAGGTCTTGAAGCCGTTGGAGCTTTTTGTTTAGATTGGGAAGTAGCTGAGGAAACATCTACTATAAAGGACTCTTTCCCTTGTTGGTTTTCCCATAAGTGTTATTATTCTGGGGATGCTTCCCTTTGTCATCGGGTGATTTCAGACCAGTCAAATACAGGACCTGGACTGATTCTTTGGCTTTCTCAATAGCAACGATGAAGGCTGGCCAATCATTATAATCTCCGGGGCCAATTCAGAATCTGACTGTGGGTAAAAAGTTACCCCTACATGTGTCAATTAGCACCGTCTAAGGAGTCACTGGATACAATTTCATCAACAGCCTCCTGAACCGTTCAATGAATTCACAGGATGACTCTTTGTTATCTTACTTTGTGGCAATGAGTTTTGACATAGAGACATCATCTGTTCCTTCGTAGAATCTACTAAGGAACAATTTCTCCAAATCTTTGAAAGTTTTCATACAACCATCCAGCAGATTACATAACCATTCAAATGCTACACCTTTTAATGTACCAATGAATAACTTGGACCATAGTACATCATTCATTGGTATGTGAATGGTCTGGGAATATAATTACATCAAATGTTGCTTTCGGAAGCCTGTTCCATCATATGGGATAATCGATTGAGTTTTGTATTTTGGGGGATAAACTATATCATCCCACTATGAAGGATAAAGATGTGACATTCCCATCTGATGAAGTTCTTTCTTTAAAGTGATGTCATCCAATCGAGCATTGATACCCCGAATAGCTTCAATCGTATCGATTGACTGGCTTGTAGAAGTTGACTGCATGACAGCCGGTTGTGCATGTTGTAATACTAGCATAGAAACATTTTTGACTATTGGTGATCGATTAGGGTTAAAAGACACCCCTACTGTATCTTGATCGATAGGAGACTGAATTGATGAATGAGGTTAATGCTAAGTTATTTGCAGGTTCATGGTCATTTGTATCTTCTGCATCATCGCCATAACGTTTTGTAACATATTCTCCAGAGTATCAATTCTTTGTCGATCACTAGTAATACCTTCTTTATTACCCGTCATGTTACAGAAGTCGTATGTGGACCGCCAGATGGATAAGTATGCAAACAAGCACCAAAACCAGTCCCGCTTGATCCTGATTGTGAAAGCATAATCTCTTTCTGAAGTATGCGGTACTATCTCACCAGATTGGGATGTGGAATGGTCAAATACCGGGAGGATGCTACCCCTAGTATTATCTTGTTCATGAGTATGGAGTGCACCAGAGGAATGCCTAGATCGGGAACGGGTTCTTTGATAAACCCCTTCTGGTGAAATAGCTCTTTGATCTCTCCCAGATGAAGAGGGTGAAGGTACTTGGTCGTCACCTTGAGTACATGTTGCATAGACCGATGCCTTTTATAATTCATCTTCATTATCCAAAAGTTTTGTCCAAGACGGGACAAATTCGGAGAGTTTGGTTGCAATCTGGTAAAAACAGATCGCCTGGGTGATTGATCAACTGCCTTTGAGCGACAACAGTTGATAACAATCTTTACACATGAATGTCTCTGACAAGACATAACTGCATTTGTTGACACCTCTGCTGATTTACGCTTATGCCGAAGCATATCACATAAATTGATAGAAGGGTGTGTAACCTCTTTTCCCTTTTTATGCATCTGGACAAAGTCTATGCATGGAAGAGTTGGTTTCTTAACTTGCTGACCTATTTCACGTACATAGGAACCCCCAATAGTTAGATCTTGAGTTTTTTGTTATGTGAACACATTTTAGGTACATTAAGCAACGTACATGAGTCCACGATGTGTGGAAGAGAGGCAAATGACTTGCTGGAGCGCATAGACTTCATCTTGTATAGCTTGCCATCATCAGCACGCATAACAAAGATGAATGCATGAATCGAGCCTCCTTCATAATGCATAGAATCTTTGAAAAATGAAAGTCTATGGAAAACAGACTTCCTATCCCCATTTATGCTTCCAAAGTTATGTATTGAGGCAGAACCTTCACCTTGATGCACCAATTGTGAGGCAGAAGTTCCAACATTTAAATTCTTAGCTACGTAATATTTCCCTCTGTCAGAATTCAAAAGTTGTACATTTTTTTCTCTCACATTCGAATGAAGGGCTCTGGCACAAGCGTTAACTTTCTTTCCAGACGTATGATTAGCATGCATCTACTTAACATTCTTTTTCTCATGAGAAACATAGAGCTTAGCTGGTAGCTCAATGGTTGAGCCTCTTTGTTTGTAAAGAACAAAATTTTTTTATTACAAACTAAGAAAAGAGTACAGGAGTACAACTGATTTATGGAAAAGTATAACTATAGGAATCTGATCAGAAGACGACCACTTTATTCCTTGGATGATGTGTTATCGAAGACACGAGCCGCTAGAGGATGCAACAGCACTTTAACATGAGATTATTATCACACTTGATGCTTTGAGATTGATTTGAAACTCTATTTATAGATTTCTTGAAATAACTATTTAGTAGTTATTCTGGGTTGTACGCGCTTCAGGTTTTGCGCCTCCTGTTCACTTGCGCAAACGGTTGCACTAACAGCTGTGGACGTGTGGCATTATTTGATTGAGATATGCATAGTCATGAGCAGTGTAGTAGGCACGTTCTGCGAAGTTAGTGGCTTGCGTCCCACGTCACTCTCTCCTGAACACCATTTGATCACCTTGTGCATGCTTCATCAGATTGCTCATAGGTGCAACGTAACAACCGATAGGAACGGTTTGTAACAACTGCTGTAGACGCGTAACATCGTTTGATTGAGATGCACGTGGTCGTGGGCAGTATAGTAGGCATGCTCTACAAAGTTGATGGCTTGTACGCCACGTCACCTTATTATACAATAAGAGTTGATCATGTGGCACCAATTTGTCAGGCTGCACATAGGTGCAACTCAACCACTAGCACCTTTGACTAGGTCTTCTGTGCTGTACTGATTAATCCTCGCGCCATACAGTGACTTGCGCAAACTAGCTGTCAGTATTAATTATATACTTACAAAATTTTCTCGAGTGCCGCATTACGCAGGATTCGAATGGATTTTCCTTAATCCCTATGTCAGTTGTCAGGTAATGATGATGTTGTTACAGCTTCTTAAGGAAGTGCTCCACGTGGAACTTGAGCAACCTGACTCCAGCGCAACCTCATGTTGGCTCAGCCTATTGCTGTGCAACTTGATTGTTTGGCACAATACAATGTTTTGGCGCCATCTGATGGTCGAACACTCTAATGGGTGGCACATCTTAATTTTTTTTTAGCCTATACAAGACCCACTTCAAAGTTTTCGAAACATGAAAATACATCAAAGTTTTGAAATACTTTGAATTATGCTAGTTTTGTTTGGATTACGCCAATGACTATTCGAGTTGTGTCAGTCAACTCAAGCTCGCTTCTTCAGCATAGATTGCATAACCATTTTGGGCTATAAATAGCCGTACATGTTGAGTCTTTCATTCTTCACATCATTGAGGATAACTCGAAAGAAATACTATCTTTTTCTTTTTTTTCCAGATCTTTGAGAACTTCGATCGACAGCAATGGTGCCCACACGCTATGCTACTGAGAAGGATAAGACTGTGGCTGAGTCATCCACACGAGTTCCACCTTCGTCATGCCGAGAGACGGCCAACCCGGCCATGAAAGGTAAGCGTTCGACTATAGACCAGATTGTCGACCACCCTACTAATCATCGGCCGCCCTATTTAGGGTTTGGCTTGATTCTGACAATGTGCGCCCGCTCTTTTTAGAGTTGGGCATACTCCATAATTGGTGCCTCCTTATTAGGGTTTGGTTGCTGTTAACTCTTGTTGTGCAGCGTTTCGAAAAGTTATGCTGTCTTTTGGGCGCAACTTTGACTTGTTTCATGGCAAGATATGGCACAGCTTGATTGCTGCGCAAACCTGATGGCTGCACATGCTGAGTGTGGCGCACTGTTAGTGTCGCACGACCTGACTAAATAGAGCATTAAATACATGGTTTATTTCCAACGATGAACCTATTTATGGGGCGCCCTTTTTTAAAAAGTCTTTTTGCTTTCTCCCTCGTTAAATGATACGTGTCTATTTATTAGAAAGATGAAGTGTTGGCGGGGGCCGATCTCCGCTGTATATATGAACATGAAGTTCCACGTTCATTATTATTTATTCTCATGGCATCTAACATGAAGAAGGGGACGAACAACAGTGACAACGACAAAGCTTCTGAGGAGAAGTTACACTCCGCGCCTGCAGAGTTTTTACTGGAAGCTGACCCATCCCTGAGGGTGGAGATCTTCCTCGACTGTTTTGGCCTAACCCCAATAGTCTTCGCTTATTCCAGAGGTTGGCAATCGTCTTCTTCCGAAGAGCGGGGCGCCTTAGAATGTAGGGAAGAATTCCTTCGTTTGATGCATCGTTCGAAAATCCATAACATAGAGGAATTGAGCGCTGGCTTGCATCAGACTGAGGATGGGAAGAAGAAGTGGTATGATGTGAAAGAGTCATTTTACATAATGGCCTATAGCGCCTATGTCTGTAGTGTATGTCCTCTTTTCTATTATGAAATAAAAAAATTGGACTTTATTAAATCCTGGTGCATTTCAGTTTTGTTGTGTAACTGTCTTGACACGTTATCTTTTCTCGGTTCTGATAACACAAATTTTTGTGTGACATGTGGCACTTTTTGTGCTTTCATGCTTCGTTCTTTCCAAAATATATGCCTATGGACGTACATAATGTTCAAGCTTCAATTGTACATGAATAATTGCCATAAGAAAGGAACATTTACTGTATTCTCTTCTTCTTTCTGATGCTTGCATGAGACCCACTGACGAAAATTCCTAGAACTGGCATCGTGATCTTGGATGTTATGAAGTTGAACCACCTTTGACACACACATCAGAGAGCTCAGAACTCTTCATGCTTAAAAGGGATTCTTCAAGATTGTAGGAAGGGCCTTTATACATGAGAGTTCGACGGTGGAGAGATAGAATTAGGAATCGTATCACGAGGGTGATCTCATTCCTACTTCTCATGAAGGGTTGTCTCTTCTCCACCGGTTGTATTGACAGCAACATTTCTTCGAGTTGCTGCACTCTGCGGTTCTTCTCTTATCTTTCTGAGAGAGAAGACCAGAGTTGATTTCGTTACCTTGCTCGCTGCTTCCGGTCGAGACGACAAGGAACTGGCACCAATAAGAAGATCCAAATATGTAATAGACCTTCAGTTGTTAAATTTAGAATAAAAATCTGAGATGTAATAGATTTCCATTAAGATGTATCTATGGTTTTAAAGAAGAAATAAAGAATAATTTTCTCTTCTTTATGATATTTTTGATGTGATGATATAGAAAATAGAATCCAGAGGTAATGTGGACGTGAACTCATTTTTCTATGAATGATCTTCAAGTCCGCTGGGACTTAAAGACAGAAGATCGTTTCTAAAAAGATAATATCTGGATTTATCATAAAGAAAAGACATCATCTAAAACAGCTGGGTTTCAAAAGACGGAATTGATGATTTGGATAGACTCCATGGGGATTTTGAGTTTTTTTATCTATAGCTTTATTTACGAAAAAGTAAATAAATGACAATAAATGTAGGCCCATTCCCGCAATGAAGTATAGATAAAAAGAGTGATGAATAAGCATGCCTTTTCAATGAAAGGTCGCTTTGGTTCTCGAGACAGAATGTTTGGGTTTTCCGTCTATAAATAGTGTGGAACTATTCTGAGAGCATCATTCACTCATTTTCTCTTATTTGCAAATGTCTTCAGAAGATTTGCCTAAGGAGATGGAAGTCATTTCGAAGATCAAAGCCGTCCTCGACACTCCTTCCGATGAGCCTCTGCCGCCTACTCGGCCAGAAGTCGGAGAAAGCCCGGCTGTCCCTGGAAAGAAGCAGGACATTCTCACCAAGCTAGTGGAGCCTGGGAGTACTGCCGAGGAAGAAGCTCTAAGGAAGGTTGCCTGCGAACTGCTGGTATCATCGGACAATAATGTCTTTGAGCTTCTTGCGAAATACGTTTTCAATCAAGAGGGCTCCGGTCCTCCTTAATTTTATGTATTTCCTTCTGTCTAAAATTATGCAAATAAATAAAAAATTATTATTTACATTCTGAGTCTCTGTGTTGATATTTCTTCTTAGTCTTCAAAAATAATATTTCTTGAGAAATTTGCCATTAATGGGCATCATGGCGACTAGACCATCCATTCTAGTCAATTAATAAGTTCCATTGCAGAAAATTTTGCTTACAACATAAGTTCCTTCCCACTTCGCTTCGAATTTGCCTTTGCTCATGTGCGTCATAGTCATAGGACGTCTGACGGTTAGAGCTAATTCTCCTTTTTGAAATATTCGGACTTTGACTTTACGGTTGAAAGCTTTTGATAGACGAGCTTGGTATAACTCAATATGTTGTTGAGCTAGGAGCCGTTTCTCGTCAAGCGCTTCAAACTCCTGAAGTCTTAGGCGATCATTGTTTTCAGTTGTGAGTTCATTGGCAATGGCAATTCCTAGGGAAGGGATCTAGATTTCCAATGGTAAGACGGCCTCACATCCGTATACCAAAGAGAAATGTGTGCAGCCTGTAGGTGTATATATAGGAGTATGGTAAGCCCACAGGCATTCTCCAAGCTTCTCTCTCCAGTTACATTTGTTGGTAGAAACAAACTTCTTGAGGAGTTTGATGATGGTTTTGTTAAATGCTTCTGCCAACCCGTTAGCTGCAGGATTGTAAGCTGTAGAAGCAATATTATTGATCCTGTTGTCATCGCAGAATTGAGTGAACTTTTGACTAATAAATTGTGGCCCATTATCATGAATAATTTGTCGAGGAATACCGAATCTGTAGATCACATGATGTTTGATAAAGTTGATGACGCTGCTTGTCTTGACCTCAGCTAGATGTATTGCTTCAGCCCATTTTGAGAAATAATCAGTTATTGCTAATATGAACCGATGTTCTCGAGACGAAGGAGGGTTGATAGGACCGATGACATCCATACCCCAACCTTCCCGTCGGGTGAATTTTTTTTTATGGTTGATGTATAAAGTCTGCATGAATTTTACATGTTCGGCACTTTCTTGCATACTCGATTTCATCAGATACCATTGAGGGCCAATAATGGCCCATACGGCGAATGTGATCCTGTAATTTAGGACCAGGTTGATGTGTGCCACAAACACCGTCATGAGCTTCACGAAGTATTTGTTTTGCTTCTTCCCCCACAAGACAACGTAGGAGCGAACCGTCAAACGTTCGTCGGTAGAGTGTCTTTGTAGTATGATTATAGTAAAATCTAAGTGACCGTCGTCGAATTATTGTAGCCTCCTTGGAATCTTCAGGTAGGATACCATGGACTACAAAGTCTATGAATGGAGTCCACCAGTCCTCACTGATGGCACAAAATTCAACTGAATTGTTAAATTCCATGTTTAGGTTGTTAACTTCCACATTTAAGTTATTCTGGACATAAAATAACTCTCTATTAGTGATAACGATCATTTGTTGCCATCTGACGGGAATTGCTAATATTGTAGCAAGATTAGCAAGAGCATCAGCCTCCTTGTTACACGCTCGACGTACATGCTCAATGAAGAAGCCTTTGAATGAAGTGGCCATCCTGATTGTTGTATCATTTTATAGAACCAAATCTTGATGTCGAACTTCGTATGCGCCTCTAACTTGATTGATAATCAGTTTGGAGTCTCCGTAAACTTTAAGATACTCAATATCTAATTATTAGCCAATTGGAGACCAATGAGCAGAGCGTTGTATTCAGCCACATTGTTAGAATATGACTCATCTAAAGAATAAGCCCTTTGGATAGCTAACCCTTCTGGTGTGACGAGAATGATTTCGATTCCAGCAACAATAGCACCTTTTGGTCCAATTCTGGATGCACTATCAAAGAATAAATGCCAAATAAGAATTTTTTCTGAAATCATGTTGGACTCCAAAGTTTCATCAGGAATCTCATCGTAGAGTTTAGATATTTCAGGAACTGGATGAGCTGCCAGAAAGTCATGAAGGGCTTAACCTTTAACAGACTTTTGAGAAACATAAACCATATCATATTGTGCTAACAAAATGGCCCAAGTTGCAATCCTAGAAAATAGTGTACTCGGCTTCTTTATCAGGACCCAGAAAGGGTTAACTCTAGAAATAACATGAATAGTTTGGCCAGTGATATAATGTCTCATCTTTTGAACAACAAACATCAAAGCTAGACATTCTTTTTCTACTGGAGTGTGTCGATGCTCAGCTCCAATCATCATACGGCTAAGGTAGTAGATAGCCTGCTCATGACCTTATTTATTCTTCGGAGCTAATAAAACACCTAGGGAGTGGTCCATTGCTCGTACATACATCAGGAAAGGTATTCCTGACACTAGAGGCACTAAAACTGGAGGGTTCATCAAGTACCGCTTTATGTCTTTAAATTCTTGTTGACATTCTTCAATCCAAATAAATGACACACCTTTATTTATGAGTTGAATAAACGGTCTACAGCATCCAGAGAGATTTGAGATGAATCTCCTGATGTACGCAAGCCGTCCCTAGAATCCTTGTAGCTCTTTTAGGTTGCGTAGAGGATGCATCTCTTGAATGGCTTTGATTTTCTCAGGGTCAACGTGTATACCTTTAGAGGTAATAACGAATCCAAGAAATTTGCCACTAGAGACTCCCAGGAATGACTTGGTGGGATTCATCTTGAGTTGATGCTGCGCATTAGATTGAAAATAGTTCTCAAATCTTGAATGTGATCTTCTTTTAGACGAATTTTGACAGCAATATCGTCAACATAACATTTAACATTATTTCGTAAATGATTACGAAAGTTAGTATTCATGGCCCGCTGATAAGTTGTACCAGCATTCTTAAGACCGAATGGCATGACAGTGTAGCAATAGACTCCAAGAGGAGTGCAAAAAGATGTATGTTTTTTTATCTTCTTGATGCATCTTGATTTGATAATATCCTGAAAATCCATCCATAAAGGACATACGTTAAAATCCGCAAGTATTGTCAATCATGACATTAGTGATTGGGAGAGGGAATTCGTCTCTGGGACAAGCTTCATTATGGTCTCTGAAGTCGATGCAGACCCGGACTTTCCATGTCTTCTTCAAAACTGGGACAACATTAGCCACCTAGTCCGGATGTTGTTCTTCTATGATGAAACCGCAGGCGATGAGTTTCTTAACTTCAGCTTCTATGGCATCCATCATGTCAGGTCAAAATAGACGTTATTATTGTTTGACTGGCCTCACATTTGGCAGAATATTGAGCTTGTGGGTAGCGATCTGAGGATCCAACCCCGGCATTGTAGGAGCGTAAAAAGTACTTCATATACCAAGTCAAAGAAGTTGAAAACTTTACGCAATTCAAAATGAGTCAAACTCAGACTTTACGCGAAGATTAAACAGAGTACAACTCTACGCGAGCTGCTTTACGCGAGAGCTGTTCACTGAGCTTTTACGCGAAGGACATGTTGTCAAATCATGTATTTAAAACACGTGATACTGATACTAACAAAATGAATTTCTGACAGCGGACAACACAAAAGTCGAGAAGATTTGAGTTACACCAAACCCAAAACTGTCGTTTAGTGTGCAGATGGGCTACTTTACGCTCAAGAGATTGCTTCTTTTACGCACGAAAGTTATTCGAGCTTTTACGCTCAAGACTGTTGTGTGCGTAAAGTTTATTTGAGCTAATTTTACGCTCAAGGTTATTTTCAGCCACTTTACGCAGGAAGTTTATTTTAGGCTATTTTACGTCCAGTCTGCTACTTTACGGAGGAAGTAGATTTTGGGGACATTTTTACGCTCGATCTTTTCTGGCTACAGGAGAACGCGGTTTGCTTACGTGGCTTTCATGCCTCACTTATTGAGGAACGTGTGTACGTGCTCTCCTCATTTTGTTGAAGTAGTGGGACACGTGTCACTATGCGTAGAGATCAAAAATCTACGTGGGACACGTGTCATCATGCGTAAAGGTTGATTCTCATCGTGGGTGACAGTTACCAAACTTTGTTACTTTTACGCAGAGGATCTAGTCTATAAATAGACTTATTTTTAAGGCAACAAGAGAGATCAATAGAGAGACGGGAGAGGAGATTCTGAGAAAACTCATACTTTCAGAGTGGATTCCCAGAAGCATTTATTCAACTTTTTCTCAAGAACAGGATGAAGCAAAGCAAGAAAGTATTCGACTGTGCCATCAGTGCCGTTGCTCGATACCTTTCTGGTGACTTAGTTCTTCCGACTGTTCATCTTTTTCAAGCAGTTTTCTTCATCGTCGTCGTATGGTCCAAGGAACAAAGTGATCGCTCTCAGATCAGACTTCCATAGCAATACTTCCCAGAATAATTTCTACTTTTGTACTTTATCTTGTTTTCTTTTAAAAGCCAATTTTTAGGCATTTTGTTAAGTGAAACTAAATGGCGACTCTGCTGGGGACGACTTTCTTCTCTAACGAGAAAGTAATTGCTCAATATGAGGATGCGTCGGTCGGATCGACAAAGAAGACTCTGGTTGTTCACTTCGATCAGACGGCCTACGAAGAAATGCTCCGAACTGGGGGGTAGTACTTGCTACTCCAATGTTCAGAAATCATGGAAGGTGCGAAAAGTTTGGATTCCTAAATCCAAAGCATCCTCGGATCTCTCTGTTGTCTCTGAAGGCAAAGAAATCCTTCCTGACATGGCAGACTCTCAAGTTTTACGCTCTGAGCGTAAAAAGCAAACTTTACGCTCTGTACGTAAAAATAAGTCTTTCGTCTGTGACGTGGCAGACTCTCAAGTTTTACGCCCTGTGCGTAAAAATCAAACTTTACGCTCTGTGCGTAAGAATATGTCGCCCGTCTATGATGTGGTAGACACACAAGTTTTACGCTCTACGCGTAAAAAAAAACTCCCATCTGTGACATGGCAGATACTCATGTTTTGTGCTCTACGCGTAAAGGTAAATCTCTTGTCTGTGATAATGTAGATAAAGTTCACAATGATGTCTTTGCATGTAAAGTGAATTTATCTGCAGGCATACAGCGTAAAAACATTGTTGGTAAAACTTCAGTTTTCAACCAACAGCCTTCTTACACTGCTTTACGCAAGGTACCAAACCTTCAAATTATGCGTAATGCTGATGGAGTCCTTTGGGCACAAAAATCGTAAGCTTTACGCACGCAACTCCAAGAGCGTAAAAATGTACAATTTGGTTCTGCTAATGCAGTCAGTAATCTCCTTTACACACAAGGGACTAAACGTTTCTCTGTCCTAAATGTAATAAAGAAGACTACTCCCTCTACTCCTTCTGATATACGCGAGTTGCTTGTACAAAAGTGCAAAGACAGAAAATCTCCTATGACACTCCCCAAAGAAAATCACCATTGTGAGTGTCACTAGATTGTAATTAAGTGTTGCTGTTCGACTTCTAAACGGTCAGTTTTTGATCGGTTAAGCTACAATGTGCCTCAGCAATCAGTTGATGATCAAGAACATGAGTTGTCACATGCCTCAGTTAATATGGCATCTCATACCAACAGGGGACGACGTCCAAGACGCAACTCGTCCCAGACTCCTGGTCAAATAAAGTAATGAGTTGAAGCACCCCGGAGATAGAACTACCACACCTTCGGTTGATGTTGCCGGTTGAGATGTCGAAGAACCTTCTCCAAGATGAGTTGAAGAAGATACAATATGATGCGGCTCCTCGACCAGAGTGTCACTCTCTGGGGTAGCGACTCTTTGTTTAGAAGGCCCTTTGGTGGTAACCTTTTTCTTCTTCTCAGGGAGTGGCTTCTCTGGAAGAGTAACAGCTGCACTTTGTTTCTGTTTTCGGGTCTTGCCAATAATGATTGGTCCCACAGCTGTTTCTTCAGCTCCTGCAGGAACTAATTCCAGATATTTATCTGGAACAGCAGTGTCATCGGGTATATCTGAAAATACCCTGACTGGCTCTTCAATATTCCCTTCCTTGGGCCATCTTAGACTACCTCTCAGGTTGTAGCCATGGGCGAAGGAGAGGATGGAAGCATAAAAGCGAGCATACGTATGAAGTATATGTAGCTTGGTGGTGCTGGTAGAAGTTGATACTTTAAATTTAGCACCGGTACAAGCAGTGCTAAAATATCTCCAGGCTCTCGCACCATCAATTAGCTTCCCATAATAACGGAAGCTAGTGGAGGGATTACCAACATGAAGTTAGTCATATCCAAACTGGCGAGCGAATCGACTTGGTAGGTACGGTTCGAACACACAGTCGTCTTCATTCCTGTACATCAGATGGGAGGGTCTGATGCACTGTAGCCATCTGAAAACTGGCGCTGGCAATAAAGTCATTCCTTCTCCCCTGTCTTCAAATTGTACACCGAGGCGGTCGGCTGAAACTTGTGGCCTTGTGCAGAAGAAGTTCCAACCATGAGAATAATTCAATACTGCTCGGGTATCTGTCATTGTCGTGGCAATCCATTTGGCTTTGTTGAATTTTTGGAGGAAGACCTCCATATTATCTCCAGGGCTGGCAGCAATAAATTATAGTTATGATGCAGTAGCCAGCCCATTAGATAAGTGTATGGCATCTCCACCCTTGGGAAATCTTTTCGGTGAGGAGCATTATTGATTAGTTCCTTACCGAAAGTCCTCAAACCTGCATTTATTCGGCACACCATTGCCGATAACAAGTTAATTCTAGCTTTAAATACCAAACGTACTGCCGGCCACAGTATGTTTCGGTGAATTCAGTCTACTGTGCTGATCCCGGGCATAACCCATCTCCGCAGCCACAAGGACAGAAAGCCTGCAAGCAAAGCTTTCCTGGAAAGCTTCTTACTACCGTGCCTCAGGTAGCTCAAAGTTTCAGTCCCCGTAGGGATGTCTCCGATCTTTTTGGGCAGATACTTGTCTGGAGACTTATGTTAGATCATAAAACTATTGATCAAATTTGCAGGGATTATTGAACAAGGGTTGATGGTCGGAGCCTTATTTTCTTAAAATCTTTCCTATTCATTCTTGGATATTCTATTCTCATTGTAGAATAGATAAGTTGTCAATTTATTAGTGTACGCCAAGTGTGGTCCACTGTCATACATAGATGTGCAAATTAAGTAATGACGCATCAGCTCTTGGTAAACCTCAACTAATCGATGATTCTTCTCTCTTATTCGGCCAGTTCCCTGTTGGAGGGAACATATTCTTCATAAGGTGCTTCATCCATCGGCAGCTTCGAGATGAATTATATCTCGTGTAGGACAAGACCCATCTCACCGAGTGGGGTCGCAAAAATTCCTGTCAAACTCATGTACAGCTCCATCAAAGCCAGGAACAAATTACTGTTCGGTGGTATACCTTGGCTTGTAGAGGCTACCGCTTCATAGAAGCTGATGGCTTCCAAGTCTGTCTTGAAGTGCTTCAGGATCCAAGCAATAAGCTGAATCTAATTCTGGTCATATGGAGTCAACCACCCTGTTAGCCTAGGGTTGGCCTGGGGATACAATACTGCAGCCCCTATTAACTTGTTGATGAATATTGGAGTCTGCGCTTGCTGGATCAGAGCCGAATCTTCACTCGGAGTGAATCCAGGCAAGAGATCGGAGAAGGGGAAAACTCCACCATTAGGAGTGCTGGTGTGGTAGCCCATGTCACTTGCTCTCTCTCTCTTGAAAATGATCCTTCCAGGCCCACCATGACTACTGGTAGTCAGGTTCCATAGCATCTTTCGGGGATGGGTGGCATGGACAAATACAGATAGAGGATAATCCCTGTCCATGTCGGGAAGATACATCGCCCTCTCCCCAAACATTAACACCCAAGCCTCTTTCTTGGGGTGTGTTTGTGATTTGAAGTCTATCGCATTACCGAACAAGAAGGCTGGCTTCAAAAATTGTTGGTCATCTAACGATACCAACACTTCTCTATCTATCATGGACAGCAGTTTTTTGTCCCCTTGAGCAGCTAGCAGTTGTGCTCTCTCCTCAGGGTATTCTGGATTCGACTGAGGAAACTCCACATGGGATAAATTCTCCAAGTAATTTGAACCCACCATAACAGCTGATGAGCCGAATATTTTTGCAAGTGGCTGAATTTGCAAATCCACTGCCAAAAGAAAAAGAAAAATCAAGTTAGTGAGAATCTAATTTGGAATTTTTACGCAGATGATTTGGTCTGAGTTTTACACATAAAGATTAAAGACTCTGACTATGCAAACTTTACGCTTATTAAAGTTGATAAAAACTTTACAATTGTAAAAATTCTTTGTTTTACGCAAAGTCTTTACATTTGTGAAATTTTTACGCTAGCACATATTGATGTGAGCGTATTATAGATTTTACACTGACATGTGCTGACATGAGCGTATTCTAATTTTTACGCTAACACATATTGATGTGAGCATATTATGGATTTTACGCTGACATGTGTTGACATGAGTGTATTCTAATTTTTACGCGGACACATATTGATGTGAGCGTATTATGGATTTACGCTGACATGTGTTGGCATGAGCGTATTCTAATTTTTACGCTGGCACATATTGATGTGAGCGTATTATGGATTTTACGCTGGCATGTGTTGACATGAGCGTATTTTAGTTTTACGCTGGCACATATTAATGTGAGCGTATCTTAAAATTTATGCTGACACGAATAAATGTGGACGTATTTTCTTATTTCAAACTTTATGCTGACACGTATAATGTGGGCATATGTTTCTATTTTTACGCTGACACGTATAACGTGGACATATTTTCTTATTTCAAACTTTACGCTAACAAGTATAACGTGGGCGTAGAGTTTTAAAAGTTGAGTTCTTCTTCTCCGATGAACTCGCGGCCGAAGTTAGGTAGTGCTCTACCTTTCATGGCCGGAGCTATGGTAGGATTTGTTTGTCGGAGCGTCGCCGACGATGGGACGGTAGTTTTTGCACGGTCGGCCGACGATGAATCAGAGACGGGCTTCTTGCCCTTGATGCCAGCGGCGTTCTTATTCTTAGGAGCCATCGAATTGAAATAAGAAGTATAAAGGAGAAGAGAATCAAGAGAGTTCGAGATTGCATAAGACAAGTAAAGTTCTCTCTCTACTCGAAGAGCTCTATTTATAGAGAATTTTGAATTCGGTTCAAATTCCCGACTTTTATGCGGACTGTTGAGTATTCCGAATTTTACGCGGATTACCGTATCCCAAATTCTACGCGGACTGTTGAAATCCCGAATTTTACGCTTCTGTTCAAAGTATTTCAAATTTTGAAAATAATTTAAAAACTTTGAAGGGGGTCTTGTAGGAGCATAAAAAATACTTCATAAACTAAATCAAAGAAGTTGAGAACTTTACGCAATTCAAAATGAGTCAAACTCAGACTTTACGCGAAGATTAAACAGAGTACAACTCTATGCGAGCTACTTTACACGAGAGCTGTTCACTGAGCTTTTACACGAAGGACGGGCTGTCAAATCATGCATTTAAAATGTATGATACTGATTCTGACATAATAATTTTCTGACAGCGGACAGTAAAGAAGCCGAGAAGATTTGAGTTACACCAAATCAAACACTGTCGTTTAGTATGCAGATGGGCTACTTTACTCTCAAGAGATTGCTTCTTTTACGCACGAAAGTTATTCGAGCTTTTACGCTCAAGACTGTTGTGTGCGTCAAGTTTATTTGAGCTAATTTTACGCTCAAGACTATTTTTCAGCCACTTTACGCGGGAAGTTTATTTTGGGCTATTTTACGCCCAGTCTGCTACTTTACGTAGGAAATATATTTTGGAGACATTTTTACGGCCGATCTTTTCTGGCTATAGGAGAACGTAGTTTGCTTACGTGGCTTTCATGCCTCACTTATTGAAGAACGTGTGTACGTGCTCTCCTTATTTTATTGAAGTAGTGGGACACGTGTTACTATGCGTAGAGATCAAAAATCTACGTGGGACACGTGTTATCATGCGTAAAGGTTGATTCTCATCATGGGTGACAGTTACCAAACTTTGTTACTTTTATGCAGAGGATCTAGTCTATAAATAGACTTATTTTTAAGGCATCAAGAGAAATCAATAGAGAGATGGGAGAGGAGATTCTGAGAAAACTCATACTTTCAGAGTGGTATTCCCAGAAGCATTTCTTCAACTTTTTCTCAAGAACAGGGTGAAGCAAAGCAAGAAAGCATTCGACTGTGCCATCAGTGCCGTTGCTCGATACCTTTCCGGTGACTTAGTTCTTCCGATTGTTCGTCTTTTTCAAGCAGTTTTCTTCATCATCATCGTAAGGTCCAAGTAACAAAGTGATCACTCCCAGATCAGACTTCCATAGCAATACTTCCCAGAACAATTTGCACTTTTGTACTTTTTCTCGTTTTCTTTCAAAAGCCAATTTTTAGGCATTTTGTTAAGTAAAACAGGCATGTCTTCATAGCTCCAAGCGAATACATCAATATATTCCCTAATGAGTTGGATTAGCGCTTGTTTATCTGCTTCAGGGAGGCTTTTGTTGACAAATATCGATTTTGGGGCAATTTCGTCTCCAATATTGACTTGAACCAGCTGATCTTCAGTAGGTGGTTCACGTTGCTCAAAGTGAAGCTTCCATTGAGTATCCATCCTTTGTGCCCAAGGATCAGATTCAGAAGCTTCGACAAAGTCTTCGTCATCTTTCGAGAACTTAGCAGTCACCATATTCGAAGATAGAGTCACACGATGGACGTGCCCTACTCTGGTTTCTGAATCCCATGAGATAGAATCAGAAGAGTTAGATCATTCCTCTTTCTCGAATTCGGAGGCTTCTAGAGTCAGAGTTGGTGTGAAGTATAACTTAATCCCTATTTTGTTTTGCTGTAGTATTGTTGTAATTTTCCTTTTTGAGCAGGAATACGAATAGGAGTTCGCCTTTCTTTTCCGCAATTGAGACCAGCTTTAAAATTATAGCCCATCTTTTGAATGATATCTTTTGATTGCTGACTATAATGACGTAGTTGAAGTCTTCCGTTATCATGATTTTCTTCTTCACTATCGGGTGCGATCTTCTGTTCTGTTCCTTTACTAAAAAGTATAAGAAGTTTATCTTTCTTCCTGGAAGGAACTAAGAAGGAGTCATGTATTGGCTCGAGCAATACTTCATTTCGGAAAGCTTCAACTTCTCCTATGGCAAGTGGTTCGAAGTTATCTAACATTTTTAGATAACATCGAGTATAATAAAAGGCATCAGTATACTTTAAGGAGATGCTACTTTATTGATTTGTACATCATTATTTACAACACGATTCTTAGCCTTCACAGAAGGCTTAGTAAGGTTGATAACCAGAGAGGAGAAAGAGATGGAGAAGGTTTGTTACGACGAAGGTCGGTAACAAGAGGCTCAGAAGAGGTGAGTTCCCTTTGTTCCTTTTCTACAACCAGAGGCTATTTGTTATGAGAGGAAAGATGTATAGTCAATGTCTGAGAAGAAGAGGGACAAGTAGCACGTCCTTTGACGGCGATCATGAGAACATCTTTTGAAGTATGTTTATGATATTCCTTACTATCCATTGCCAATACAACTTTTATGAACTCCTCTTTGTACATCCGAGAGTCCGTAAAATATGCTTCAATGCCCCTGAAAGGATTTAAATCGGCTACTTCCTTTTGGACCTCTCCATTGACATCCACATACTTGAAGCATTGATGTCAAGTTGATGCTACGATGTTATGCTCATGCAGAAAGGGTCTTCCCAGCAAAGCATTGTAAGAACCGTGATTATCGATCACGTAGAAAGTAACCTTTGTACGAAGATTGCCTATTTAAACTTTAAGGCGAATCTTTTCTAAAGGTTCACTTGTCCCAGAATTGAATCCCATGATTGTCGTGATGGTTGTTGAAAGATTGTGTACAGGAATATTCAATGCATCTAGTAGATCCTTTGGCATGATGCTACGTACAGATCCAGGATCGATCAAGATACGATCAACCTTCATTGTATCAACATATCCCGTGAAGTAGAGGGGTCGATCATGACGATTATCTTCCAATAACGTATCATCTTGTGTAAAGGTAATGTTTGGCATTAATTCCATCACACTATGATAATGAAGACATGTTATAGGCTCATCCTATGGTTTCTTGAGAAGTGCTAGACAAGTATCAGCTTGCGTAAAAGCTTCACTCAACGTTTCTCGAGTCTCCCTTGAAAGACAGAGTAGCTCAAATATTGACAATCTTGTCGGAGTATTGGCCAGCTGAGCCAGTATGTCAAAGTTATACGGCTTCTCAAGTCCTAAGGTTGAAGTCTTCTTCAATACTTTATCGAAACGGACAGGCTATTTTCCTTTGTCGGCTGTCGTCGGTTTGGGAAGAGTTGGCTCTATTTGGGGTGACGAAGCTGATAGATTATTGTCAGCAGGAGAAGATTATGCTAGAGGAGCCTCCAGAGCTGGAGCAGGGTTTCCTTGACCTTCTGAATAGTCTCTTAGGTAAGGTTTCCCAGATCTGGTACCAGTTAAGACTTTTTCTTCGGATACAGGCTCAAAGGGCACCATATTGCAACTCTTTGCCTGGGTTTTATTTCTAGAAGGTTTCTTTTGGCAAGTTGGAGAGTTTGTAACCTAAACCAGTCCGAGATTGGTTGTGAGAAAGACATAGAGAAAGAGGTCCATGAGATCCCTTTCCATGATTCAAACCAGAGACCTTTTGTAGATCATATCCCATCTTTGTTACGAGTTCACGAGATTGTGGACTGTACCGATGGAAAGTTGGTTGGTATTTGGCTTCTAATTTTGACAATGTTGTCTTATCAGTGGAAGAAGAAGGATTATCTGCTGTTGAGATAAATGTAGCAGTTAGAGGTGGAGGACAATGTTCACCAAATAAAATCATATGACATGATTTATTTTTAGTGGCCTTCATGGACTTGGTGGAAGAAGATGGTGTTTCAAAGTCCGCCACTAAATCTGGATGGATCCATATGATCTCCCCTCTATCAGTAGACAGAGGAACAAGACCATCTGTTCGTGCAAGTGGAAGATTAACAATTTCCAGAGTAGTTCTCGAAATAGGGATGACACCGTCCTGCACAAGCTGAGCTGGGAAATCTCCAAACTGTAAAGAGGCGACATTAGCCGTTATAGTTTTCTCGTCTTGCTGGAGAGTGATTGCACCGGAATTGAGCATCTCTTGAATTTTATCCTTGAGCACATAGCACGCTCGAGTTGGATGTCCAATAAACCTGTGGTAAATACAATATTTAAGATGGTCAGTCTTACCAACTGTTTCTGGCCATTTAGGTTCTGTCAGTTGGAGTTTATTGCTCTTGATGAGTCAATCAAAGATATTCATGATATCATCTTCATCGAAAAAGTATTCTTCTTTTGGACGAGGTGCCCGTTGTGGTGGTGCTATAGGGGTAGATGTTGGCTGATTTACGTTGATGTCCAAGGCTTCTTTGCCTTTAAGGTCAATGGCCAAAGTTTTCATGCTCTTATAATTGTTCTAACGGCCATTATTATTTGGTGTAGCATGTTTATCTTTGTCAAGATTAGGCATTTAAATGCCTAATTGCTTGAATTTGTCAGCGCTCTCTTCTGTCACTTTGGCGTTCGTTATAAAAGAAGGCCAATTCTAGAACTATATTGATCCTGTCCACATGCTGATTATAGGCAACAAGTTTGATTTGTAAGTGTCTATAGTAAAAGCATCTGGAGTTCCGAGAGGCATTTTTATTGCTTCACGATGGAACCATTCAATAAAATATTCAGCCATTTCATTATGTCGTTGTTTGATTTTGATGAGAGCAGACATAGTCATGTCGTTGGTTCCCTCATAAAATTATTCCAATAACATTTGTTTGAAGCCAGTGAAAGAAGTTATACACCCATCTGGTAAACTACGATACCAGTCATATGCTGCACCAGCTAAACAGCCGACAAATAATCTAGTAAGAAGAGCATCATTTGGTTGAAGTTGATCAGTCATTACTTCAAAGTGATTGAGGTATTGACTTGGAGATGTGCTGCCATCAAATAACATTATAGCAGAGGGATTGTATTTAAGAAGAAATTGGACCTCTTTCCATTCTATTGCATAGGGTTGTTTGATCCCAAGCTTCTGTAGGCCATCCTTCTGTTTAAAAGTTTCAAATTGAGTAAAAGTTTTACGAGCTCATTGGTATCTCCCATTGATTGCGGAGTAGTGGACTGATTCAATGTGTTAGGAGGAGGTACTGCATGATAAGTACCACCCCCGGCACCAAATTGACTTGGAATAGCCTGCGTAGGAATGGAAGCGGTATGAGAAGATTGTACTCCTAGATCAATATTGGTGGGAACTGATGTTGTCACGGGTTCTTGAGTCGGAATTAGATTCGCAACCGATAGAATTGTATGTTGTACCATAATCACAGCATACATGCCTTCCATCATCTCAGCCATGTTCTTCAAACTAGCCTCCAAAGCAGTAATTTTTTGCTCTTGACTGGAAGAAATGAAGGTATCTTGATCTTCTGTGACGGCATAAGCAGTCACTTCTCTAGCCTTCGAAGATGAGCTAGTAGAAAGGATAGTCCTTTCTGAACTTTCACTGTCAGCATCAAAGTCACATAAAGAACTACCCCCAGAATAAGTGATAGGGATACCTTTTTGACTGAAGGAATCTTGGTTTGAATCAAGAAGATTCCTTTGACCGATTATTTCTCAACTTCTTGATATAGTATATTGGTATACTTCTTCACCGGATTCATGAATTCATTTTAAGTACTGTTGACTGGGATTGCGGGATGCATTACGTCTTGGACGTTTTTACCCCAGTGCTTCGAGATGTCATGTTGACAGGAGCATAGAGTAATTCATCTTCGTCCACTAGGATTGATTCAGGAGTCTGAACATAATTCAAATGCTCAAAGACGGACCGCTTTGCTGACTGATAGTAGCATTTGATGACAACTTCATGATGGTGGTTGCAATGATGTTCTTGCTGTTGGACCACCGCTAGACGGGATGGATTTGCAATCTCCGCTTATGTATTAAGAGTTCACGGAAGTCACTAACAGGACGAGAAGAAGTTGCAGGAACGTAGTCCTTGATGATGTTCGGGACGTGGTTTCTGTTCCTAAGGTGTCCCGTATAAGGACGTGCTAAGTTGGTGAGCATAAGTCATAGGATTTTCTACCTCAGCATTCTTCCTCTGGTGCAAGTTAGCAACTGGTGCAGGTTGCATTTTGTATCTTCCCGAAGTTGACCCTGATTGGCACCTGTTGATATAGGTGCGCAAGTCTGACGGAGGAGCTACTTATGCATCTACTTGAGATAGTAGTAGTTTGCCTTATCCAGATCTTGAGATATATAGGATAGGTAGATCCTGCCCTGACCTCTTTGGAGTTGGCATAATACCTTTTTGCGTGGAAGGTTTACTCTGAATAGAACCCATCTTCCTGACAGAGATTTGGTTGTCTCTGTTAAGGAGAATAGAATTCCTATTTGAATTAGCAGTACTTTCCATCCAGTCAATGATTCGAGCAGAATGAGGAAAGGCTAAAGAGCGTTTTCCTTGATTTAGTGGCTTCTCACTAAATTTTTGGTTTGGTGACAAAGAGAGAGTCACTTAACAGTGCTTCTCTTTATATTGCATTAGTACAGAAGCATGTGCAGGTTAGGCTAGAGCATAAATAGGCATAGGTTGCGCCAGAGCAGGAACACGCACAAATTGCGCTAGAAAAGAAGAGGCCAAAGGGTACTTTCCTTTGTTTTGAACAGTGGTGTGTCGCGAAAAAGTCTCCTTCGGTATCAGAATCGAAGAAGAGGGGGGATTAGCCAAAAGATTGTCTCCCTTAGGTTGTGCTAAAGCAGTGACGGGTGCAAGTTGCGCAGAGGCAAGAACATGTGCAGGTTGTGCCAGGAAAGAGAAGGCCAAAGGGCACTTTCCCTTACTTTGGACAATAGTGCGTCGAGACAGAGTCTCCTTCGATTTCAGAATCGGAGAAGTGGGGAAATTAGCCAAAAGACTGTCTTCCTTAGATTGCGCCATGAAGTGACGGGCGCAAGTTGAACAGAGGCAGAAGATTGCACCGTCGAGGACTTAGGAGTCCAAACAGAGCACGTCTTGTTCTTAACAACAGCAGAAGTGCGCTTGGCACCCCCAATAATGATCATGTTCTTATGGGCTGTCTGGTCGACTTGAACGACCAGGCTCTTTTGTGTCTTGCCGATTGACAAGGTATCACATTGAGTTGTCACTTTATCGTCGTAGGAGAAAGTCGTCCCCAGCAGAGGCGCCATTTTGTTTGCAAAGAAATTTTTTTTTTATTACAAACTAAGAAAAGAGTACAGGAGTACAATTGATTTCTGGAGAAGCACAACTACAAGAATCTGATCAGAAGACGACCACGTTATCCCTTGGACGATCTGATATCGAAGATACGAGCCTCTGGAGGATGCAACAACACTTTAACAGGAGATTATGATCACACTCGATGCTTTGAGATTGATTTGAAACTCTATATGCAGAGTTCTTGAAATAACTGTTTAGCAGTTATTCTGGGTTACGCGCGCTTCAGGTTGGACGCCTCCTGTTCACTTTTGCAAACTGTTGCACTAACTGTGGTAGTTGCATGGCATTATTTGATTGAGATATGCGTGGTCGTGAGCAGTATAGTGGACACGTTCTATAAAGTTAGTAGCTTTCGTGTTACGTCACTCTGTCATGAACACCATTTGATCACCTTGTGCGTGCTTCATCAGGTTGCACATGGGCGCAACGTAACAACCTGCGCAAGCGGTTTGTACCAACTGCTATAGATGCGTGGCATCGTTTGATTGAGATGCGCGTGGTCGTAGGCTATGTATTGGGCACGCTCTGCGAAGTTGATGGCTTGCGTGCCACGTCACTCTATTTTAAAATAAGAGTTGATCAAGTGGCGCCAATTTGTCAGGCTGCGCATAGGCACAACTCAACCACTGGTGCCTTTGACTAGGTCTTATATGCTGTACTAATTAATCCTCGTACCATACAATGACTTACGCGAACCAACTGTCAGCATTAATTACATGCTGACAAAATTTTCTCGAGCGCCGCGTTGCTCAGGATTTGAATGGATTTTTCTTAATCTCCGTGCTGTCGGTTGTCAGGTAATGATGATGTCGTTACTGTAGCTCCCCTTCCCAAAATTTAGAAATATTTTTTATTTTTTTATTTATTTTATTTGAGTTAAATAAGATTCGTAGCATTTTGTAAATAATTATTTAGTTAATTATTACGGTAGATGACTTTAGCCATAGTTGAGTTTTGAAGTATTAGACGACTAGAATTTGTGGCACGGAAGATGTAGCAGTGTGCCTTAAATAGTGTACTAGTCATGCCCGGGGAAACCTAGCCATGGGGATGTCCTAACTAGGAAAACCAGGCCAAGTTGTAACATGACTATTATAAATAGTTAATTATTTATTATTATTATATTATTTGACGTTAAGTGACCCGGTTGAACCAAATTGGCCAGGCTGGACCCAAACCAAGGCCAAGCCTAGGTAGTCATGTAGTGCATCCCAAAACAACCGTGTAGACATGCATTGGGTGGTAGTATTTTAATTCAGTAACCTAGTAGACGTTTTTCCCAAATTGTATTGTGTATATATATATATATATATATATATATATATATATATATATATATATATATATATATATATATATTTATATATATATATATATATATATATATATATATATATATTTTATATATATATATATATATATATATATATATATATATATATATATATATATATATATATATATATATATATATATATAGATTAAATATTTGGATATATAAATGTATATGTGAATATATATGTGTATATGTGAATATGTATATAAATATGTATATATATGTATGTATATAATATATATGTGTACATATATGTATATATAAATATATACATAAGTGTATGTGTATGTATATAGAAAATATATTATTTTGTATATGTGTACATGTGTGCTTATATATAAATATATTCTGTATAGAAATATATGTGAGTATGAGTATATGTATATATATATATATAATATATATATATATATATAAATATATATATATATATATATATATATATATATATATATATTTTATATAAAAAAATAAAATATATATATATATATATATATATATATATATATATATATATATATATATATATATAAAATATATATATATATATATATATATATATATATATATATATATATATATATATATATATATATATATATATATATATAAAAATATATATATATATATATATATATATATATATATATATATATATATATATATATATATATATATAAAATATATATATATATATATATATATATATATATATTTTATAAAATATATTTATTTTTAATATATATATATATTTTATATATATATATATATATATATATATATACTAGTATATATGTGAATGTGTGTGTAAATTGTATGTATATATAGAAATATTATATATGTGTGTATTTATATGAATAAATAAATATATTACCTATGTGTGTATTTATATGTATATATAAATATATTACCTATGTGTATATTTGTATGAATACATATAAATATAATATATACGTATATGTGTGAAAATATATATACATATATATATGTATATGGATATATATAGGAATTTCTTATATATAAAAATACATGTACTAAATAGGAGAAGTCCACAGCCCAGCTTATGAGCAATCCTCCCAGGCCCAGCCCACCATAGCAGGCCCGAGCCCAAGCAGCATGCAAAGCCATCCACCCCACTTGGTCCTTCCATCCCGACCAGGCCCATGTAAACTGAACCTTTATATTCATTTTCCCCCAAAGTACATTAAAGAGCAGCCGACTCATATAAGCAGATGTATCTGAGAGAGAGCGTGGGAGTTGTCGATCAAAACCTAACCCTTAACTCGATACGCCACCTTTCCACAACCCCTGGGCGGCCACCTGCAGCCGTGGCAACTGCTACGAGTCGCCGGAGTCGGCCGGGACCGCCGTGCACAGCGCGCATAGCCAACAGAGGAGCAGCAGTAGGCGTTTCAAAGCCAACTTCAAGGTACGAGTTCTCCGTCTATGATTATCCATTTTTTGAACCGTATAGTGTTTCAGAAAGCCTACTAGATCCTCTTCAAACCCCTTCAGTTGGATTTTATCCCATGACAGAAGAAACCCCAGAAAGTCGACACGAACCCGAGCAAAAACTTGCTCGAGAACAAAACACTAGTACAGCCCAATCACCCATGTTTGAAAATCGATTTCGATCGATCTAATGCTATATTAGAAATTCTATTTTAAGGAGTTTATCGAAAATATATAGAGCTTCACAACCCTTTTTGCGGATTTGAAAATCATCGACTACGCGTCGAGAAACCGAATCCCAAAGTTTTCTAAAAATCTGTTTTCAAAACTAGAAAATTATTCCACACGATGTGCGTCCCGCCAAACCGGGCGACGTGGTCATGAACCGAAGGCATCGAAAGCTGCGTAACGGCTTCGTGGTCGTGTGGACTTTGACGGAATTCAAATTGGTCGTGTGTGCGTGACGAAATTGATACGTATCCGTCGAAATTTACCGTATCGTACACTTTGCAAATTTTTCAAATACTTTGTGCACGCTCATCAGATCGAGACGAAACTTGCGCCATCAGGACCCTATAATTTTTCTGGTCCTGTATGCCAAGTTTTGTCTGATTTTGAGATAGTTGATAAAATCGTCGTTTTGCGGGTCCCACGGTCCGACTCAACGGGTGATTTTGTGCAGGGCCTGCCGGAATCCAACTTTGGACATACGGTTGGGTTCGTATCAAAAAACCGGATCCGTAGACATGTAGTTTGACGACTTTAGAGACCATTGACTCTGACACGCTTTTCGGTACAAAGTGGGTCCAACAACGGACATCATTTTTGTCTAAAATTACCGTTTTGCCCCTGTGTCCAGAATTGGACTTAAGGACAGGCAATCCTAGCTAATTTGACTATTCTGAGAATGTTGGCAATGTTTGTTTCAGCTTTCGGAGACATTTGTGAGATGTGGACTTATTTGGCTCACCAGTTGACTATATTTTGTGGGATCTGCGTGCAACCTCCAGGCAAGATACCTTGCCTTCCTCTATATTTTATTTACATGCATATTTTATATAGTTTATTAGTTGATTATTTATTTGTGATTTGTATATCATGCTTGCTAGTTATATATAGCCTTGTTTATAATTAGCTTTATAGTTCATATTGGATTGGTTTTCTCGTGTATCGTGATTGGGTCGTGTCGTGTCATCTTTTGTACTTGGACTGATCGCATCGTGTCATAGGATGAATAAGTCATATCGGAACAGCTGTACATTAAAATTTTTGAAACTAACCTGCGAGTCCACATTAGGGACGAGGCTTAGTAGTTAAGCTAACTTGCGAGCCCACACCAGGGGCGAGAGTTAGTAAGCTAATCTGCGAGTCCACATTAGGGACGAAGGTTAGTAGTTGAGCTAACTTGTGAGCCCACACCAGGGGCGAGAGTTAGTAAGCTAATCTACGAGTCCACACCAGGGACGAGGGTTAGTAGTTATTGGTCCACGCCTGCAAGCTCACACTAGGAGCGAGGGTAATGCCAATCTGCGAGTCCACACTAGGGACAAGGGTTAGTAGTATATGGTTCACACCTGCGAGTCTACTCTAGGGACGAGGGTGATGCTAGCCTGCAAGTCGACACTAGGGACGAGGGCTAGTAGTTATTCAAACCTGCGAGTCCACACTAGGGACGAGGGTTTGAGTATTCGATTTGGTTATCCATTGACATCGTGATATCGTGTTCTCTTGTTCCTCTCCAGCAGTTCGTTCTAGCGTAGTGGTTCTTCCAGTCGTGTATAGTCGTGTTTTCGTGATGATTGGTCTTTTTCGTTTATCTTCCGTATTTTCTTTATTGCATGATAAACTGCTAGATCGACATGTTTTTATGTATCTTGCTATGTCCCCTGAGGACCTGATGATCTCTTCAGTTTAGATATTACGTGAAGTTAGATAGCAGCTCTGGATAGCAGACGTGATGATACGCTTACGGGATTCAGGTATCGTTATTGTATTTATTATCCTCTCGTACTTTTCTTCATTATCATGAGATATCCTTTTTTTTATTCAGTTTAGACTCTTGTTATTTTTCTTTAGAGTCTTATCGGACATGCATGCTAGTTGGATGTAGACCACGACACATACTTGTTCATTCTTGTTTATTATTCTTATTGTGGATTGAGATTTAGAGTTGTTTGCCATGATTTGGCAGTATACCACAGCCTTGACAGCGTTTACGTATTTGAGTCGGGCTGGAGTCCGTTCGATACGTAGCTGGGCTTGGACACGCTTCGTATCCGAAAAGCGGGTGCGGATCGTGACAAGTTTTTTTGGTGGCCCATGCAGGTCAGAGCATATCGTATCGGTTACGTAACTGTACCGGTACGAGCCTGCGATAATGACTAAACCTTAGAAATCTCAATCCACTCTGCCTTGAAAAATTCTCCTAGAAATTCTCTACGTCCTTGAAAATTCCATATTTGGTCTCGATTATACTTACTTGCTTTCCGTACCGTTGATTCTCGTCCCTTCCTATTTCGGAGCGACGAACGATCGTGATGTCTAGAATTCATTAGGAATCCTTAAATTATAGTATATATTGCTTGACTATTGAATATTGGTTGTTTATATATACGAGGAATTATAGGTACCATATGTTCTAGATATTTTTGGTAGAATTATTAGCCACTAGTTAGAAGATTATAGGGTTTTAGTGACCGCAATTTTGAGGAGTAATGTGACCAAAGGTGGGTAGAAGTCCTCGAGATTTCGTAAATACCAAATGACTAGAGAAGGCCATAAAACATTTTAGAAATTAAAATTTGAGGAGATTAAAGTGATAGTAGATTTTGATTTTTAGAAATAGTTATGAATTAGAATTTCGAGGACGAAATTATTTTTAAGGTGGGTAGCCTTCACGAAAATTTGGAAATATTTTTATTTTTTATTTGAGTTAAATAAGATTCTTAGCACTTTGTAAATAATTATTTAGTTAATTATTACGGTAGATGACTTTAGCCATAGTTGAGTTTTGAAGTACTAGATGACTAGGATTTGTGGTACGGGAGATGTAGCAGTGTGCCTTGACTAGTATACTAGTCATGTCCGGGGAAACCTAGCCATGGGGATGTCCTAACAAGAAAAACCAGGCCAAGTTGTGACATGACTATTATAAATAGTTAATTATTTATTATTTGACGTTGAGTGACCCGTTTGAACCAAATTGGCCATGCTGGACCCAAACCAAGGCCAAGACTAGGTAGTCATGTAGTGCATCCCAAAACGATCGTGTAGACATGCATTGGGTGGTAGTATTTTAATTCAATAACCTAGTAGACGTTTTTCCCAAATTGTAGTGTATATATATATATATATATATATATATATATATATATATAGAGTAAATAATTGGATATATAGATGTATATGTGAATATATATATGTATATGTGAATATGTATATAAATATGTATATATATGTATGTATATAATATATATGTGTACGTATACGTATATATAAATATATACATAAGTGTATGCGTATGTATATATAAAATATATTATTTTGTATATGTGTACATGTGTGCTTATATATAAATATATATTCTGTATAGATGTATATGTGAGTATGAGTATATGTATATACATATATATATAAATATATACGAGTGTATATGTGAATGTGTGTGTAAATTGTATGTACATATAGAAATATTATATATGTGTGTATTTATATGAATAAATAAATATATTACCTATGTGTGTATTTATATGTATATATAAATATATTACCTATGTGTATATTTGTATGAATACATATAAATATAATATATAGGTATATGTGTGGAAATATATATACATATATATATGTATATGGATATATATAGGAATTTCTTATATATAAAAATACATGTACTAAATAGGAGAAGTCCACAGCCCAGCTTATGAGCAATCCTCCCAGGCCCAGCCCACCACAGCAGGCCCGAGCCCAAGCAGAATACAAAGCCATCCACCCTACTTGGTCCTTCCAGCCCGACCAGGCCCATGTAAACTGAACCTTTATATTCATTTTCCCCCACAGTACATTAAAGAGCAGCCGACTCATATAAGCGGATGTATCCGAGAGAGAGCGTGGGAGATGTCGATCAAAACCTAACCCTAAACTCGATACGCCACCCTTCCCCAACCCCTGGGCGGCCACCCGCCGCCATGGCAACCGCTACGAGTCGCCGGAGTCGGCCAGGACCGCCGTGCACGGCACGTATAGCCAACAGAGGAGCAGCAGTAGGCATTTCGAAGCCAACTTCAAGGTACGAGTTCTCCGTCTATGATTATCCATTTTCTGAACCGTGAAGTGTTTCAGAAAGCCTACTAGATCCTCTTCAAACCCCTTTAGTTGGATTTTATCCTATGACAGTAGAAACCCCAGAAAGTCGACACGAACCCGAGCAAAAACTTGCTCGAGAACAGAACACTAGTACAGCCCAATCACCTATGTTTGAAGATCAATTCTGATCGATCTAATGCTATATTAGAAATTTTATTTTAAAGAGTTTATCGACAACATATAGAGCTTCACAACCCTTTTTGCGGATTTGAAAATAATCGGCTACGCGTCGAGAAACCGAATCCCAAAGTTTTCCAAAAATCTGTTTTCAAAACTAGAAAATTGTTCCACACGACGTGTGTCCCGCCAAATCGGGCGACGTGGTCGCGAACCGAAGGCATTGAAAGCTACATGACGGCTTCATGGTCATGTGGACTTTGACGGAATTCAAATTGGTCGTATGTGCGCGACAAAATTGATGCGTATCCGTCGAAATTCACCGTATCGTACACTTTGCAAATTTCTCAATTACTTTGTGCATGCTCGTCAGATCGAGACGAAACTTACGCCATCAGGACCGTATCATTTTTCTGGTCATGTATGCCAATTTTGGTCTGATTCTGAGACAGTTGATAAAATTGTCGTTTTGCGGGCCCCACGGTCCGACTCAACGGGTGATTTTGTGTACGGCCTGCCAGTATACAACTTTGGACATATGGTTGGGTTCGTATCAGAAAATCGGATCCGTAGACATGTAGGTTGACGACTTTAGAGACCATTGACTTTGGCACGCTTTTCGGTGCAAAACGGGTCCAACGACGGACATCATTTTTGTTCAAAATTACCGTTTTGCCCCTATGTCCAGAATTGGACATAACGAAAGGCAATCCTAGCTAATTTGACTATTCTGAGAATGTTGGCAATGTTTGTTTCAGCTTTCGGAGACATTTGTGAGATGTAGACTTATTTGGCTCACTAGTTGACTATATTTTGTGGGATCTGCGTGCAACCTCCAGGCAAGATACCTTGCATTCCTCTACAGTTTATTTATATGCATATTTTATACAGTTTTATTAGTTGATTATTTATCTGTGATTTGTATATCATGCTTGCTAGTTATATATAGCCTTGTTTATAATTAGCTTTATAGTTCATATTGGATTGGTTTTCTCGTGTATCGTGATTAGCTCGTGTCGTGTCATCTTTTGCACTTGGACTGAGTCGCATCGTGTCATAGGATGAATAAGTCATATCGGAACTGTTGTACCTTGAAATTCTTGAAGCTAACCTGCGAGTCCACATTAGGGACGAGGGTTAGTTTTTAAGCTAACTTGCGAGCCCACACCAGGGGCGAGAGTTAGTAAGCTAATATACGAGTCCACATTAGGGACGAGGGTTAGTAGTTGAGCTAACTTGCGAGCCCACACCAGGGGCGAGAGTTAGTAAGCTAATCTGCGAGTCCACACCAGGGATGAGGGTTAGTAGTTATTAGTCAACACATACGAGCTCACGCTAGGAGCGAGGGTGATGCTAATCTGCGAGTCCACACTAGGGACGAGGGTTAGTAGTATATGGCTCACACCTGCGAGTCCACACTAGGGACGAGAATGATGCTAGCCTGCAAGTCCATACTAGGGACGAGGGCTAGTAGTTGTTCAAACCTGCGAGTCCACACTAGGGACGAGGGTTTGAGTATTCGATTTGGTTATCCATTGACATCGTGATATCGTGTTCGCTTGTTCCTCTCCAGCAATTCGTTCAGACGTAGTGGTTCTTCCAGTCGTGTATAGTCATATTTTCTTGATGATTGGTCTTTTCCTGTTTATCTTCTATATTTTCTTTATTGCATGATAAACTGCTAGATAGGCATATTTTTATGTATCTTGCTATGTCCCCTGAGGATCTGATGATCTCTTCAGGTTAGTTATTGTAAGGAGTTAGATAGCAGCTCTGGATGGCGGACGTGATGATACGCTTGCGGGATTCAGGTATCGTTATTGTGTTTATTATCCTCTCGTTCTTTTCTTTATTATCATGAGATATCCTGTTTCTTGATTCAGTTTAGACTCTTGTTATTTTTTTTAGAGTCTTATCGAACATGCATACTAGTGGGCTGCAGACCACGACACATACTTGTTTATTATTCTTATTATGGATTGAGATTTAGAGTTGTTTGCCATGATTTGGTAGTATACCATAGCCTTGACAGCATTTACGTATTCGAGTCGGACTAGAGTCCGTTCGATACGTAGCTGGGCTTGGACACGCTTCGTATCCAAAAAGTGGCTGCGGGTCGTGACAGTTACAGCTTCTCGAGAATGTATGCCACGTGGATCTCACGCAACCTAACTCCAGCGCAACCTGACGTTGGCGCAGGCTGACGCTGCGCAACTTGATTGTTAGGCACAGTACAATGTTTTGGCTCCATCTGATGGTCGAACACTTTAATGGTGGCACATCTTAATGTTTTAGCCTCTACACTCTTCTAGACGTGTGGCGTATTTTATGCGTCTAGACAGCAGGAACTTCTTTAGACAGTATTGTGGTTGGTACTAAGCAATGAGCCTCTAATCTGTCAATCAGGCTCATAGAGGCCAGAGCTTTCCCTTTGATATCAGCGACGTTAGGGAGAGTAATACGGGACTTCGGGATCCAAGTCTTACGAACATACATAGATTTCTGCCTCTTGATAGTCGAAGTAGAGTCCTTGTCTGACAGTATTACTTTATATGCTTGTTGGTCGAACTGTACAACCAAAATCTTCTCAACTAAACTTAGCTTGTTCATATCAGATTGTGCCACCACTTTCTCATCGATGGAGAAAGTCGTCCCCAGCAGAGTCGCCATTTTTGTTTCAACACAAAAAAGAGTCCAGGAAATGTAGAAAACTTTTGTATTATTGTAAAAACAAAAAGTACAATAAGAATTGGAGATTAAGTCTACTTTTGTATTTTGGAGATTAAGTCTACTTTGACTTCTCTACTTCATTGACGATCTGATACTGAAGTTATTAAAGCTTGGTAGTTGATGAACTTTCGATGAAAGGGCAACTTTATCACAGAAAGCTCTTTCTTTGTCTCTAAAAGTTCTTGGCAAAGAATCAATTTATGTAGTCTTTCCCTAGCCTGCGTTCTCTCCGTGTGTCCTTCCTGCCTTTGTCCTACGAGGAAGAAATATTTCTCTATTTTTTGCTTTTCTTCACCAGAATAGCCATGTGTGTATATGCAAAAAATACACTTTCTATCTCAGAGAAGCATGAGTCTGGGTAGGCACATGAGCCTTGGGGATTAGTGGAGAGTGAACGTATCCAAGAATAACGTATAGCTCACCACGTGTTTTGCGACGTACTGCACGAAACACTGCCATGTCAGCATACGATCTGTTTGATGGAGACTAGTTATGCATCAAAATATTGTTAGACGCATAGCAATTGGTTGTTTACTACAAAATAATAACTTTTCTTTGAGTCACTATGAATCATTCAACACTGGAACACATAGCTTCTCTCATTGCTTACTGCAAATGATGACTTTTCTTTGAGTCACTATGAATCATTCAACACAGGAACGTATAGCTTCTCTCATTGGTTACTGCAAAACCTTGATCTGGGAGTAGGCACATACGACTGCTTCTTTTACAGCTGGCCAAGTATAATGGTGAGTATGACGAAATCACTGACACCTTCCTCACAGTCTGAACACTGCACACTGCTCAAGACTTGTCTCTTCAAAAAAGAGACAAAAATAGGTCATGCGTCTGAATGGTCCATGCGTCTGAATGGACCATGAGTCTGAATGGCACGCTTCTTAAACATGTATCTTTCCTTTAGAAACTAATAACTTCCAACTTTTAGGAATATTTACATTTTGGACGTATGACATCTATGCATCTTCTTAATATTTTTCATGCTTCACACAGAGTTCGCTAGAGACTCCATGCCACTAGGGAGCACTGCCAAGAAATACAGGTATTAGCGTCAATCTTCATCGATGCTGCTGTAGTGACAGGTTACGAAGGAACTGTGGAGCTGCCGATCAACGAAACTATCACGACCCCGATATTGACCGCCATTACTGTGGTGGTCAGTGATCTCCAAGCTTTGAAGATGAAAGAAAGAGGAAGAAGGAGAATAGAATTTGGCAGTTCTTCGCCTGATGAGAACAATAGAGAAAAGAACAGAGAATTGAACTATCTTAAATAGAGTTTAAGAAGAAGTTTAAGTATTTGCAAATTAAATTCTAAAGTTGCAGAACCAATTAGAAATTTACAAAATGGGTCAGAATTATGTTATAACTAACCATAATTAGTTATAGTTTGTTATAACTAACTAGTGGGTTGGTGGAAGTTAGTTAGGGAAGTAATAACTAACTAGTGGCAAGTGGGAGGTTAGTTATAACTAATAGAGTTAGTTAGAAATTAGCTACAACTAGCTAAAGTTAGTTACAACTAATTATTCCTTTATCCAAATTAGGAATATTCCTAACTCTCATTACATGGCACATTCCTATATACTAATATGCCCTCCCCCTTTATCCTATTTACCAAATTGCCACTCATATTCCTAACATTTGTTATTAGCCAAAATACTAAAAATAATAAGAGGGAAAACAATATGGACTTTTATTGGGAAGTGGGGTTACAGTTTCAGTTTTCATTAGTATATGCGAAGTAATTTGTTTTCAAAAATTATGAAAAACCATTTTCAAAACAGCAAAATTTTAGACAAATTCTAGATATGGCGTTCGTCCCGACAAACCGGGCGAGGTGGTCATGAACCAAAAACATGGAAAGGTGTTTATCGACTTCGCCAACGTGAGGGATTCTACATAACTTGATCTAGTTGCGTGTGCGCGACGAAATTGAGGCATATCGGTCAAGATATCCCGTATCGAATTTTTCCAAACTAGCCGAAAACTTTGTGCAAGTTTGTCACATCTAGACGAAACTTACGCCAACAGAACCATATCATTTTTTTGATCCCGTGAGCCAAGTTTGGTCTGAATCTGAGAAGGTCGACCAGAACGCTATTTTGGCGGGTCCATAAACCGGTACAACGGGTGAAATTGTGCACGGCTCACCGAAATTCAACTTTTGACATACGGTTGAGTTAGTATCGTCAAATTGGACTCATAGATATATAATTTAATAAATTTTGAGATAGTAGAATTTGGCACGCTTTATGGTACAAAGCAGGTCCAACGGCGGACACCGATTTGACCCATAATTATCATTTGGCCCCTTTATCGAGAATTGGACTTATAGGTATACGATTTTAGACATTTTTTTATTCCAAAAATGCTGCTGAGGTCTGTTTCAGCATCCGAGGACGTTTGTGGAAGTTCTACTTCCATAGCTTCATTAATCCTACGGTTTGAGTTACTAGATATTGTCAATCTACACACCACCTCCAGGCAAGATTCATTGTCATTTGCTATTTATTTACTTTAGCTCAACGTATTGCATTATTAATTTTTCTATTTTTTATTTTTTTATTTTTTATTTTTCATTTTTTATATTTTTATATTTTATTCATTGTGACATATAATTGTTCTTCCAAAATGTATTTAGATACAAATTACTGCCAAGTTATATTTTCATTACTTTTGTATATTAACCTAGAATTAAGAGTGTCCTTTGTTTGTGCCGTATTCATTGTCCTTGACACCTGTGTATCACGAAGTCGCGAGTCGCATATACATACGGACTTGCGTACTGACTGTACATCGGTACGTTCAGGTCGTGCGTTAGGTATAACTGCAGATAAATGTGCATGCAAGGTTGACTTAGCAGTTAATTGATGTTTTGTGTCATGGATATGACATAAATAGGCATAAGGTTGGGGAGGACAGTACCTTAGCGTATGGGCCACGAATATACTTCTCCTTTCGTAACCCGCGAGCTCCACCGAAGACGCGGGTGAGATTACCCTACTGTTACTGACGACTACTGTCATTCTGCAAAGTGTTATGCCCTTACCTTTTTACTGACGTCCATTGTCGTTCTGTAGAACATCATGCTCTTACATTGTTACTGACGGCTACTATCGCTTCGCTGATTGTTATGCTCTTAGGCCCCTAGTGTCCAAAAAGGGACTATGCCAATCCCATTATAGCTAGAGTGCCAATGCGTTGAACGTTTGTTCTTAAATTGCATATTCACATAGACTGGTTGTGTGACCTTATCCTGTCATAACCCACACCCGCTGTGAGGGTACGAGTACGTAACAATGCCCAGCCTACGCCGCAGTGTCGACGGTAGAATGCTGTTATAGGTCACTATCTAATCAACAACTCACACAATTATATAATGTACTTGTCAAAATCTCAACTCCGAACGGAGGACAAGTATAGATATAATGAAATCTCAATCACAGTCTAAGCACGATATGATAACACAGAAGTTATAGCTAAGACTAGATAACAACAAATATAACTACTAAATAATAATATATCAAACAAACAATATCTCAACTTATTACAATTCAAGATCTAAAAACGTGAAATCCAAACTAAGCCAGCTAGCTAATCCCCCGATCACTCCCGAGTGTCGGGGCCAAAGGTAGCTAAGCCATCTCCCGGTCCATAGTAAGTAGGACAAGTGTCCTCGATGCAAGTATCTGTAATATTTTCAACAGGTTCAGTCAGGACATGAACGAGCATATCTCATCTAAAAAAACCCAAGTAAATGGCAGAGAACTATAAAGCAGTTATAGACAGTTGTATTGATGAATATGGCAGTTTATATTCAGGTGATGGTATAGAGAGACAATTAAAGTACAAGAAAAGTAAGGTAACTAAACAAGAGAATAATCATGGCAATGAGGACTGTAAATGGAAACTAGCTGAACTAGAGTAACATGATATAGGCCCAGACAGTAAATGTAAACAAGTATAAAACCCAAGTAAAGCCAGACAACATGAATCTGATACCAGGTGATTCCAGTACAAGATGAGTCCAGTATAAGATGATTCTAGTCAGTGATCAAAGATTCCAGGGTGAGTCCAGACTATATTCAAACAGTGTGTTTTAAAATACCGAGATCGACATGTAAACGGCTATAGGTAATCCGGCACATCACACACTCGGCCGGGTGTGAGATGGCTATCATTCCAGTTTGATTCCAGCATATGGGGTGATTCCAGAATTGGGGTATGTCTACATGTCTTACTCAAGTATTTTCCTTCCTAGCAAGTACAAGTGAATCTAGAATACGACACGAGAATCGAGATGAGTCCTGCCAAACATGATGATACCAACAAGTGATTCTAGGGTGATTCCAGTAGGTAATTCCAGTAATAGAAGCCAGACATGATGATACCAGTAATAGCGGCCAGACAATATGATATGTGTGTCGCATACATGAATCCAGAATATCCATACGTATTGTAACAGAGAATAACTTACAGCTAACTAGAACTGAAGTACATTAATTGACAAGAAAATGAGAGAACTATCAGAGAATGTACTCGTCTGATACCCTGTACAACTGATGAAAATAGATGTCTGAACCTGAGTTATAAAGTCCTAAATAAAGCAATACAGGTTATGCTGTATTTAAAACAAGGTAAATGAAGTATATAATGCAACTACATGATTTCTAGGTCAATCTAGGTCAAAGTCAACTCTGTGTCAAACCAAGTCAAACATATAGTCAAACTAGGTCAACAACAAGGCTATCGTGGGTCAATGGTCAACTATTGGTCAACTGGTCAAACTTAGGTTAGCAAGGGTCAATTGGTCATATATTGACTCAATGTTGACTTTTGGTGAACTCTAATCAACAAGAACCATTTGGTCAACTTGGTCAAAAGTCCACTATTGGTCAACTTAATCAATGATCAACAAGACTATTTGGGTCAAAATCTCTATATCATATCACATATCCTAGAATACCACACAAGGCCTATATCATATTTATATACATATCACATATATACATCACACATACATATAACCTTAACCATGACACAACCACCTCAACACATATATATCTACATATGTAAAGTATAACTCTAACCTCTCATATAATAGCCACATACATATATATCAGACATAACTCACATATGTGCATAAAGTAAACATGAGGGTCATAAAGTGTAGCCACCTATATATAGATGTAAATCTGGACAAACATGGCAGGGCAGCAATAGGTGAGGGGTATCCAAGGAATGCAGGTATGTAACCTGGTGATGGAAGGATGAATGTAGTGAAGAACATGTAGTGCAGTGGTATGTGAATACAGGATTTGGTCTAGTGGTAGTGTAACTGAGGTGCAGTGGTTAATTGAGTGTTTACAGTGATATGTATATTCACTTATAGGTCTGATACTGACAGCCCAAATGCAGGCTTATGCAATATGCAGGGGCTAATGCTAATATGCCAGACATAAATGCACTATGGGGTTGCAGAGGATATCCAAATGTTCATCATATATGGTATATGCTCGAGCCCAGACTTCCTCATCATGCAGCTAATACATACAGGGAAAAGTGTACAACTGCCACACACTATCTCCACTTAACACTCACTCAAAGCTGATACAAGGAAGAGCATTTAATGGAATGAATATCCATAAGGATACAACGACAGGTACTTATATCCATTGCAGGTCAGACTAAACCCAAATGGTTAGGCAAGGAGATGAAGTGATGATCAGATCATTAGAAGGAAGGAAAGGTTTCTAACTGTGACTGAACAACTCAAGAGGGATTAGTCTTAACCTCTATATGCAGGGTAACACAACTAGGGAACTGGGTGTTTTAGGTAATGGCCTATACCAAACAATGTAGTACATTAAACCAAAGGATAGGCAAGGCAATGCAATACAGGGACTGCTCAAGTGTAAATGTAGGGACTAAAATCTTAACCAAGGGTATGAAGGACACTACAATGGGTGACTGGCACTACCAAATTACAGCATTTTAGCGACGGCCATTTAGCGACGGAAAATTTCTGTCGCTATTACCGTCGGATCACCGACGAATTTGTGACGAAATACCGACGGAAAGCAGTGGACAATTTTTTTATTTTTTTATGTCCATATCCGTCGCTACGCCGTCGATAGGTCGTCGGCCATGTAGCGACAGTTTTATATCCGTCGCTAGAACGTCGCATATTTTGGCAGGAAAAGCCTAAAATATTGGCACGAGATTTGACTGACGACTTAGCGACGGAATAATCCGTCGCTACTCTGGCGCGAGATTTACTGACTACTTAGCGACGGAATAATCCGTCGCTAAGCCGTCGCTAATTTCTGTACCCTAACTTAAATTGAACCGACGGGGGGGAAATTTTCATTCCTCCCCAAAATACTCTCTCTCTTCCCTCTCCCTCTCTCCGACGATCTCGCTCTCTCCGACCGGTGATCTCCCTCTCTCTCTCTAAGGTATGCTCTCTCTCCCCCCCCTCTCTCTCTATCTCCCTCTCTCTCTCTCTCTTTTACGATTTGGGGGGTTGGGGGGCTGTCGTAGTGGTCGGAGAGGGTGTAGGGCAGGGGGGTTTCGGGTACGGGGTGGGGTGGTCGGGGCAAGGGTGGAGTGGGGTGGTCGGGGGCAGGGGGGTCGGGGAGGGGGTCGGGCAGGGGTGGGGGGGGTAGTCTGGGCAGGGGGGGTTCGGGTAGGGGGTGGGGTGGTCGGGGCAAGGGTGGGGTGGAAGAGGGGGCAGGGGGGGTCGGGGATGGGGTCGGGCAGGGGTGGGGGGGTGGTCTGGGCAGGAGGGTGGGAGAGGGGGTCGGGCAGGGGTTGGGGGAGGGTCGGGCAGGGGTTGGGGGGGTCGGGGCAGGGGGGGCAGGGGGGTGGGAGAGGGGGTCGGGCAGGGGTTGGGGGAGGGTCGGGCAGGGGTTGGGGGGGTCGGGGCAGGGGGGGCAGGGGGGTGGGAGAGGGGGTCGGGCAGGGGTTGGGCGGGTCGGGCAGGGGTTGGGGGGGTCGGGGCAGGGGGGGACAGTGGGGTGGGAGAGGGGGTCGGACAGGGGTTGGGGGGGTCGGGCAGGGGTTGGGGGGGGGGTCGGGGCAGGGGGGCGTAGGAGGGACTCTGGAGTCCCCGCGCAGGAGTCCTCCTCCTCCTCTCCCATAGACACACACACACACACGGACACACACATACACAGGGACACACACACACAGAGACACACACACACGGACACACACACACAGACACACACACACACGGACACACACACACACACACACACACGGACACAGACACACGGATACACACACACTCAGACATATATATCATGGTTTAAAGTATCGGCCGATACCGATCCGATACGGCCGATACCGATACGGTTTGGCATGTTCCGATCCGATACCGACCGATACCAAGTATTGACCGATACCGACATTGGGGGTCTTTGTTCCGGTCAATTCGACAAAGAAAATTAAATAGAAAAGACAAATCAACAAGGGTTTAAAGCATAACAAGGTTGTAGAAGCATGTAAAAGAAGAAAATCACATCAATTGAAGAAAATCACATCTATTATTTGTAAACCAATCGGTAAGGGTGACTACTATTTCATTTAATTTCAAAACTACTAAGAAATAACACTAAAAATACTTAAATTTATGCCTAAATGTATAAAATATATGTTTTTAAATGTAAATAATTTATTAATAATTATTTGTTCCCCGATACCAAAAAATCCGATACTCCGATCCGAAACCGCCGATACTACCGATATCGCCGATACCAATACTCATAGGAATAGTCCGATACCGATTCCGATACCGATACTTTGAACCTTGATATATATATATATATATATATATATATATATATATATATAGGCATAATTTTAAGTAATTTATTAATAATATATATATATATATACACAGACACACGTCGTAAAGTCTAGTATATATATTTAATTAGCTAAGGTAGAAGTTTAGCCTAATTAAGGTTAGTTTTGACAGAGTTGACTTGGACTCCTAATTTGACCCAGAACTAGTCTAGTATACCATCTGCTCCTCCTTTCTTCCCTTCTTCTCATTCGACTATCTCGGCCTCCTATTCGGCCTACTATTCCGATATGCGTTTGATACGGTCTACCTAACCTATATATTGATACTAATCTGATACTCTCTGATATTAAGTACATCCGGCTTACTAGCTAGCGGATCCACCAGTTACATGATTATATACTAATTATGTTAGATTGTGATACTAAGTAGCCTCGTCGTAGGCCTAGCATGTTATCCACAAGTTTAGTTTTTCTTACGATATGAGTATCGGTATCGGGCTATTAATTCTTATGTTTAGTTTGTCTTACGATACAGATATTCACATCAAATCGAGCATGAATCGTTACTTTGTTGATCGTACATGGATGTACAAACGACAACACGAGAGCAGAATTGGTATGAGTGACGATTTTCAGGCAGGTGTGGAAGTATTTCTTAAGTATGCCATGAGCAAAACTCAGTACATGGACGATAACAAAATTAAGTGTCTATGTGTTAATTGTCACAATAGACGTTTCGAAGAAGTGATGACTGTGAGAGATCATTTGACCCGTAAGGGTTTCGTACGTGATTACGGCCTGTGGTCATCGCAAGGTAAATTATATTCAGAAAGACAGGCTGCAGAAGCTGGTACTTATGCTTTTGATGATAATGCTGCAACGGATGTCCTCGAAGACGACGGATGCTCTGTGGATTATGGAGACATGCAGAACCTTGCACGAGATATGGTGTATGCTGCGGCAGGGCCTAATTTTGATCCGGAGGATCCTAATCCCGAGGCAAAGGAGTTCTATTATATGTTTAAGGACGCAGATACTCCTCTATATCCTGGTTGTGAGACTCATTCCGCACTGTCAGTGACGATGCGGTTGTTGAACATAAAGTCTGATTTTAACTTGCCACAAGCTTGCTATGATCGGATCACACAATTAACTAATGAGGTGTTACCGAAGGAATCAAAAGAGCTCCCAAGAAACTTCTACAAGTCAAAGATGACGGTCCGACAACAGGGACTGGGGTACGAGAAGATAGATTGCTGTCGCAACGGATGCATGTTGTATTACAAAGAGAATTGCGTATTAGAAAGTTGTTGGTTCTGTAATGCGGATCGTTACAAGACAGTACAGAGAAAAGGAAAGTCAACTAGAAAACGACGTCCTTACAAGTATATGCATTACTTGTCGATCACGAAGCGCTTACAGAGGATGTATATGTCTCTGAATACAGCAGAACACATGACGTGGCACAGTGAAGATCGCATAAAGGACGAAGGAGAATTGTCACATCCTTCGGATGGGGAGGCGTGGAAATATTTTGATTTGTGTCATCCAGATTTTGCTGCAGAGCCTAGAAATGTACGCCTGGCGCTATGTTCTGATGGCTTCGCCCCTTTCGGACAGTCGGGATCTCAATACTCATGCTGGCCGGTCATTCTTACCCCTTACAATCTGCCACCATGGATGTGTATGAAGACTCCTTATATGTTCTTGACAGCTATCATACCCGGTCCCAAAAGTCCGACAAAGAACATCGATATATATTTACAGCCGTTGGTGGATGAGCTGAAACAGTTGTGGGAGATCGGCGTCACGACCTATGATATTTCCAGAAAACAAAACTTTCAGATGAGAGCCTCACTCATGTGGACAATCAATGATTTTCCAGCATACGGTATGCTGTCGGGATAGAGTACGCACGGCAACATGTCTTGTCCGATATGTATGGAAAATAGTAAGGCGTTCCGCCTTAGACATGGAGGAAAAACTTCTTTCTTTGACTGTCACCGTCAATTTCTGCCAATGAGACATCCTTGGCGAAAGAACAAGGACGCGTTCAGATATGGAAAACAATAATTTTCTGAACCTCCTGCCAGATTGTCGGGATACGATATTTGGGAAGATGTAAAGGAATTGCCCACCGCAATGGAAGATCCATCGAACAATCGTGTCGAGGGGTTCGGACAAAGCCATAACTGGACCAAACAGAGTATCTTCTGGGACTTACCTTATTGGAAAGATAATCTTATTAGGCATAATCTTGATGTCATGCATATCGAAAAGAATGTGTTCGATAATGTCTTCAATACCGTTATGGATATTAAAGGAAAGACGAAGGACAATCCAAAAGCAAGACAAGACATGGCCGAGATATGCAAACGTCATAATCTAAACTTGATACAAAAGGTAGCTGGTGGACAAGTAACTAAGCCGATAGCGCCATACGCATTGAGCAAGGAAGATAGATTAATAATCTGCAAGTGGATATCTATACTCAGAGGACCAGATCGAAAAGGACCAGATCGAAAAGCCCCAATACTTGGGACAACAGTCTTGTGACATGGATGTTGAATTAGAGGTTGATATACCTCTTGCTGATGAAAATAGAGGGGAGGAAGAGGTTGATATACAAGACTTAGATGTCAACCAGGGGAGAAAGAGGCGACTTGTCCCAAGTATTGAGACTGAAGAAGAAGAAGAAGAAGAAGAAGAAGAAGAAGAAGAAGAAGAAGAAGAACTTTATGAGGATGAGGATGAGGATACAGATGAATTCGACGATGAGGATGATGATGATGATGAGGCCGAGGCCGAGGAAGAGGACGATGACGATGATTAAATATCGCTATATTTCAGTTGTATCTTGAAGCACCCAATATCTAGTCTCGAATCCTAAATTACCCTATTACATTTGGATTTACAATTACAAGTCTAGTGGAACACAAGATGCCCTTTCATCAAAAGTTACAAGAATTGTACTTTGTTGTATTGGTGCGTGATTTTATCAGATTTTGTGTATCTAGCTTTTATTCGTACTTTACTTCTGATTGTAATATTTATTTCAGTTTGGGATATTTGCGTATTATTGTATGAGTTTCTTTTTGCAGATGGCACTCCTAGGCCTACTCGTCTGGGCGGCACTCATCGCCCTGCTGCTGGTATGGATATGTTTAGTTTTATATTCATTTATAAATCTATGTTGTCGATATTTTGTTTATGTGTTCTATTTACAGGGCATGGTTGCGAGCACCCGTACTGGTGGTGCTGGCCGTGGTCGTGGCGGTGGCGGCGGCGGCGGCGGCAGTGGTGGTGGTGGTGGTCGTGGGCGTGGGCGTGGGCGTGGTGGTAGCGGTCGTGGTCGCCAGCCGCATTCCCCGGATGTGACCTCCGATCCCGACTTGGAGAGCCCGGACACAGGCTCTTCCCGCCGTCATTCTTCCTCGGTGCTACCGACATCGTCGTCGAGGCCTGTGACTCCATCCGCTAGCGGATCCGTTCCGCCACCGGATGTACCAGCGGATGCAGCATCAGATGCAGTAGGGGGCCCAGCAGTTACTGCAGGGTGGGCCTCGGAGTACCCCGGGATTCAGTTTCATCCTGTTACCGGGGAGTACGTGCGCGGACCCGCGGATCCCCCGACGCCACCAGAGAGGCTGGTGGGCGAGTTCCGACGAGAACTATGGCCCGCTGGTGAATCGTAAGTAAATTTAAGTTAATTTATTAAATTTGTTTCATTTATTCAAGTTAATAATCCAGTCGTTGCTTCTTTATAGGTTTTTCCCGTGGGTTGCTGCCCGGATTCTAGGGCGCATTATCCGGGATAACTACCATGGCCCCTACCTCAATTTTTCTGAGGTGCCTCAGGACATGAAGTACGTCTGGCTCGACGAGATGAGGGTATAAATCCGTCGGTGAATTATTAATTATTCTTTAAATCATTAAATTTTTTATTACGTGATATTTGAATTTGTATGTCAGAGGACGTTCTGGTGGCCCCCCCATCGCGAGGAGGCGATCCGCAGGACCTACAAAGCCGCCGTCGGGAAGAAGATACGGGATGCGGTGTACGACCTTCGTACGGCGCATACGAGGAAGGACTGGATCCGGGCGGAGTACTATGAGCAGATGTTGGAGAAGATGGATACTCCGCAGTTCAAGCTGAAATCGGAGAAAGCTAAGGCTAATCGACAGGTCGCGGGTCTGCATACGGGGGGATCAAGGCCCCACGCATTGACGCGTGCAGATTTGCTGAGATAGCACAAATTCAAATTCATTCTATTATTTAATTTCGTACTGTTAATATACGAAGTTAATTAAATTCTACGTATGCAGGCCCAACGGGCGGTGAAGCAGGGGAAAGAGGCGGAGACGGTCACCGCTCACGATGTATTCGTGCATACGCACAAGAGGCGGAAGGACGGGAGCTTCGTCGACGCGAGGGCCGAGGAGACTGATGTAAGTACTTACGTTTATGAGATTTATGTTAGAAATATAATTATTGTTAAGTTAATTAGATAAACTTAGGATTCAGACTATAACTTAGGGAAACATAGGATTTAGATTATAACTTAGGAAAACTTATAGTATAAACACATTCATTAGATAGGCTGCGTATCGTGAGGCACTTAGTCGGCTTGAGATCGAGCCCCCTTCCGAGAATGTCGACGAAACGACGCCCACCCAGACGCACTCTTCTATGGCCGCTCGCTACGACGACGTGTTCGTAGAATCCGTCGGCGACGTTAGGAAAGGGCGCGTCTACGGCTTAGGTTCCATGGCGCCCTCGTTGTAGCCGTCCCCGAGATATCCACCGCCTCCGCCTCCCCCAGTGCCCCCGGTTGACGATGTGAGGGCGCAGCTTGCGACTCTGACCTCCGCGGTGTCAGATTTGCGGGCGATAGTGTTGGGGCGCTATCCGTCTGCTCCCGGTCCGTCTGCTCCCGATCCGTCTACTGCTGCTGCCGGTGCTTCGGATCGACCTGGTCCTTCTTCCCCCGGACGGCTTTCGTTTAACCGCTCTGCGGACGCCCGCATCGTATCGGATAACACCATCTTGACGCTCCTTGACATGATGTCGCCAGAGCAGCTACGCGCGCTTCCAGACCATGTCTTGTCCCAAGTGCCGGCACACACGGTGGAGGAGTACATACGCAAAGCGGATGCGGCGGCACGAGCACGAGACGATCCGACGGACGGGGTTTGATTTTGTTTATGTTGTTGGTTTTGTAGACATTTGGATACTGAGTATGTTCGGATATTTTTTTATGTTTGGATAATTTAATGTTGGATATTGGATATATTGTGTTGGTAATATTTTGTTGGATATTGGATACGTTGGATATTGGTATCGGATATGGATATTTTGCATATGGATATATGGTGTTGGATATTGGATACGTTGGATATTCGTGTTGGATATGGATATATGGTGTTGTATATGGATATTTTGCATGTTTGATATTGTGATGGATGTGTTGTATAAACAGGAAAGAGTCTGTTTGCAGTATTTTTTTTCAAAAATTAGCAGTTAGCGACGGACTGGCGACCACTCAGCGATGGATAGTCCGTCGCTAACTGGAGAAACTGAGGTTAGCGACGGAGTGGCGACGTAAAATCCGTCGCTACCTGGAGCATTTCAATAAAGCGACGGATTGGCGACGGACGATCCGTCGACCTGATGCTGTTTGATGTCCAGAAATTTTAGCTTTCGCGACGGATTGGCGACTAACTTACGGCGGACTGGCGACCACTCAGTGACGGATAGTCCGTCGCTAACTGGAGAAACTGAGGTTAGCGACGGAGTGGCGACGGACTATCCGTCGCTACCTGGAGCATTTCAATAAAGCGACGGATTGGCGACGGACGATCCGTCGACCTGATGCTGTTTGATGTCCAGAAATTTTAGCTTTCGCGACGGATTGGCGACTAACTTACGGCGGACTGGCGACCACTCAGCGACGGATTATCCGTCGCTAACTGGATAAACTGAGGTTAGCGACGGAGTGGCGATGTAAAATCCGTCGCTACCTGGAGCATTTCAATAAAGCGACGGATTGGCGACGGACGATCCGTCGAACTGATGCTGTTTGATGTCCATAAATTTTAGCATTAGCGACGGATTGGCGACTAACTTACGGCGGACTGGCGACAAAGTCCCGACGGACTATCCGTCGCTAACTGTAGGAATTTAATGTATCGACGGATTAGCGACGTAATATCCGTCGCTACCTGGAGAATTTTACATTGAGCGACGGTTTAGCGACGGAATGTCCGTCGGTAATTGGGTATCAGAAAATCTCTGATACGCTTTTGCCGACAAATTTACGACGGATTAGCGACGGATATTGGGTATCAGAAAATCAGTGATACGGTTTTGCCGACTGGTTAGCGACGGAGTTTTTCGTCGCTAACCCTATATCCTGATACATGTTTTGACGAAAGCTAGTCGGTAATCCGTTGCTATATATATTTAGATGCGCCGACGGTATTCCGTCGCTAAGTTGTCGCTGAGCGACGGATATGTTTTAGCGACGAGGTTATTCCCGACGGCTGTTTTACCAAAATATCCGTCGGTAATCCGTCGGTATTTATTTTTGGCGACGGATTACCGACGGATAAGGCCGTCGATAAATTCATGTATTTTGGTAGTGTGGTCACTAAATGTTCGCAGGTCTGAAAAATGGGAAGTCTGAACATTTAGTAGAAAGTGGATTGGTATGTTGGTAGGTAAGGTCTGTACAGTCAAATTTTAGAGCTTGGTCAGGAAGTGGGAGGCTTGATATATAAACTAATGAAGGTTTCGACATATCTAAGTAGTAGTGACATACAACAAGTAGGTAGCATACCATACATGTGCAGGGCAAAATGAGGATGCAGGACAGTGTCAATTAATACTGTGAATGGCATAATCCTATATCAAAAGAAAACTTGAACAATAGTCAAATGGAACAGAGCAATTGATGAATAGTAGATGCATCACAAATATAGGACAGATACTTAGCATCTAGAGGTCTGAGACATGCTAAGCAAGGGTTGAATCCTAAGAATGATATGGGGACTGAAACAGAAGAATGGAAGAGCAGTGGGCAACAAGTGAAATCAAGTATCTGGACTGATACTCCTTAATATCAGTAATGATACCAAGGGCTTGGCTTAAGAAAATGCAGTATATTTAGTGGTGTGCAGGACATATAGAAGTGCAGTGGATGCAAGGGTATGCTGTGAATGAATGCGAGCAGAGATGACCAAGATACAGGACATATTGTAATGCAGGGAATGATTCACACTATACAGGGGTTAGTCGTGTGTGTGCAGAGCAGTATTTTGATCACTGCTCGACCAATATTGAATGATCTGAGCAATAGGACATATGTATAGAGGTTAACCCACACAATCTAGGGGATTTAGATATAAAACAACAGATGTAAAGCCAAATAAAATAAACTGCACACAGAAATGGGGCCAATACAGTGAACAACCCTGGCCCGAACCTCCCTCTCCTGCCTTCCTTCAACCATTCAATGATAGGCATCCCCTACTTATACTAACAGATAGCAGCAGCAACATGGTCATCACATATATCACACCATATCCTCAAGTCAAGGATACCTTAGCCAAAACTTAAATCGGTTTGTATAAACTGATGTAGAGGTCAGTTCATGAACTACTGCCTATTAGGTTCAGTCCAAGTGGAGTGAAAACTCTCCACTTCAAATCCTCCATCATGTATCGGTAGGATACCTCCAGAACATCATTCCTTCACACACTAGTTTTGCTCAACTGAACCCCAATTTGTCCTACGACTGACACTAACACACTCAAAACTAACATATCATATCCTCTCAAATTTAGATACTCTCAGGTATCCCAACCTACACTATTATCTAGCTAACATATTAGCATCCTAATCTCTGGAAATCATATCCTAAAATCTGGGCCATAACCAAAATAGGGTACTGATATACTAACAAATATATCCATCTCACATCAGTCACCAAAGCTCTGACACCACTCCTCCAATACAATACTGATACCAATTCTAATCCAAACATTTTACTGTTTGGACTAACACTCATCTCGATGAAATAGCCTATGGCCCAATTGGCAGAGCTCACTGCTGCGTACAGCAGGGTAAGCCAACTGAGCACTGGATGCAAGGGTATACTGTGAATGAATGCGAGCAGTGATGACCAAGATGCAGGACATATTGTAATGCAGGCAATGTTTCACACTGTACAGGGGTTAGTCGTGTGTGTGCAAAGTAGTGTTTTGATCTCTGCTCGACCAATATTAAAAGATCTGAGCAATGGGACATGTGTGTAGAGGTTAACCCATGCAATCTAGGGGATTTAGATATGAAACAACAGATGTAAAGCCAAATAAAATAAACTGCATACAGAAATGGGGTCAACACAGTAAACAATCCTGGCCCGAGCCTCCCTCTCCTGCCTTCCTTCAACCATTCAATGATATGCATCCCCTACTCAAACTAACAGATAGCAACAGCAACATGGTCATCACATATATCACACCATATCCTCAAGTCAAGTATACCTTAGCAAAAACTTAAATCGGTTTGTATAAACTGATATAGAGGTCAGTTCATGAACTACTGCCTATTTGGTTCAATCCAAGTGGACAGAACGCTCTCTACTTCAAATCCTCCATCATGTATCAGTAGGATGCCCCCAGAACATCTTTCCTTCACACACTAGTTTTGCTCAACTGAACCCCAATTTGTCCTATGACTGACACTAACACACTCAAAACTAACACATCATATCCTCTCATATTTAGATACTCTCAGGTATCCCAACCTACACTAATATCTAGCTAACATATTAGCATCCTAATCTCTGGAAATCATATCCTAAAATCTGGGCCATAACCAAAATAGGGTACTCATATACTAACAAATATATCCACCTCACATCAGTCACTAAGGCTCTGACACCACTCCTCCAATACAATCCTGATACCAATTATAATCCTAATATTTTACTGTTTGGACTAACACTCATCTCTATGAAATGGCCTATGGCCCAATCGGCAGAGCTCACTGCTGTGCACACTAGGGCAAGCCAACTGAGCACTGAATAACCTCCGGCTCTCACTCTCAAGCACCTAGCCAAGAGTGGCCCCTGCACGAGCAGTGGTCGAGCTAAACCCTGAGCACTCTTGCACTTGCAAGGCCAATGGCCTAAGGCCAACAGTCTAAAACAGGAAACCCCTCTCCCTGTCTTGCTGTCCGATACAACTTTCTCATGAACTCACACAATTTACATACCATAACCTCACATATCTTCTGACACTAAGACACCATCTAACTGCCATTTGCCAATGGACAGCACACTACACAGTCCCATATATATAGTCACACATATAGGAATATATATATATATATATTTTTTTATATATAGGTATATATATATTTTTTTTATATAGGTATATATATATATATATATATATATGATGAGTGATAGAGAGCGCTGCGCAACCCTAGCGCCGCGCAAGACCTCTCCAAGATCCCGTCTCTCACAGGAGTTTCCGGCTTGGCCGCCGGCCAGGCCGGTCCCCCTATGGCCGCACCACAGTCCTTCGCGGCGGTGGTGGCAGGTCATGCTGCGGCTCCCCCAAAATTGGCTGCTCGCACGGTGACCTCTTTTAAAGGGGCACCTGCGATCACGTTCACCGAAGAAGAAGAAGTTGCCCTTGCGGCTCCCTTAAAATATGCTCTCATTGGGAAGTTTTCCCACAACAAGCCTCCGATCGAGGCTATCCGTAAGGCTTTGCAAGGTTTTGAGTTCAAGGGTTCTATCCAGGCAGGAGTTATCGATCGCAAACATATATTGATTCGTCCATCAATTGAAGAAGACTACCTCAGACTTCGTTCAAAAGAAACGTGGTTCATAGCTCGTACACCCATGCGTATTTTCAAGTGGGAGTCGGATTTTACTCCTATGGTTGAATCGGCTTTGATGCCGGTGTGGGTTACTCTTCCAGATCTGCCCCATCATTTATATGCTAGAGACACTCTGTTTGCAATTTTATCAGCGATTGGAAGTCCCCTTAAGATTGATAGGGTGACAGAAGAATTGGCTAGACCCAGCATGGCTAGGGTTTTTGTCGAAATTGATGCAGCGAAACCTTTGCAACACAGAATACGTATAAACCTATCCAAAGATAGAAGTTTCTGGCAAAATATTGAGTATGAGAACAAACCCCTTTACTGTAATCACTGTTTCCATCAAGGTCATACAGTGGAATCTTGCAAGTTGAAGAATAAAAGAAAAGTGGCCATGCATGAGGGTTTAACTGAAACCGTCACTACAGCAAGAAGAGACGCGTGTCCACCCCACAACCCCCCTCAGAACACATCGATCCTGAAGCGTATGAATGCTGATCAAAACCTTGTTAATGCTGACACTAATTCCTTGGGTGGGGGGAATAATGATGCCATTGCAACAAATCACGCTGCCTCTTTGCCGTCAACTCCCCCAGTAATTAATCCTCCTGATCCACGTGTGCCTATTGAACACGAGCGGCTGGCGACTATTCCACGTGCTCCTATCAACTTCCTTCTAGGTCTTCACAGGCCAACCGGGGGCTCCGTGCAGGATCACCTTTGACCTGCCCTGGATGAGCGACCGGAGATCGAAGTTCGCATGGAAACTCACGTCGATGGAACGGCGGCGGTTGTGCCTGACTCTGATCAGGCCACTACCGTGGCTCCGTCTCCATTCCTAGATGAGCTAGAAGAAGGGGAATTTCGGGGTCTTCACAGCAACTGGGCGGATATCGTGGAGGAAGAAGAAAGACTGGGCCAGGAAGATGTAACCCTAGCGGCAACGGCAGAAGGGGAACAGGAATTTAGCCATGAAGAAGGTGGAGAAGCGGGTGGAGGGGACATGCAGGCCGATTCAACCCAACAAAGAGATCAAACTGCAAAGGGCAATCCGCAAAAGCATCCGAAGGGGAGAAAGCAGGTGGAGCCATCTGACAGAGTCACACGCTCGGCTACAAGCAAATCACAAACTGGTAGCACCCAAACTCTTAATGTTTAATTTTCTTATATGGAACGTTCGAGGAGTGGCAAACACTATGACTTTTAAGAGACTGAAGACCCTTATTCGAACTCACAAAGTAAACTTCATAGCCATCATTGAGCCAAAAGTGGGCAGTGACCAACTTACCCGTTATAGGGTGAAGTTAGGGTTTTCTTAAGCTTTTTCAAATGCTAAAGGTAATATCTGGGTGATGGCACGCGCACCCTGCGACATCACATTGGTGGAGTCTTTCGATCAGGCAGTTTCTATTCGCTTGGTAGACCCCATGATACCGATGGAAACCCTTGTCTCGATAGTTAACGGAGACAACAAGAAAGAAGGTAGAAGGCTTCTTTGGGATCGATTAATGGAGGTTCAAAGCTCGTACAGTTTGCCTTGGATTGTAGGGGGGGATTTCAATGCTGTGATTCGGGCGGAGGAGAAGCTGGGGGGCCGTCGTGCAGAGGCGGGTTCGATGCAGGAGTTCGCCAATTTTCAACTTGCGGCGGGTGTAGCTGAGTTACCTTACACTGGCAGTGCCTATACATGGGTTAAATCAGATAATTCTGACCGTAGAGCGTCTAGATTAGATCGCGTGCTCATGGACGCCACGTGGCAGCAGTTAGCACCCTGCTCGATTGAGGAGCATTTAAGTCGAACGGAGTCGGATCATGCTTCGATCCTAGTCCGTCTTTTAGCTCAACAGCATGGTGGCCGCAAACAATTTAGATTCTTGGACTTCTGGATTAAACACAAAGACTTTCATCAGCTGATCCTTGAGGTGGCACTCGGTCGATCATCGCCATGGTTTGACTCGGGTGGCGCTTCGATTAGAAGCGTGCAGGAAGGCCCTTTCAAAGTGGAGTCGAGCCACATTTGGGGACCTCTTCCAAGCAGTTAGGGAAGCAGAGGACAAGGTGCTAGCTGCGGAGCTTGAAGTTGAAGCTGATAATTCTGAGAGTAATAGAATCGCGTTATCCCACGCGACTGCTTTGCTGAAAACTCGAGTGCGGATAGAGGAGGAGTTCTGGAAGCAAAAATCAACGCTGAAATGGGATCTAGCGGGGGACAAAAATTCTGCATACTTTCACGAGTGTGTGAATTATAAGAAGAAGGCTCTAAGGATCCATTCTATCTCCACTCCAAATGATACAGTGCTGACAGACAAGGCTCATATTCAATCTTATGCAGTAGAATTTTTCTCCATGTTGTATCAAAGAGGGACCATTACAGAAGACGAGGATTTTCTCTCCGTAATTCCTAGGTTGGTTGGGGATGAAGATAATGACATGCTTATCTCTCTTCCGTCGAAAGATGAGCTGCTTGACACGATCAAATCGCTAGACATGGCTAGTGCTTCGGGGCCAGATGGTTTCACCCCTAGATTCTTTCTCAGTAGCTGGGGGATTATTGGAGATGATATTACGGAGGCTGTAGGAATGTTCTTTGATGGGTTCTCTCTCCCCCGAGCGATCACCAACACTTCATTGGTATTAATTCCAAAGTTAAAGCAGCCAAAATACTTCTCGGACTACCGTCCTATTAGTTTGTTCTCAGTTTTGAATAAGGTCATCTCTAAGACACTGGCTCTCCGATTAGCTCCTCTTCTTCCTAAGTTAATTTCACCAGAACAGAGTGGGTTTGTTCGCGGGCGTGAGATTGTCGATAATATTGTATTGGCTCAGGAATTGGTGGCGAAAATGAACAAGAAGTACTGGATGGCAATATAGCTATCAAGCTGGATATGATGAAGGCTTATGATCGGTTAGATTGGAGATTCATGATGAAGGTATTGCGTAGGTTCGGGTTTCATAACAAGTGGGTAGATATGATGCTCCGTCTTCAAAACAATGTTTGTTTCTCACCACTAATCAATGGCGAAGTTGCAGGTTACTTTCAGGCATTTCGAGGAGTTCGTCAGGGGGACCCAATGTCTCCTGCATTGTTCATTTTAGCTGCGGAGGCTCTTTCCCGTAGCTTGAAGTTATTACCTATGACGGACGGGTTCTCTCCTTTTATTTCACCTCGGGGTTGTGTTCTTATCACCCACCTATCATACGCAGATGATGTGCTTCTCTTTTCATCTGGGGATCTTCGATCTCTCACATTGATTCAAGACACTCTACACAGGTACGAACAGGCGTCTGGTCAGAAGATTAATACTGCTAAGACCACCCTGTTCGTGTCCAGTAAGACTCCACCTGATCGTGCTGTAGAACTGGGGGATAGAACAGGATTTTCCATCAGCTCTCCGCCCTTCACATACTTGGGATGTCCCATGGCGGCAGGACACCAGAGTGCGGCGATGTTTGAAGAACTCATAGAGAAAATCAGGGCGCGGGTTGACGGTTGGCACAATAAGCTATTATCCCCAGGAGGTAAGTTGGTGTTAATTAAGGCGGTGCTGACGTCCAAACAAGTCTACACACTCGCAGCCTGTAACCCGCCGATCACGGTGTTGAATCGATTAGAAGCGATTTTTAGCAACTTCTTTTGGGGATCTATTCAAGGGGCCCCTAAACGAAGATGGCTGGGATGGGACTCTATTACAAAACTGAAGACGGAAGGAGGTCTTGGGATTAAGAGATTAGAAGACATAATGAAGGCCTTCTCCATAAAATTATGGTGGAAATTTCGATCACAGGAGAGCTTATGGGTGCAATTTTTCAGGACGAAATATTGTTCTCAAACACATTCGAGCTTGGTGCAGATAACTTCTAATACGTCAAGTGTTTGGAAAAGACTATTATCAGGAAGGGAGCTTGCTCAACAGTACATACTGCAGGATGACGCGGGGATTTACTGGCGGCGAGTATCAGGTAGATTCACTCTTGCATCGGCTTGGGACATATCCAGAAGACAATGGCCAAAAGCTCCTTTATTCATTCATATATGGAGTACTTGTATACCGTACAAGTGGTCGATATTGTTATGGCGTGTTCTTCATAATAAAATCCCAACTGACGATCAGGTGATGAAGCTGGGTTTTAGTATGGCGTCTAAGTGCCATTGCTGCATTCACAGTACTGGTAAAACAGTTGAGCATATTCTTCATGACGGGGATACAGCTAAAGAAGTTTGGGCTATCATGCAGGGGGCTTTCAATATTACTGGAGGAGGTCGGCCTTTGGTTCACAGGCTGCGGAGATGGTGGCGTGGACGTCGTCTTCATCAGAAACAGATCGGCGTAGGGGCTGTCATATGGGTTTTGTGGAAAAATAGGAATAAATATAGATATGAAGGATACAAATACTCGACTGACATGCTCGTAAAGGAGATCGAAAGACAGATTGCAAAGGCTACTGTTAGTTGCAGGCACTAGATTTTAATCTTTTGTTTTTGGTTTAATTCCTTTGAAGTTTAAAATATATATATATATATATATATATATATATATATATATATATATATATATATGTAAAATACATTGGAAATCTTATGAACACCTATTCATGAATGTCTATGCTATATCTAGCAAATAAAACTGAAAAAACAGAACCTATATTGCAGTTGTGACAATTCCACAAACACTTATGGGGTCAAAATCGTAGTCTTCATAGGATGGACACAAAACTCTATGAAACCATCACAAATGGGCTCACTAGGACCTCAATATAATTCCTATGAGTCATGGGGTGGGTCTCCTATATAAATGCAAGGATTTGAACCATGGAAATGCAAGTTTAGGGAGTTATACCTATGTAGGAAGGAGACTTCATAAATCTCCATGAAAATAGGGAAGATGGATGGAGAATGAGCCATCAAACCCTTGCTAGAGCCTTCTCCTAGCCTCCTTGAGCTCCCCCAAGCGTTTGCCCAAACAATGGAGAAAAGAGGAAGAATTTGGGGAAGTTTGGAATGGAGGAAGGGATGGAAACCCTAATTTATTGGTGGCTGCCATTTGGGGTTAAATGGGGGTTAAATAGGCTCTAGACTAGCCCTAATCCTCTCATTACACTTAGTATTTAGTGGGTCCTTAAGTAGGCTAAGTGGTTTGGCTCAAATCAAGACTTGTGTTCGACCTAACCATGAATAAAGTCTAATTTATCAACTAGTTGGTTAAGTCAAATTAAATAAGGTCTACCATGACTAATGATTAATCAGACTACTAATAATTACAACCATCATATTAAAACAAAAAAATAGACTCAATTTATGAAATGACAGAAATACCCTTGTCCTAGAAAAGTGGTAGTGACAAATCTTCCCCTTAGAAAAATTCGTCCTCGAAATTAAGATGGTCGTACTTCTTCTAGGTTAGACCCCCAACAATCAAGGTTAAGAAAACTATATCTAAAACATGCAAATTGTGGTCCTACTGGTCGTGATATTGCAGTCTTGATCAGGGTCACTATACTATCTAGCACAGAACAAAACATCCTGACAGGTACTAATGGAATCACATAACAAGATGGAAAGAAGAACAGGAAAGACAGACCTGCTAACCCGTCACCAGTGGCATCGGTCTACTCGATTGTCGGTACAGAAGCCCTCCCCCTCTGGGGATATCCCTCTGAGGGTGCGGGGCATGGTGCTGCGCTACAGGTGGCCTAGCTCCCTCTATCTAATCCATGACACTCAAGTAATATCCATACTGATATTCCACTCAATTATACTAGGGCACCATCTATATGGTATCTATTCTGTAATCTGATAATCATACCCGTCTATCCAGAACCATGTTACCAGAATCCTCGTCACACTAGTAAGTATGGCTGTGACAATCCATAGAGTCCACAACTAATGTACATACCTCTAGAATCATGGTATTTAAAATTTTTGTATTGTCGCTAGCTTGGCTTCGAAAACTTTAAATTCACACACCCGAAAAATACATCCAAAATTAGACTCTATCTTATCGCCAAACCAGCTAATGTAGCTGTAGAAGACTCTAGATCCCATGACTGAGGCAACCTAGCCCATAATGTTATCTTGGTAGAAAATAAACCCAATAATGAATACCAAGAGTCAATTTCAACGATGAACAAAAAAGATAGACAGATACTGTCAGAATCAAATTTTGAGATAGTTTATAATGAGATTCTCAAGGGTCATCCCAGGAATCGTCTTAAGTAGTCCTAACTGTGATTGAGTACATCTCTGTTGAATCCTATCGCTCAATCCTGTCAAAGGCTCGCAGTAGTACAACTAAATCGTCATACTACCACGATATCACACTAATGCGACTCTCGACCAGCATGGGCCACTACTAAAAATGTGTCACGACCCGTACCCACTGTGAGGGTACAAGTATGTAACAACGCCCAGCCTACGCCACAGTATCGACAGTAGAACGCTGTTCTAGGTCACTATCTAATCAATAACTCACGCAATTATATAACGTACTTGTCAAAATCTCAACTCCGAACGGAGGAAAAGTATAGATATAATGAAATCTCAATCACAGTCTAAGCACGATATGATAACACAGAAGTTATAACTAAGACTAGACAACAACAAATATAACTACTAAATAATAATATCTCAAACAAACAATATCTCAACTTATTATAATTCAAGATCTAAAATATGAAATCCAAACTAAGTCAACTAGCTAATCCCCCGATCACTTCTGAGTGTCGGAGACAAAGGTAGCTAAGCCATCTCCCAGTCCATAGTAAGTAGGGCAGGTGTCCTCGGTGCAAGTATCTGTAATATTTTTAATAGGTCCAGTCAGGACAAGAACGAGCACATCTCATCTAAAAAACCCAAGTAAGTGGCAGAGAACTATAAAGCAGTTATAGACAGTTGTATTGATGAACGTGAAAGTTTATATTCAGGTGATGGTATAGAGAGACAATTAAAGTACAAGAAAAGTAAGGTAACTAAACAAGAGAAGAATCATGGCAATGAAGACTGTAAATGGAAACTAGCTGAACTAGAGTTACATGATATAAGTCCAGACCGTAAATGTAAACAAGTATAAAACCCAAGTAAATCCAGACAACATGAATCTGATACCAGGTGATTCCAGTACAAGATGAGTCCAGTATAAGATGATTCCAGTCAGTAATCAAAGATTCCAGGGTGAGTCCAGACTATTTTCTATTAGTGTGTTTTAAAATTCCGAGATCGACATGTAAATGGCTATAGGTAATCCGGCACATCATATACTCGGTCGGGTGTGAGATGGCTATCATTCCAGTTTGATTACAGCATGTGGGGTGATTCCAGAATTGGGGTATGTCTACATGTCTTACTCAAGTATTTTTCCTTCCAGCATGTACATGTGAATCCAGAATACGACACGAGAATCAAGATGAGTCCAGCCAAACATGATGATACCAGCAAGTGCTTCCAGGGTAATTCCAGTAGGTGATTCAACTAATAGAAGCCAGACATGATGATACCAGCAATAGAGTCCAGACAATATGGTATGTGTGTCGCATATATGAATCCAGAATATCCATACGTATTATAATAGAGAATCACATACAACTAACTGGAACTGAAGTAGAGTAATTGACCAGTAAATGAGAGAACTATCAGAGAATGTACTCGCCTGATACCCTGTACAACCGATGAAAATAGATGTCTGAACCTGAGTCACAAAGTCCTAAATAAAATAATACAGGTTATGATGTGTTTAAAATAAGGTAAATGAAGTATATAATGCAACTACATGACTTCTAGGTCAATCTAGGTCAAAGTCAACTCTGGGTCAAACCAAGTTAAACATCTAGTCAAACTAGGTCAACAACAAGGCTATCTTGGGTCAATAGTAAACTATTGGTCAATTGGTCAAACTTAGGTTAGCAAGGGTCAATTGGTCACATATTGACTCAATATTGACTTTTGGTCAACTCTAATCAACATGAACCATTTGGTCAACTTGGTCAAAAGTCCACTATTGGTCAACTTAGTCAATGATCAACTAGACTATTTGGGTCAAAATCTCTATATTATATCACATATCCTAGAATACCACACAAGGCCTATATCATATTTATATACATATCACATTTATACATCACACATACATATAACCTTAACCATGACTCAACCACCTCAACACATATATATCTACATATGTAAAGTATAACTCTAACCTCTCATATAATATCCACATACATATATATCAGACATAACCCACATATGTGCATAAAGTAAACATGAGAGTCATAAAGTGTAGCCACCTATATATATATATATATGTAAATCTGGACAAACATGGCAGGGTAGCAATTGGTGAGGGGTATCCAAGGAATGCAGGTATGTAACCTGGTGATGGAAGGATGAATGTAGTGAAGAACATGTAGTGCAGTGGTATGTGAATACAGGATTTGGTCTAGTGGCAGTGTAACTGAGGTGCAGTGGTTAATTGAGTGTTTGTAGAGATATGTATATTCACTTATAGGTCTGATATTGACCAACCCAAATGCAGGCTTATGCAATATGTAGGGGATAATGCTAATATGCTAGACATGAATGCAATATGGGGTTGCAGAGGATATCCAAATGTTTATCATATATGGTTTATGCTCGAGCCCATACTTCTTTATCATGCAGCTAATACATACAGGGAAAGGTGTACAACTACAACACACTATCTCTACTTAACACTCACTCAAAGCTGATACAAGGAAGAGCATTTAATGGGATGAATATCCATAAGGATACAAGGACAGGTACTTATATCCATTGTAGGTCAGACTAAACCCAAATGGTTAGGCAAGAAGATGAAGTGATGATCAGATCATTAGAAGGAAGGAAAGGTTTCTAAATGTGACTGAACAACTCAAGAGGGATTGGTCTTAACCTCTATGTGCAGGGTAACATAACTAGGGAACTGGGTGTTTTAGGTAATGGCCTATACCAAACAATGTAGTATACTGAACCAAAGGATAGGCAAGGCAATGCAACACAGGGACTGCTCAAGTGTAAATGTAGGGACTAAAATCTTAACCAAGGGTATGCAGACACTACAATGGGTGACTGATCACTAAATGTTTATAGGTCTGAAAATGGGAAGTCTGAACATTTAGTAGAAAGTGGATTGGTATGTTGGTAGGTAAGGTCTGTACAGTCAAATTTTAGAGCTTGGTCAGCAAGTGGGAGGCATAATATATAAAATAATGAAGGTTTGGACATATCTAAGTAGCAGGGACATGCAACATGTAGGCAGCATACCATACATATGCAGGGCAAAATGAGGATGCAGGACAGTGTCAATTAATGCTGTAAATGGCCTAATCATATATCAAAAGGAAACTTGAACAATAGTAAAATAGAACAGAGCAATTGATGAATAGAAGCTGCATCACAAATATAGGACAGATACTTAGCATCTAGAGGTCTGAGACATGCTAAGCAAGGGTTGAATCCTAAGAATGATATGGGGACTGAAACAAAAAAATGGCAGAGCAGTAGCAAATAAGTAAAATCAAGTATCTGGACTGATACTCCTTAGTATCAGTAATGATACCAAGGGCTGGGCATAAAGAAATGTAGTGTATTTAGTGGTGTGCATGACATATAGATGTGCAGTGGATGCAAGGGTATGATGTGAATGAATGCGAGCAGTGATGACGAAGATGCAGGACATATTGTAATACAGGCAATGATTCACACTATACAGGGGTTAGTTGTGTGTGTACAGAGCAGTATTTTGATCACTGCTCGACCAATATTGAAAGATCTGAGCAATGGGTCATGTGTATAGAGGTTAACCCATGCAATCTAGTGGATTTAGATATGAAACAACAGATGTAAAGCCAAATAAAATAAACTGCACACAGAAATTGGGTCAATACAGTGAACAACCCTGGCCCGAGCCTCCCTATCCTTCCTTCCTTCAACCATTCAATGATAGGCATCCCCCTACTCAAACTAACAGATAGCTGCAGCAACATGGTCATCACATATATCACACCATATCCTCAAGTCAAGGATACCTTAGCCAAAACTTAAATCGGTTTGTATAAACTGATGTAGAGGTCAGTTCATGAACTCATGCCTATTAGGTTCAGTCCAATTGGACTGCACACTCTCCACTTCAAATCCTCCATCATGTATCAGTAGGATGCCCCCAGAATATCTTTCCTTCACATACTAGTTTTGCCCAACTGAACCCCAATTTGTCCTATGATTGACACTAACACACTTAAAACTAATATATCATATCCTCTCAAATTTAGATACTCTCAGGTATCCCAACCTACACTAATATCTAGCTAACATATTAGCATCCTAATCTCTGGAAATTATATCCTAAAATCTGGTCCATAACCAAAATAGGGTACTCATATACTAACAAATATATCCACCTCACATCAGTCACCAAAGCTCTGACACCACTCCTCCAATACAATACTGATACTAATTCTAATCCTAATATTTTACTGTTTGGACTAACACTCATCTCTATTAAATGGCCTATGGCCCAATTCCTAGAGCTCACTGCTGCGCACAGTAGGACAAGCCAACTGAGCACTGGATGCAAGGGTATGTTGTGAATGAATACGAGCAGTAATGACCAAGATGCAGGACATATTGTAATGCAGGCAATGATTCACACTATATAGGGGTTAGAAGTATGTGTGCAGAGCAGTGTTTTGATCACTGCTCGACCAATATTAAAAGATCTGAGCAATGGAAGATGTGTGTAGAGGTTAACCCTTGCAATATAGGGGATTTATATATGAAACAACAGATGTAAATCCAAATAAAATAAGCAGCACACAGAAATGGGGTCAACACAGTGAACAACCCTGGCCCGAGCCTCCCTCTCCTGCTTTCCTTCAACCATTCAATGATAGGCATCCCCCTACTCAAACTAACAGATAGCAGCAGCAACATGGTCATCACATATATCACACCATATACTCAAGTCAAGGATACCTTAGCCAAAACTTAAATCGGTTTGTATAAACTAATGTAGAGGTCAGTTCATGAACTGCTGCCTATTAGGTTCAGTCCAAGTGGACTGAACGCTCTCTACTTCAAATCCTCCATCATGTATCAGTAGGACGCCTCCAGAACATCTTTCATTCACACACTAGTTTTGCTCAACTGAACCCCAATTTGTCCTATGACTAACACTAACACACTCAAAACTAACACATCATATCCTCTCAAATTTAGATACTCTCAGGTATCCCAACCTACACTATTATCTAGCTAACTTATTAGCATCATAATCTCTGGAAATCATATCCTAAAATCTGGGCCATAACAAAAATAGGGTACTTATATACTAACAAATATATCTATCTCACATCAGTCAACAAAGTCCTGACACTACTCCTCCAATACAATACTGATACCAATTCTAATCCTAATATTTTACTGTTTGGACTAACACTCACCTCTATGAAATGGCCTATGGCCCAATTGGCAGAGCTCACTGCTGTGCACAGCAGGACAAGCCAACTGAGCACTGAATAAGCTCCGGCTCTCACTCTCGAGCACCTAGCCAAGAGTGGCCCCTACTCGAGCAGTGGTCGAGCCAAACCCAGAGCAGTCTTGCACTTGTAAGGCCAACAGTCTAAAACAGGAAACCCCTCTTCTTATCTTACTGTCTGATGCAACTCTCTCATGAACTCACACAATTTACATACCATAAACTCACATATCTTCTGACACCAAGACACCATCTAACTGCCATTTACCAATAGGCATTACACTACACAGTCCCATATATATAGTCACACATATAGGTACATATATATAGATGTAAATACATTGGAAATCTCATGAACACCTATTCATGAATGTCCATGCTATATCTAGCAAATAAAATCGAAAAAAACAGAACCTATACTGCCGTTGTCACAATTCCACAAACACTTATGGGGTCAAAATCATAGTCTTCATAGGATGGACACAAAACTCTGTGAAACCATCACAAATGGGCTCACTAGGACCTCAATATACTTCCTATGAGTCATGGGGTGGGTCTCCTATATGAATGCAAGGATTTGAACCATGGAAATGCAAGTTTAGGGAGTTATACCTATGTAGGAAGGAGCCTTCACAAATCTCTACGAAAATGGGGAAGATGGATGGAGAATGAGCCTTCAAACCCTTGGTAGAGCCTTCTCCTAGCCTCCTTGAGCTCCCCCAAGCTTTTGTCCAAACAAAGGAGGAAAGAGGAAGAAAATTGGGAAAGTTTGGAATGGAGGAAGGGATAGAAACCCTAATTTATTGGTGGCTGCCATTTGGGGTTAAATGGGGGTTAAATAGGCTCTAGACTAGCTATAATCCTCTTATTACACTTAGTATTAAGTGGGTCCTTAAGTAGGCTAAGTGGTTTGGCTCAAATCAAGACTTGTGTTCAACCTAACCATGAATAGAGTCTAATTTATCAACTAGTTGGTCAAGTCAAATTAAATGAGGTCTACCACGACTAATGATTAATTAGACTACTAATAATTACAACCATCATATTAAAAAAAATAGACTCAATTTATAAAATGACAGAAATACCCTTGTCCTAGAAAAGTGGTAGTGACATATCCGTTTAGGAATATGTACTTTTCTGTATTGTTTATCTACTTATACCTGATCGTGGACTAGTGTGCCACATCTTGTCCTTGTTTGGTTGTAGGTGTGGTTCAATGCTTCGATAATAATATTCTGAACCATGTCATGATCCGGATTCTACAGTGGGTTTTGGTACGGAAAAGTATTTCATCACGGAATAGGATACCACCACCTGTCCTTATTTGGTTGTGGAGATGGTGTACTATTCCAAAGATGGAATATTATACCGTATTGTGATCCAGATTATTACTTAGAAGTTTATATTCAATTGACGTGGCATATTTTTTTGTATCTTGTTACATCCCTCTGAGGACCTGGCGATCTCTCCAGGTGCTTGATGGATTTCCGGCATAGATTTGATGTGATGTGTGCTGGCGGATTCAGGTATCGATATTAGTATTATTTCTTTTAAGCTTTTACTTTCTCTCGCACCTTATATTCCTGCCATAATTCTTACTGTTGTTATAAGCCTAGTTTTTTCAAGCTATCTTCTTCTTGAGCTTGTTCGAACATGTGTAATACAGGTCGACCGACTTTATTATATAATGTGTACTCTTGTTATTTATTTGTTTTTTTATATGGATTTAGATATAGATGACTCAACATTTTCACTATTATACTTGACCTCTAGACAGCTTATACGTATTTGTGTTGGGCTGGAGGCCATTTGATACGTAGCTGGCATGCTAGCGCTCTTTAGTCCTATGTATAATAGGACTAAGGCGTTACATGTTTTGTGGTAGCCCATGCGATTCAGAGCATATCATCTTGGCTACGCCATTGTACAGAGCGAGCCTACAATAGGATAATGTACTAGAATCTCTATCCATAATTGCTTTGAAAATTCTTTTAGATTTATTTATCGCCTTTAAAACTAATAATTGAAGTCGATCATCTTTCTTGACCTCCATACTTTGGACTCTCATTTTTCCCTATTTCAGAAAGACAAACACTCATGCTTGGTAAACCATTTGGGATATATTCTACCGTAGGATAAGGTAGTTGATAGGGCATTTTAAAAAGGGACTAGTTACTTGAGGTAATAAAGGTTTGAATAGACGCTTCTATTAGATAGATCGAGTCGATTGGATTGGCAGTATAGAATTCATATAGGCGACATAACCCTAACAAGAGACTCTAGGATCAATGGACTACAATCATTCTACTAGAGTGCCTATATTAGATATAGATGAATTAGAGGTAAACAAATTGTAATTAGGTTTAGTAAGGGTGTATGATATATGTTTCTCAATCACAATAATTGAAGTGATTTGGGGGAACGTATATTAGAATTTTGGAGCTAGTATGGTTCCTTAATTAGAATATGATCAACCACCAGATAAATTATAGTTGGCAGGACTCAAGGGACTCATTATGAATATATTTTTTGATAAGCACTGCCTATATAGCATTTCACCGTAACCAGCAGATAGGCATTGAAGGGTTAGAAGTTCTTGTAAGTACTACATAGCTTCCTAGACCAGAAAGTGTAGATTATTAATCATACTATTAAGGAGACTTCATATAGCCTATAGGAGTTTGACATGAAGTTTAAGGATTGATTGTGATATTCCTATCTTCCATGGATATACCTGAGAGTAGAGATAGAAACCTTACCAGAGGTGGACTAGTGAGATATAGTTGTGATAAACCCTTCATCGATACAGGTTAGTTAGGAGTCCAAGAGGACTAGTAGTTCGAATAATTGTATTGGAATAAGATACACGGAGGGGTACAAAGAGGAAGAATCATAGAAGCAGTACCGTAAAAAGGTGGAATAATTAAAATGGATCAAAGGGACTAGGACCTAGCAGACTGCATTCTTCGTATGTAACACCATGTTGTTAGAAGCAACCTTTGAGAAAACCAGGTCATAGAATTGAGTAAAGTAGTTGGGGTTTAAGGTATAGAAGTTCTAAGGTGGCATAAGTTACGTCATGACTTTAAGATTAGCTAGTCACATTCTTAGGAGATCGAAGGTTATCCTAGGATACATTGATAGATAGCCTATCCGCTCGTATAAGTTTGGGTTCGTCATCTTCAGACTGATTGATCACCTGAAGTCCAAGATCGTTCTAGTAACACGAAGTATAATTTGTTATCGACCGTACGGCTGTCCTTCCTGCTGTGAATGCTTGTCCAAATTCGGAATCACTGTCTCATGATTTTACAATGACAAATCATTCTACTTATACAATTTGGTATAATCTTTATTCCTTTCCTAAGTTGTGCCATAATAAAAACAAATATTATGCTTATTATACCTCCTTATGGTTAATAACCAACTCACCCTAGGTACCAGTTCTTTTTTATTCGAATTCCCTTGACTTAGTCACCATCACTTGACTCTCCTTATGCCAAATCGTATTTAACTTCTTCCGATATTTATTTCCTTTTTATCTGACTGGGATAGATAGATTATAAGTGCCTCACAAATTTTAGGGTTCCTTTCGATTAGACAATGGTTGGAATAAATTGGTTCTAATTGGGCTAAGAAGTCAGTGGTTCATATGCCCATTTTCTAATCAGATCATTTGATGCCCCCTACCGTGACTTTGATATTTTGAACACAACACTAGCCTTTTTCTTCCAACAAATTTTATACTCATGACCTAGATGAGCCACTCTATACGTATGACATATATGTCTCACCTAAACACACCTTCATGTGCTCTATTTTAATTACACAACATTCATGAGTAATTTTCTCTTAAAATAAACCCAAGATGTCCAAGCTCATTCCATTTGAGTTTAACCATGCAATATCAACTCATTCCCCCAAATAAATTGCATACCCATGATCCATACAAGACCTACAATACCCATGACATTAACATTCCACCCAAACAAGCGCATGCCTCCTACACAACATCAAACACTGACCCCCATAAATACTAGCCAAGATGATTTCAATTATCTATATGTCAACCAAATCATGTCGTATCTTTGCATCTAACTCTATCAAATCGGTCCCTTCCTCGATTATATAAATTTCCATCTCTTAGTCTATAAATTTTTCTTTCCATAAAATTCTTCGATCTTATCGTCATCTATGTTATGCGGTGAACGAAATCCCTCTGTACCAACTTCACCCAGTTATGTTCGACCAAGATATTTCTTACTGTATATTGGAGTAGGGTTGAATAGGTAATAATTTCTTTTATAGAAGTTATTGACCAAGAACGCTGTGGTGATATCTAGGCTTTATTTAGAAGTTATTGACCCAGAATACTGTGGTGATATCTAGGCTTTATTTAGAGTCCGTGTCTACGTCAGAAGTACCTAATATTCTCGTACATATCCCTAGAAATTGACCTTCTAAGAAATCTTGTAACTGCGATTTTCATGGCTAACCAATTTCCATAAGTTGGGTACAGCCTTGAACTAAGTATAACATATCTCTTAGAATATGACTTCAAATAAGGATTCCATTCGTAATCACCTTCCGTCTTTTTGGAAACTAGGGTACGACTTCACATACTTAATTTTCTTTCGTATTTAATCTCTTGTTCTTCTATATCATGAATTAGTTTAGTTTTGAGAACTGATGGGTATCAACTTTAACTACTAGTAGAGTTTTAATAATTTGGGCAGCATTACAGGGAATTAGTGATTATGAGGAATAGCCATGAAAATTCTAAGTCATAAGTGAAGATTTAGAAGGAACCAATCTAAATTCTTCGGTTGTGTAACATTAAAGCATCTCAAGTCATACTTGGTAGCGAAAGGATGACATGACAACCACTTCTCTCTTCTATACGAAATTTGTGGTACAATCTTCGTACTTAACACTTTTTTTTAATATTTGTATCTCATTCTCGATTTGGTCGTGCGTTTGATAATCGGGGTACAACAAGGCATCATTGACTCTTCTAACTTCGTTCAGATCTAGATCGTGTTTTAGTATTAGTTTTGAAGACAAAATTTTCATAAGTTATGAAGGATGTAAAGCCCCATAAATTTCAAAATTTTTTATTTATTTTAGTTAATATAATTTAGGGTATTTTCTTACTAATTAAAAAGATTGGTATTTAGTTTAGGATTTTATTTAATATTATAGATAATAAATATTGTTACATGATATATATAATAGATATTTTATTTTTGCAAAAATAATTATTAAATTATTTTGGAAGCTCTTTTGAGATTTTAAATTTTTAGAAATTTTATAAGATTATTGAGTATGCATAAATGTTTATATATATATATATATATATATATATATATATGTATATATATATATATATATATATATATATATGTATATATATATACATCCCTTTCGGGCATCAGCCTCACCAACAAATTCGATATTATGGAAGTAGAATCCTCAGAGGGTTCAAAAGAACCAGACGACCCTGCGGGCGTACTCTCTACAGAGGTAGCATCAAGGACCAGCGGAGATACAGAAAGGGAGGACATATTCGAGGAGGCTCCGACGATGTCACTCCCTTTTTCGTTATACGCATTTCTAGTATACGTGTACGGATATCCGACTCGTATTTTAATTTGTCTAGCATGGCTTGGCTTGGTTTGGTCCTGGTTTAACTTGGTTTAGCTTGGCTTGGTTTATTTTGGTTAGGAGATGGAAAGGGTGATAAAAATTATAGGAACGAAATCGTAAAGCAGAATACTCTAGAGGGGGGTGAATAGAGTAGGCAGAGGAATATTGCTAATTAAAAAACTCGTTAGCAGTTAGATCACAGATATAATTATAATCACAAAATAAATGACAGTAATAAAAGAGTGATCAGAAGGCAAACGCAAACACCGAGATTTATACTGGTTTCCCTCTCGTGAGGACTAGTCCAGTCGGAAGAACTCTAGCTTCCAGTTGAATCCACTATTGAAAAATCTTGCAAGTTTTCTTACGAAGTCCTTGCAACTTCTACAGACGCGAGCTTTGCTACGAAGAACTCGACCAACTTCAATTGTGAAGAGTCAATCTTCAATCAAGCCTCTGATTACAATCGCTCTAAAACTTCTAGACCGTACTGTACTAGCAAATCGACTAGAGGATTGTAACTGGCTTGGGATTTGGAAATGGAAGCTTTTTAGAACTCTTTTGAAGAAATGTAAGCTTTTGAAGAGAAGAGACTGAAAGTGAGTTGGTGATTTGAAATGATCGAAATCTTTCTCTATTTATAGTTTTTCTAAAGGCAGAACTCTGACAAAATTCGGGCAGAATTCGGACAGAACTCTTTATAACAAACCGCAACTGAAGGGAGACCAAGTTCAAAATCAAACGTTCACATAACGTTCAACTTGGCCGAACTCTGGCCGAGTTCTGTCAGGGTTTGGTCAGTTAATTTTGTGAAAAATAATTTTTGCTTTTTGAAAAAGTCCTTCAGAAGCTTTTTGTAAAAATAGATGTTTTTTAAAAACATAGGTCATTTTGAAAAGATATGTCGGTTTTGAAAAACATTTTCGGATAGCATATTTGCCAGTACGACTTGGTGTACAATGTATTCCTAGACTCAATAAAATAAAAATTATATTGCTTTGAAGGAAATACATTCTGAGTGGCAAACAGCTTCGGTCTTGAACGAAGTAGATACCCATCTTTGATCAGTGTCCAAAACGTCGTTAGTAAACATCTGAATTGACTCGCATTTATATCGAGACAGAGTTTGATCAATTATTAAAATCAGGTTTGACCATGACCAATGGGCCAACAATCTCCTCCATTTTGATAATTGACAAACCTTGCCGATATAACATCTTGGTTTTGATCAATTCAAAAGTGTACCAAAAGTACCGAGAGATAAAACGAAAAAAATTGTTCATAACCTGTATTCCTGTATTTATGAAGATGTTAGATTTTATTTCTCCCCCGTTGTCACTTAGCAAAATATTTGCAAAGAGAAAGTTCCCCCGCAATAAATGCATAAGTAACAATCAGTAAAAAAAACACAAAATATAAAAACATTCATCACAGGCATGGTAAAAACATTTATAGAAAAATAAGATAAACTGAAATAATATAAACAACACATGCATGGTATTTGTCACAGGCTGTTTATATGAAGCATAAGAAAGATAATGCTATAAAGCTGAAACAAATAAAATGCTAACCTGAATAATAAACTAAAGTAAAACATATGCCAAACTGAGGCATAAAACATGTCTATGAAGAGTCACAAATCATATCCAAAAATAAAGTGTACTGATAATATCTTGGAATGTTGGAGCATTTCCAAGTAAACATAAGACAAAATAGACAGTCTCAAACAGTAACATCTCAGAAATCATCATCCTCATCCTCATCGTCCTCAGCTATAGCACCAACATGTCCAGAAGTACCAGCTCCAGAAGTGTCGGCTCCAGAAGTATGAGGAGTGGCATCAGAAGTACGATACCAATCGTATGCGTTCCTTGGATGGAACAGAGAGTGGACTGCCTCATCATCAATGCGATAGCCAAAAACAGAAGAGTCTCGAGGTAGAGAGCTAGCAGAGTGACCCGTCTGTGCAAATCGTAGATCGACGAAGAAGTTGGCAATAGCCTGGAACCGAGTCACGTCACGAAACTCATGTTCCCAAGAAGTATCAACATAAAATGGCTGCAGATCTGATAGATGCTGGTGAATTCCCTCAAAGGTCATAGGGTAATACTGAGGAGGACCAGGTGTTGTGGAAGTAGGTACAGGAGGAGCAGGTGCAGTAGGTGGAGGAATAGTGGCAATACTGCGACGAGAGAGTTTGAGGAACTTGGGCTCAGGGTCCAGAGAACTAGTGGATAAGTCAATATCAAATTTCTGAAAGATGCGTGGGATGATCATCGCATAAGAGAGGTTGCGATCTCTACCACGACATCTACCCATCATCTGAATGATAGTCTTAGGGGCAGAAAAAGGAATCCTCTTAAGAATGTGATATAAAACAGAAAGCTCAAGTACAGTGACATCATCTTTTGAAGTAGATTTTGGAAGTAGAGTTGAATAGATGATGCATGTAATTCATAGTTAAACAAGTTCAAGTTACTGGCTTTAACTTTCCAGGACGAGCACATGTGGGCGCACAAAGCTCATTCTTGAAACTAACGAGAGTTGTACCATCGAGAAAATTGAAGTCAGTAATGTCATCGAACGATGCACCTTCATTTGGAAGACCAAGAATTTCTGCTAGCTATTCATCATTGAACACAAAATTATAGTAAAATAATCTAATGGCATTAGTAGCTATAGGGAATGGCAAAGTAACAAAGTGATGTAACCCTAATGCCTCAAAGTAAAGACGGTGGTCAGGAAAGACAGTCTATTTGATCGAAAATCCGGTACAAATAGTACGTATAATGAAATCGGCATAACAAAGTAGGGCTTGGTCGGGAGTTTTGAAGTAAAACTCGTTTGATGCACCATCATCCGATTGGACCGGAGAAAAGAGGGAATCCGTATGCGGATCAGAAGACGAAGCCTCTTCACTGGTATTGGTCTTCTTTCTCTTGAAAGGATTGAATCCCTTAGGCATTCTATCCCAAAAACTAGAAACGCTAATAATTTGAAAGTGGAGAAGAGAAGGAATTGTACCTTCTGAGAATCAGGTATGCTGTAGAGAACGAGATTCTCCGCACGAATCCAAATTTTGGATGAAGATCTCCACGTAGATTGGAAGATGGGAGGTGGAGAAGAGCTAGGGTTTTCGGGGCACAGCTGCTGCTGTTTTGATGAGGTTTGAAAGAATGAAGAAGAGGAGGCCTCGGGTTCTGACTGGTACATATATACCCAGCCGAACTCTGGCCGAACTCGGGCCGAATTCGCCAAGGGTTGCCTGGCTAAATAAAAAAATTGTGGGGCCACATCTTTTTCATCAATTCATTTCAAATGTTTCATTCAGAGTTTAGTAATTTTAAATTTCAAATAATACTATTAATATTATTTTATAAATTAATATTCTTTACTCAATATTTGTCTCAGATTAGCTGTAGGAGTACTGTCCCAGCTAACGGAGGTTCACCGGGGAACACTTAAATACCACTTCACTTCGATCGTAGTCGTGGTAACAGACAGACTCAGGCTTGTCTCGAAAACAATTAATGAGTATTGAATAAATTAATTAATAAAACAAAATTAATTAATATTATTGACATCTAAAATTCCTAATTCTCGATGTAAATAATTGAAATGATCTTCCGCTAGAGGTTTTGTGAGTATGTCCGCTAATTGATTCTGTTTGTCTATGTATACAAGGTATATTTTTCTACTTTGTTGATGATCTCTAAGAAAGTGATGTCGAATCTCGATATGTTTAGTACAAGAGTGACATACTGGATTCTTAGTCAAATTAATAGAACTAGTGTTGTCACAGAAAATGGGTATGTATGAAAAATGCAATCCATAGTCTTCTAAAGCTTGCTTCATCTACAAAATTTATGCACAACAACGTCCTGCGGCGATATACTCGGCCTCAGTTGTTGAAAATATGACAGAATTTTACTTTTTGCTAAACCAAGAGACTAGAACTTTTCCTAGGAAATGATATGTGCCGGTAGTACTTTTTCTATCTACTTTACATCCGACAAAATTAGCATCAGAATAACCGGTTAGGTCAAATGACATGGTTTTGGGATACCATAAGCCGACAGAAGAAGTGCCTTTAAGGTATCGAAAGATACGCTTAACTGCGCACAGATGTGATTCCTTAGGATTGGCTTGAAAATGTGCATACAAGCAAACATTGAACATAATGTCTGGTCGACTAGCAGTTAAATACAGTAAGCTACCGATCATACCTCGATACTTACGTATGTCGACGGGTTTGCCTTGTTTATCAGTATCAAGCTTGGTTGAAGTCGCCATTGGAGTGCTAAGTGGCTTGACTGCTTCCACGCCAAACTTCTTTAATATATCTTTTGTGTACTTTGCTTGATTTATGAACGTCCCATTGTTGGTTTGTTTGATTTGTAGTCCGAGAAAGAATTTCAGCTCTCCCATCATGCTCATCTCAAACTCATTCTGCATACACTTTAAAAATTCTTGACAAAGAGATTCATCAGTAGATCCAAAAATAACATCATCTATATAGACTTGAATCAAAAGAATGTTGTTATTCAAAAAATTTATAAACAATGTAGTGTCAAACTTTTCCTTTGAAAAACCGTTATCAAGTAGAAAAGAGCATAGAGGATCGTACCAAGCACGAGGGGCTTGTTTCAAACCATATAAGGCTTTCTTTAACTTGAAAACATATTCAGGATATTTGAAATTAGTAAAACCGGAAGGTTGAGCTAAATAAACTTCTTCTTTTATAAAACTAGTCAAAAATGCACTTTAGACATCCATTTGAAATAACTTGAAATTATGAAAACATGCAAATGCACATAACATGCGAATGGATTCTAATCTCGTAACTCAGACATAAGTCTCAACGTAGTCGATACCTTCTTCTTGATTGTATCCTTGAGCTACGAGTCGAGCCTTATTTTGAGTCACTAAACTATTCTTGTTCAGTTTGTTTCGGAGTACCCATCGGGTGCCAATGACTGGATGATCAATGGGCTTGGGAACAAGTTCCCAAACTTGATTTCGTTCGAATTGGTTTAATTCCTCTTGCATAGCATCTAACCAAAAATTATTACTACATGCTTCTTCAATATTTTTAGGTTCAAACTGCAAAACAAAAGCAACACAAGAATCTATATCTTTATTAGAGGAACGAGTACTTATACCCTTGGTAATCTCACCAATTACCAAGCCCTTTGGATGATCAGCCAAGAATCTCATCTCCTTTGGTGTAGCCTCAGGATTGCTGTTTCCTGCTTCTTTGCTTGAAGACTCAGTTGGTGCTTGGTGTGAAGGTTTTACGGTAGCTGTACTTGGTGTGATCATGTCTTCATTGTCGTCATCGTCTAAGTGTTGATTTAACTCATCAAACTTGACATTGATTGATTTTTCGATGATCATGGTTCTTTTGTTGAAGACTCTGTATCCTTTACTTTTTGCTACATAACCTAAAAATATACTTTCATCGGCCTTTTCACCAAATTTACTCAGATTGTCTATAGTATTAAGAATAAAGCATTTACAACCAAAAATCTTGAAATATGAAACCTTGGGTGTTCTATCTGTAGGTCCTAAAAATTAAGTTGCACCCATCAAAGAAATCATGAAAATTAAATTATGCATCTTTCAAGTGAACTGTACAGAAGACAGATTGTGCAACAATTCGATTGCGCAGGCTGCACTGCGCACTCCTCCAAGTGTACAAGCTGACGTGGCCTCGTCATTATTATATGACAGAAAATCAGATCTTCTGACAACTGATAGCACGAAGAACGAGGCAACTGTTCGTTTATCGTGTAGCACAGTGCTCGAGGACAGCTGTACATACAACGCAATCTGCCAGACTCTCTACAGCGCAGTCTATCCCAGCGCGGTCTATCCCAGTGCAATCCGAAGCCAGCACAATTCAGGTGGCGCACTCCATCAAGATAAGTGACAATGTACACGTAGCCTTCATGCCATCAATTACTCACCATGTGGCAACCGTCTGTACACGATCAAGCGCATTTCAATCAAACAATACCACACGTCACATACAGATGGTCCACGATCGAGTAACTGCCCGCGCAGTTCATTGCCTGCGCAATCCAAAGTGTGTGCAATCCAACCTGCGCAAGTCAAAATAATTAAAAGTTAGTTATTTCCAGAACTCTATAAATAGAGTTTCAAGCCTTCATCATACACACATACATATATCAGAAATCATCACCAGAGATCAGGAGTTCTTGCCAAAGTGCTGCTGCAATCTTCAGAGGCTATCGTTTTCAAAGTTCACATCGTCCACGGGATAAAGCGATCGTCATTCAGATCAGATTTCTATAGTTGTATTTTCCCAGAATTCTTGTAATCTTCTTTACAAAGTTTGTTGAAATAAAGATCAACTTTTGTTTTTGCAAACAAAATGACGACTCTGCTGGGGACGACTTTCTCCTCCGACGAGGAAGTGACAACTCAATGTGATGTTGCGTCTATCGGAAAGACACAGAAGACGCTGGTTGTAAAGGTCAACCAGACGGCCTACGAGGCGATGATCAACTCCAGGACCACTCCTCGTACTGCAACAACTTCTGCCATAAGCAAAGTTCATCCAGTGTGGGTCCCCAAGACTGCTGCACAGTCCACTGTCTCTGCTGCGTAGTCTGCTGCCTCTGTTCCTAAGACTTCTGTCTCTGTTGCGCAGTCTTCTGCCATTGCTCATGTGCAGTGTACTGCTTCTTTTTCCAGTACACAACCTACTTCCTATGCTGCTCTGTCAAAGTACAAGACTCCTATTCCTCTGGCGCAATTGGCTGCAACTCTGCCTGCGTAATCTACTACTCCAGCAACCAGAGTGCAATCCAAACACTCTGGCAACAAGACTCCTGCTACGCAAGCTACTGCGACTGAGGCCAAAAGACTTTCTGCCAAAGTTACTCATGCGCAACCTGCCAGTGCACCATTAACCCATGCGCAAACTGCGCCAGCGCAGTCTAAAAGAGATGGCCCTTTGGCTAATCTCTCCTCTTCCCACAGCAAGGGGAAAACCTCTGCTCCTCCTCTCAAGCACCCACTGGGGGTAGTCTTTTGGCTATTCCTCCTTCTCCTCAAAACAAAAGAAAATGCCCGTTGGTCTTTTCTCAAACTTCCTTGTCTCATGACTTGGAAGACAACAGAGGAAAACACTCTTTAGCTAACCCTTCTTCACAAAACAAAGGAAAAGGCCCTTTGGTCTTTTCTCAGTCTTCCACGGTTTTTATCGTAGAAGATCAATCTGAACGTGCTCCGGCACCAGTCAGTACAAAAACTCTCTCTAATAAGGGTTCTTCTTCCCTCCTTGCCAAAGGGAAGTGTACTGATCAGAGGGGTATTCTGCCTACTCCGGTAGCAGAATTCCAAGATCTCCCAACTCTCAAAATCTTCCGTTCAAGACAGAGAAAATTGCTGGTGTCTCAGACAGAAACCCCTGGGGGTGAGTTTGTTGATCTAAGAACTTATCTCAATCGCCCAACTTCGGTGAAACGTAAACAGCCAATGCCGAAGACCAACCAGCATCAGAAGCAAACTTCCAGGATCAACAATCCGGACACCTATGCCAATAAAATGAGTACTTCCCTGTACACTCAAGGGACAAAATATTTGAAGAACCGGAACCATGTTCCGAATATTGTCAAAGAACACATCCTTCGAACTTCTTCTTGTCCCGTTGCTGTTCCCGATCTCCGAGAACACCTCAAGCAAAAATGGGACAATATCTCAACATCCCCAGTGCAACCACTTGGACACCATTGTAACCACAAAGTTGTCATCAAGTGTTGTTGTCAGACAACAAGACTATCTGTCTTCGATCGTCTGAACTTTACAAATTCTGAACCTATGTCAGAAGATGAAGACGAAGTTCTGTACGCTTCTGTCAACATGACTTCCAGAGACATTGGGGGTAGGAAGTGCTCCAAACATGGCAAGCCTTGCAAGCCAAGCCAGCGGTATTTGGATCTACTCCAAGAATCTTCTGAAGGAGTATTCCAACATACCCGATCCCGAAGCCGAGATGCAATCGGTCAAAAGAATCTTCAAGATCCTTTCGGTCATCTTCCTCTTTCTCACTCAGGAGATGATTCTTTCTCTGACTACGATGCATACAGCAAAAGTTCAGAGCAGACAGTATCGTCCACTGTACCTAGAGAAGTGACAGCTTATGTTGTCACTGAAGATCCCGATGCTTCTAGTTCAGCTAGCCAAAAACAACGGATCACTGCACTAGAAGACAAGCTGAAAACTATGGCCGAAATGGTTGCAAGTATACATTCTATCATTGTGGCCCAGCATACAGTACCACCGACCGTACCTCCTACAAATCCTGAAATCATAGCATCGTCGGTACCTATAAATATAGAACCGGGGGTAGCATCTCCTCAACTACCTCATGTACAGATTCAACCCACTCCTAGTCAGTCAGGTGCTGGGGATAGTGCGTACCAGGTTGTTCCTCCTCTTAATACTGTGACTCAGCCTGCTCCTTCTATATCAGTGGAAGATGCCAATGAAGATGTCAAACTACTGTGCACTCAGTTCGAGGCCTTCAAAGAGAAGGACAACTTGCAGAGGTTGGGGATAAAACAACCTTACCCAGTTGAATGGAAGGAAGTCCCATTTCCTACTAAGTACAAAATCCCAACAATCTCGCTGTTTGATGGCAGCACTTCTCCTAGTCAATTTATTAACTAATTTGAGGTTATGACTGTCCAACTTCAGCCAAATGACGCTCTTCTTACCATAGTATTCATCGGTTGTTTAGCCGGCGTAGCATACGATTGGTACAGAAGCTTGTCCGATGGTTGTATCACCTCCTTCTCTGGCCTAAAACAAATCTTCTTGGAACGATTCTATGAGGGGATCAACGACATGACTATGTCAGCCCTCAATAAAATCGAACAAAGATACAATGAAACTGCTAAAAGTTTTATTGAAAGGTTCTGCCGGGAAGCTTTGAAAATGCCTCCTGGAACTCCGGCTGCTGTCACCATAGACACCTGTAAGGTAAATCTTTTGCCTATCATCAGCATGTGGACAGGATCTACTCAGTTCCAAGACTGGCCATCCTTCATTGTCAACGCTAAAGCAGCTGAAGTTAGCGCCGACAAATTCAAGCAGCTAGGGGTACAAATGTCTAACCCCGATCGGGATGAACACTAGACATCGGGTGGTGGTAATCGCCAGAACAACCGCAAGGAAAAAGAAACTTTGAATATCAACTTGAAGAACAAAGAATCTCTGGCGGTCAATGTGGCTCCACCTACGTCTGCTTCTACTCCTTCAGCACCGCCACCAAGGGAACCTCGTCCAAAAGTAGAGTACTCTTTTGACGAGAATGACACCATGAGCATCTTTGATTGCTTGATCAAAAGCAATAAGCTCCAGCTCCCAGATCCCAAGAAGCCCGATGAAGTCGGTAAGACTGATCATCCTAAGTACTGTGTTTATCACAGGTTTATTAGGCATCCCACTCGAGCATGTTATGTGCTCAAAGGCAAAATTCAAGAGCTGGTCAACGCTGGTGTTGTCACTCTACAGCAAGATGAGAAGACTGTTACTGCTAATATGGTCTCAGTTCAATTCGGTGATTTTCCACCCCAGATGGTACAGCACGGTGTCATTCCTATCCCCAAAGCTACTCTTGAGATTGAGAATCTCCTTCCTCCATGAAGTGAAGGTCTCGTCCCCTTGTCTCTTGACAATAGCGAGATTATGTAGATTCATCTGGATCTTGCTTCAGAGTTCGAACGTCCCTCTTCCTCCAAGAAGAAATATCGCTCCAAGGACAAGACAAAGATTTGCAATATGGTGTCTTTTGACCCCATAGATGATGAAAAAAATCCTGCTGGGCACCAGATCTGGGAAAGCCTATCTAAAGGATTACCCTGAAGCTCAAGAGAATCCTGCTTCTTCTTCTGAGCCTGCTCTAGTGCAGCCTGCTTCTACTGAGGATATTCCTACTGTATCCTCACCGGTTGAAGAGTCTACTCCTCCCAAGCCGACGGTAGCTGACAAAGGCAAACAACAAGTCCACTTCGACAAACCTTTGAAGAAGTCATCTCCTTCTGGACTTGAAAAGCCTTATAACTTCGATATCTTGGCTCAGTTGGCCAATACACCGGCCCGGCTGTCCATCTTCGAGCTCTTGCGCCTCTCCAAAGAGACTCAGAAAACTCTGAGTGAGGCTCTCATGCAAGCTAAAACTTGTCTAGCCCTTCTGAAGAAGCCGAAAGCAGAGCCAGTCTCTTGCCTCCATTGTCATAGTGTGTTGGAGTTAATTCCAAACATAACTTTCACACAGGACGACATGTTGATGGAAGACAACAGGCACGACCGTCCTCTATACTATACAGGATATGTCGACTCGATGAAAGTCGATCGTATTCTGATAGATCTAGGGTCTGCTCTCAGCATCATGCCGATGACAATGTTAGATGCATTGAAGATCCCAGTGCATAGTCTCTCCAGTACAATCACCACTATTCTTATGTTTAATCAAGGAAGGAGTGAGCCTCTGGGCAAGATTCGCCTAAAACTCCAAATAGGCAATCTTCGCACAAAGGTGACCTTCTATATCATTGACAATCATGGTTGTTCTTACAATGCTTTGTTGGGAAGACCATTTCTGCATGAACATCACATTGTTCCTTTGACACTCCATTAATGTTTTAAATATGTTGATGACAATGGAGAGGTACAAAAGGAGGTTGTTGATCTCTATCTTTTCAAAGGCGTCGAAGCATACTGCAACGATGCTCGTATGTATAAGGATGAATTCATGAAGGTTGTCCTGTCTCTGGACACTGAAGAAGAGCAAGAAATAGTGCCCAATGACACTCTCATCAAACCTGTCAAAGGACATGTTTTTCATCCTCAGTCCTCCAAGCCACTGGCTATTCATTTGCCAGTCCAGAAGCAACCAGTTGATGATGGCCAGGATCAAAGGGAGCTCACCTCTTCTGAGCCACTTGTTATCGACTTACGTCATAGCAAGGAAAAAAGGCAGCTCACCTCTTTTGAGCCACTTGTTATTGATTTATCTCATAACAAGGATAAAAGGGAGCTCACCTCCTCTGAGTCGTTTGTTATCGACCTCCGTCGTAACAAGGCCAATCCTCCTCCACATTCTTCTTCTCCCCCTCTTGTAATCAATATGACCAAGCCTGCTAAGGTTAAAGGTCCTACTGTAAATACAAATGTACAAATCAATAAAAAAATATCTACTTTCCAGTATACTGATGTCATTTATCATGCTAAGTGCTATTTAGATATGTTAGATAGCTTTCAATAATTTACGATGGGAGTTGTGCAATCTCTTCAAATAGAAGTCTCATTTGATCACCCAAAGGATTCATATCGTATTGTTCCCGCTCGTAAGAAAGGCGAGAGCCCAATACTTTTTAGTAAAAGACCGGAACAACAATTCAACTATACGGATAATGGCAAAAGTAACGACACGGGGCATCTTCAATTACGTCGTTACAGTCAACAATCAAAAAACATCATCCGAAAGATGGGTTACGACTTCAAGAGTGGCCTCAACTACGGTAAGGGTAGAAGAACTCCTATACGTACGGCTGTGCCAAAAGGGAAGTCAGAGATGTACTACAGCAGGACCATGAGAGGTCTCGTATATGCTTCACCTCCGGTATTATCCCCAGCAGTTTTCTAATCCGATAGTGAAGAGCGCTCTAACTCTTCTGATTCTAGATCATGGGATTCTGACACCAGCATCGGTCAAGTTCATCGATTGACTGTATCTTCTAACATGGTCTCCATCGAACTTCCAGAAGGCTATGATGAGGATATTGAAAAAAGTCCTAAAACTGATCCTTGGGCTCAATAAATAGATACCCAATGGAAACTCTGGTTTGAACAAAGGGAACCTCCTACTGAAGATCAATTGGTTCAAATTGATGTAGGAGATAGCGGGTCACCTCATCCAATATTCATCAGCAAGAACCTTCCAAAGGCAGATAAGCAAGAATTAACACTACACCAAAAGTGGCAATTCGTAACGCATATTTTTTATAATTGGTAACGGTTATTACCGTGACAATATTGTAATAATAATAACCGTTACAATAGTTACAAAACCGTGACTAAATTTTTTAACTTTATGTTTTTATTATTTAATAATTTGTGTAACATTAAAATCCGTTACAAATGAAAAACTCACTCCCACTTCCCGTGCTCATTTTTTCATCTTTTGGTGGAGCAAAGTGTTACAAACAAAATTTCCCTTCCCGCACTCGTTTTCAATCGTTCCCTCTCTCCAGCTTCTCTCGAATTCCCCTCTCTGGAGCTGCTTCTCTCGAATATCCCTGCTCTTGATCTTCTTTCGAGCCTCCTCTCTCTCCTCTCTCTCTCTCTCGAGGGGAAAGCTTCCCCTCTCTTCCTCGAGCTTCTATCTTCCTTTCTCTACGAATACTTTTGACTATCTCATATCTCGTCGGATTCCAAACAGATGTCGAGCAAAAAAATTAGGGTTTCGAACTTCTCATTCTTCGATCTAGAGCTCATCGATGTCGATAGTGAAGGAGAACGACAATCGAAGAGGAAAGGGCTCCAAATCACTCAGATTGAAGAAGAAAACGGAAGCCGATATGCCGATCTCTCCAGGTTATATCTTGCGATTCCATCAAAATTAGGGTTTTATCTCAATTTAGAGATTATTTTTTATTTTTTGTTGAAATTGATCTGTGAATCTGGATCTAAAGCAAATTCAAAAGAATTCTTTCGACCTAAATAATTTCATGGATAAAATATTCCTCTATTGAATCAATGTTCATAATTTTCATGGTGAGTTTTCAGTTGTATCACTCCATCTTCATATTATCCCTCCAATGTATTACAAGAATATCTTTAATTAATCTTCTGTTGTTGAGTTTATGCCAATTTAACTGCAAATCCACTATTCTTAAGGCTATCCTAGGTGAATTAACATACAAATTCGTGACTAGAAAGGTCATGCACGATTGTGTTAATTTACCCATCACGCTTTCTTCCATTGCTAGGACATAGTTTTCTAGTAGGAACGGGCAAGGAGTCCAATATACCATTTCTGTTGGATTCACAATCTTCTTCTTGAGAACCAAACATTTACGTTAATGTTTTTACTTATTTTCTACTGTTTTGTTTTAGGCTGTTTGAGAGGGGATTGGCATATGTTGGAACAGACTACCTATCGTACTCTCTGTGGGATGAATACATCAGATATGAGGGGGCACACCAGGCATAGAGTCACCTGGCAATAATCTATACCAGGATACTAGAAAATCCTATCCGTCAGCTGGATCACTATTTCCACTGGTATAACTCTATTCTCCTCATTGCTTACACATTTCTTTGGATTTACTCATATTGCCTTTTAAGCTTATTGTACTATTATCTATGTTTTTAATACTTCTAAACTTATAAGCTCTAGCTTCTGGTTTTGATGAATTGTTACTGAATTATATTACACGTCCTTGGTGTATATATATAGCATGTTCCTTCTGGCAATATCTTCAATTCAGGAGAAATATGGTTTATTTATAATGTTTTACACTTGGCTGTTTGATAGTCACTCAATTATGTGTAGTTTTTTTTAGTCTTTAAGATGCAGTGTCATGCCCCTCCCCCTTTGTCTAGTTCTTTCAACTTACGAGCTTAAGCTATGTTGTCACATGCGACGTCTAGGCGTGCAGGTTGGAGAAGACTCGCCTCGACCTGGAGACAATTCCCTTAATTCTTAACACTATTACACCTTAAGCTATGTTGTCACATGCTATGTTATACATGCCCCTTTTTTTAGATAATAAAAGATTTCTTAACACTATTACACCTTAATTCTTTGAGTGTGTACTTCATTTGTTTGATTTTTGTGCCTAAACTTGGTCAAGATGATATTACAATCGGAATAGTTGGTTTTCATCCCTTGTTCACTTAAGTAGATGGACTGGTGATGAACTGTGCATCTTCTTTCCCATTGGAAATAGTTATGAGCATGAATAACTCTGTTATGTCTCAGAAAAACTGTTAGATTTCTGTAGACTAAGTATTTCATTGGCTCTTTAGACACAGTTTCTTTTGATGAAGCCTTCATTAACAGTAATTTGCTTGGCTAGTTGCATATTTAGGTGTTATGATTTAGGAAATGAACTAACAATCTTAAGCCGAGTTTGGCAAAATTTCTGAAAAGGTAGATGTTGCCTCAAAACACTGATATAGAAAGTGTGACTAGTAGAATATTATATGATTATGTCTTTCTTGTTATTCTATATTTCATGCTTTATGCATCAAATAACAATATAGGGTGTCGCTTGGCACTACGTAAGGTTTGTTTCTTGCATCCAGGAGGATGCTGGTTTGAGTTACGAAAGTAACCTCTTTATATATATATTTTGGGGATGAGGCTGTATATGTCCTGCTCTCTAGACCCTGCATAAGTAGGAGCCTCGTGGCAATTTGATGCTCTCTTTTATGCATAAAATAGCAATATGTGAATGCAATGCTTACACCTAATTTACTTTCTTACTTCTTCTTGAATTATATAGATAGAAGCACGGACGGACCAGTGGGGGGGGGGCAGCTTGGGCCCTGGCCCCTCCAAAGATTTAAAACAAACTTAATATGAGGCTGTAATCTTTGGAATTTATCCTGAAACAAACATAGGCCCAATTTGGATTGGAGTTATGTTTCATCCGGGACTCATTTGGTGCCAACATAAGAGGAGAGCCGAATGGTTTCCATTATGAATTAGTGTTTTTCAAGTGTGCCATTCATTTTGGGGCTCAAGGGTGTTTCTGGAATAGTACCAACGAGTGTTACTGAAATGGGCACTCGAGCAAACACCCACCCCTCGAACTACAATCCAAACAAAACCTTATTCATCCATCCTACCCGACATCTGTACTTGGCCCCTCCAAATATTTTAAAACCAAGAAACTACGATAATATAATCCATGAGAATTTTTTTAATAACAAATCTTATTCACCAGCCCCACTAGCCTCTGGAAATATATTACCAACTTTTTTATGGTCTGCCCTAACCCAATTATAACGACCTTTTAACTACCTTTTTTTTGAAATCATCTCTAGTTTCTTTTCAATCTTTGCTCCTCGAAGTTGAAGTTCTCTTAAACAAGGTATGCCTAAACCATTCTTATTTTTTTGCTAAATTTTGTGATAGTTATTTGTTTGGAGAGTTTTGATAACGATTCTATTAGAAATGAATTTGATGATATGCAAAAGCATTGTGCACAACTTTGCTAACCTTTGTAAACTGTTTTACTTAATTTTTTAACTGTTCTGGTCAATAATTTTAGGAGAGATGCAGCAACCAAATGATGTAGAACATATTTTGGATTTTTATATTGTTAAGGTTTTAATATTGTTATTTTGTTGTCAAAAACTTTTTCCGTCTTGGCCCCTGCAATGTTTTTCTCAATCCCTGGATAGAAGTCATGCTATGATCTGAAAATTTGGCATGTTTCCGTTTTATGCGCAAAGCATGCCTAGTAGATAATAATGATAATGAGCTTATGAGCTGAACTGTTATATATTCTTACCTCGATAAGATATGGGTTTAAGGTTGTGTTGTTTGTTCCTTAACCCTTTAGTATCATCTGTGTTAAATTTCTATTTTGCACCTTTGTTGATACATCTTTTTGATCAGCTTTAAGGAGTTGGCTGCTAGTCGACCTTTATCAGAAATAAGGACTGCCGAGGAAGCTGCCCTGGTGGTTGCTTCGGTGGAGACTGATCCCCAAGGTTTGGAGAGCGAGATTCATCGTGGGGGTGTGGAACAATCTCCTTGTCATGTAAGTGCAAGCTTAACCGAAGCTGAGGAGTTGGAGAAGTACATAGCAATTAGGGAAGAGATGTATAAGAAAGCTAAAGAGTTTGACTCTAAGATTGGTGGTTTTGAAACATCTATAAAAAGGCCGTACTTCCATGTTAGAGCTCTCGATGATTCAGAGCTGGACAATTGGCACAAATATCTGGATTTTATTGAAAGACAAGATGATTTGAACAAGGTATGATTCTGATTTTCTTGTAGAAATTTGATTTCTAACTCATGAAACTTGTTAATGTAATTCCAATTCTGCTTCAAATGGTTATGAACTTACAGTAAAGTTATATTGGCTGCATTATAGCTACAGTGGCTAGTGTGTTCGATGAAGCTACCTTTTAAATTGGGATAATGAACTGAGGATAAAGCATGGACATATTGTTTGGTTTCAATGAGGCTAGGTACTTCAAACCCTCATTTGTCACTGGACATTCTGGGTTAGTGATATGTGTTGTGAAGTAATATTTACATTTTTGAATTTGAATCTCATACATGCAGGTCTTATCCACCTAACCATCTATCTATCTATCTATCAGGAGGGTCCCTTTTGAGGGACCTCCTCGATCAGCTAACGGAGTACTTCTTGTGCACTTCTCTGTTGGGAATTGCATTTCTTCAACTTGTGTTCAACTTTAGTTTGTTTCTTTTTCTTCTTGTTCTATTTTTCATGTGTATATTCTGTTTCAGGTTGTCAGGTTGTATGAAAGAAGTCTAATTGCCTGTGCCAATTACCCTGAATATTGGATCCGATATGTATTATCCATGGAAGCATCTGGAAGTATGGAGCTGGCAGATAATGCTCTAGCTCGAGCTACCCAAGTCTTCGTGAAGGTATTTATTTTCTTGTTCGTAGTCTGTGGGCCAGGTTGCCAATCATATTATCTCTCATCTTCAAGAGGGCATACCATATGTAAAAGCTAAAGTATTGATTTTTGAAGGACAACCGTTTTTCTGGATTTCTACTACTTGTTCTTGTGATCTTTCCCTTTTTCCCAATAGTGTACTTTCTACCTAGTATAGTTATGCCTACACTCTGCTTCTTTTTATTGTTCCGCCATTTACATTGCTCCCTCTTGGCACATGTAAACACAATAACCAGTAAGGTAGCTTACCCTTCAGATGGCCTCCTTGGTTTTGAGGCAAGTATCCTATCCCTTTGTTGCCTCGGCTAGAAACTTTACAATATCAACTACTAATGTCAGGTTGCAGGTTGATAACCAGTTAAAGTAGTTTGGTCAATTCTTTTGGGGTCTTTCTTGACTTCGACATGTGCTCTACAGACAGCCACCTTATGATAAAAGAAAGCTTGGATGACTATAGTGATCTGATGGCAATAACGATGACAGTGCTGCTGATGCCATTTTCACATCTTTGCATTTGATTTTAATACTGTGCTTAATTTGTTAGGTGTGCTAAATTCCTAGCACATATTTAGTTAAAATTTGTTTTTTTTGGGTTTTCCAACAAATTGAGACATTAGGTTGTATATATGTTAAAGATGTAATATGTTAGGAACGGCAAATCCTGAGTAAAAAACAATTCAATGATGCAAAAATCACAAACCTACTTGAACTCTAGATGTCTGTCCTTGTATTCAATACTTAATACTTTATAATCTAATGCTGAACCTGAACAATAATTGTCATACCAAAATGTGTCACTTGCAGTTAGAATAAATACTGTTTTCAAATGATCTTCCTATATTGGAACCAGTCTCCTCCCAGATCATGAGGATAATACAAGATCCCTTATTTTTGGTTAAGTCTTTGTTCTTGGTATTTTTTTCAACAGTATCAAGTTCCATATCAGTTAGCTAAGGGTGCAGTGATGTAGACCAGGTTTACCAAACAGTATCAAGTTCTTGGTATTTTTGGTTAAGTCTTTGTGTCCTTTTATCTGCAAAACTTGCTGGCTTCTTTCTCTCTATGCTGAGATTATGAGATTAAATGATCTGCTCCATCAGGTTTACTAAACCAAATTGGCTATGTAGACCAGGGTGACCTGTATATTCGTTTCCGTATACATTTCCCTTTGTAAGGCTCTCTACTCGTTCCTTATGAGTCATTATCTTTGTTTATCGAAGGTAACCAAATGCTGACATGTGATGTAGGTAATTCATCGCAATAAATTTTATTCTACTTAGGATGGAATTAAGCTGGAATTGAGACTGAATGAATTAGAGAACTCAACTTATTGAAGATTAAAGTTTGAGTTGGAGGAGAACTGAACTGAAGCTGGATTAGTTATTGTCTTGAAGATCAAGTTGAAGGAGAATCAGTTTTTCAGGTATTATCAACCAAATTGGAATGGTGATTTATATTTTCATTTTATTATATGTATGCATGCTTTATTTTTTCAATTTGGAATCAAACTATACAATGTTTTTGATACTCAGGTAACCTCCTTTGATTATTCCTTGATGAAATAATAGTCTCTATCAATCAAAATTGAAAATTGATAGTGTTTTTGATACTCATGGTAACTTATGTTGTCAATCTTTCCAGGTCTTGCTTTGTTCTGCCTACTGTCGCGGCCTCAACCTCTATGGCTATATATAGTGAACTCGGCTCACACTGGGAACTCCAAGGCGAACTGCATTGCCTTCTGCCTCATGTTAGTAGATTAGTGGCGCAGTAGGGGCCTCCATTATTGCAATGCTGATGGTGGTGTTGTCTGCTACTTTTTTGCGAGGCATCATGTCAGCGTGCTCATCATAAAAAATTTAAGAGTAGTTAGTCTATTTATGATAGATGAATGTTTCTTTCTTTTAATTTTGTTTTGAGAAGATAATTTATGTTCATCTTGAGGGTTAGATCTTGTAATGTTATGTGTTGTATTTAACTTTTGTAATATGAATTTGAATTTATGTACTAATGTGCATAATTGATATAAGGGTTCATCTTTCAATATATATATTGCTTTGAAGCTTCTTGAATGGTTCTTTGCAATTATATTGAAATTATATATTTTTTTCCTATAAAAAAGATATCGATAACGGTTATACTCGTTACAAAAGTAAAAAACAAGTAACAAAATAACATATTTTTGTAACGGCAATAACTGTTACGAAGATAAATTTAGTAACGGTTATAAGCGTGACTAATTATACATTCCTCACGGTTATTACTGTTACAAAATATAATTTCCTCACGGTTATTACTGTGACAAAAAATATAATTCGTCACGGTTATTACCGTTACAAAATATTTTCCACGCCCAAACTGTCACGGTTATTACCGAGACGATAAATATTTGTAACGGTAATAACCGTTAGCAATCGCCTATTATGGTGTAGTGTAATTCTTCTTATTCAAGAATACATTGATGTCTTTACCTGGAGCTATGAGGATATGCCAGGTCTAGATCCTAATGTTGCTACCCACAAATTGAATATCTTACCGAATACAAAATCGGTCAAACAGCAACAACGGCGCTTCAAGCCAGAAATGATGGATGCAATCGACGATGAAGTCAAGAAGCTCATCGCTTGTGGCTTCATCCGAGAAGAACAACATCCTGATTGGGTAGCTAATGTCGTCCCAGTTCTGAAGAAAATCGTCAAAGTTCGAGTCTGTATCGATTTTCGGGATCTTAATGAAGCATGTCCAAAAGATGAATTTCCTCTTCCCATCACGGACGTCATGATCGACAACACCTGTGGGTTCGAAAGAATATCTTTCATGGATGGATTCTCCCGATATAATCAGATTCGGATGAATCCTGAAGATGAAAAGCATACTTCTTTTCGCACTCCTCGCGGAGTCTATTGCTACACTGTCATGCCATTTGGTCTCAAGAACGCTGGTGCAACTTACCAACGAGCCATGAGTACCATATTTCGAGATCACCTGTGCAAGACTGTCGAATGCTACGTCGACGATATTGCTATCAAAAGTCGTCTAAAAGAAGATCATATCCAAGACTTGAGAACTATCTTCAATCTCATGCGCCAATATCAACTCAAAATGAATCCTACCAAGTCATTCTTGGGTGTCTCTAGTGGCAAATTTCTCGGCTTCGTCATTACCTCTAAGGGTATACACGTGGATCCCAAGAAGATCAAAGCCATTCAAGAGATGCGTCCTCCACGTAACCTAAAAGAGCTACGAGGATTCCAAGTTCAACTTGCGTACATCAAGAGGTTCATATCGAATATGTCTGGACGTTGTAGACCGTTTACTCAACTAATAAAGAAGGGTGTATCTTTCGTTTGGACCGAAGAATATCAACGAGCGTTTGACGACATAAAGCGGTATCTCATGAATCCACCAGTTTTGGTGCCACCAATCTCTGGCATACCATTCTTAATATATGTCCGTGCTATGGATCATTCATTGGGTGCTTTACTTGCCTAAAATAACAAAGAAGGCCACAAACAAGCCATATATTACCTCAGTCGTACTATGATTGGTGCTGAACACCGTTATAGTTCGGTCGAAAAGGAATGTCTAGCTCTTATGTTCGCTGTTCAAATGACTCGACATTACATCATTGGCCAAACTATTCATGTCATATCCCGAGTTAATCCTCTTCGGGTACTAATGAATAAGCCTAGCACACTCAATTCTCGGCTGGCTACATGGGCCATTCTGTTAGCCCAATATGACATGATATATGTTCCTCAAAAGTCTGTCAAAGGTCAAGCACTGGCAGATTTCTTAGCAGCTCATCCTGTTCCAGAGACATCTAAACACTATGATGAAATTCCAGATGAGACTTTGGAATCTAATACAATCTTCGAAGAATTTCCTACTTGGCGTCTATTCTTTGACGGTGCATTTAGGATTGGACCCATTGGTGCCATTGTTGCAGGAGTTGGAGTTGTCCTTGTTTCTCTAGACGGGTCAGCTATTCAAAGAGCCTACTCCTTAGATGAGCCTTGCTCTAATAACATGGCAGAATACAATGCTCTACTCATTGGCCTTCATCTAGCCAAACAACTTGACGTCGAGTATCTTGAAGTCTATGGTGACTCTAAGCTGGTTGTTAACCAGGTTAGAGGGACTTATGAAGTTCGCCATCAAGATCTAGTGCCTTACTTTGAAGCGACAATCAACATGGCTACATCATTCAAAGCCTTCTTCATTGAATATATCTGTCGAGCTTGCAATACTGAGGCAGATGCTTTGGCCAATCTCGCAGCAGTCTTAGCCTTCCCTATCAAAAGACAGCAGGTGGTGGTTATCTCTAATCTGGAATTGTTCTGAGTCAAAAACAATCGTAATATTGAGTTCAGTAATCTTACTGAAGTCAATGTCATCAGTGAAGATTGGAGAGCTCCCTTCATCGACTTTGTGGTCCATGACATACTCCGTGAAGATCCCAAGGAGGCTACGAGTATTCGTCGACGGTCTCTACAATTCTACTACAATCAGACCACCAAAACTTTCTATCGACGGACTTATGACGGTCTACTCTTGCGCTGTCTTGCTGGTGATGAAGCAAAACAAGTATTACGTGAAGGTCACGACGGTGTCTGCGGAGCACATCAACCCGGTCCTAAGCTACAGGATCGCATCCGACGTATGGGTTACTATTGGCCCTCTATAGTATCTGATGCCATCGAATATGCAAGAAAATGTCGAGCTTGTCAAATCCATGCAGATTTCATTCATCAACCATCAAAATTCCTTCATCCAACTGCTGCTTCCTGGCCTTTTGAAGCTTGGGGCATGGACATTATAGGTTCCATCAATCCTTATTCTTCTAGAGGACATCGATTCATACTGGAAATAACCGACTACTTCTCCAAATAGGCCGAAGCTATACCATTGGCTGAAGTCAAAACCAACAGCATCATCAACTTCGTCAAACACCATGTCATCTATAGATTTGGTATACCTCGAAGGATCATCCATGACAATGGATATCCATTCATCTGCCAAAAGTTCACAAGGTTCTGTGACGATCATCGGATTGACAATGTCGCTTCGACAGCCTACAATCCTGCTGCCAATAGCTTAGCTGAAGCTTTCAACAGGACTATCATCAAGCTTCTCAAGATGTTTGTATCCACTAACAAACGAAATTCGAGTGAAAAGTTTGCAGAGTGTCTTTGGGTCTACCGCACTACGGTCCGCAACCCTACAGGCTGTACACCTTTCTCTTTGGTATACGGCTGTGAAGCAGTTCTATCCCTGGAACTTCAAATTCTGTCTTTAAGGATTGCCATCGCCAACGAGCTTACTACAGAGAACAACGACCTTCTTCGACTTCAAGAGTTAGAAGCGCTCGATGAGAAGCGGCTATTGGCTCAACAGCATATTGAGTTATACCAAGCCCGCATCTCAAAGACTTTCAACCGCAAAGTTAAGGTCAGAGCCTTTCAGATAGGAGAGCTTGTTCTAACCGTCAGACTTCCTATGACTATGACTCACTCAAGCAAAGGCAAGTTCAATGCAAAGTGGGAAGGGCCATATATCGTGAGCAAAGTTTTCTCAAATGGAGCCTATCAACTCACAGAACTAGATGGTCGAGTTGCAATGATGCCTATCAATGGCAAGTTCCTCAAAAAGTATTATGTATAAATATAACAGATGTTGCTTGTAATTATCAGACAAGTTCATAAATAAAATTCAGTTTTATTTCATCTTGAATGATAGTACATAATATCAAGGAAGGTCACTATCATCCTTCTTAAAATTGGGACGCGGGCCACTACCGTCCTTATCAAAAACATGATCAGCAAAAGAGCTGAGAACACTCTTGCTCGAACCCACTAGGAATTTGCAAGCAGCCATCCTTATGGCTTCTTCTTCTTTAGTCTTCCCTGGTTCAAGAAGGAAGTCCAAGATGTCCTTTGACGGCTTGGGTGCAGACGAACCTTCGCCCGCTGCTATCTGCTTTGATTGAGCCGCTTCGACTGGGTGTTCCCCAGTACCTACTTCTACCTTCGAGGTGATCTCAGTCTTCTTGGATGCATCTCCAGACGGCATCTGTATGTTGAAAAGTGAAAGTGACTATTCCATCTAATTTCTGTCTTATTTATAGGCAGAGATTCTTAAAATAATGAAGCGACACATCTTTTCGACGGTTTACCCATTCATCTCATCCATCTGACGGTTTACCCGTTCATCTCATCCATCTGACGGTTCGTCCGTTCATCATATCCATCTGACGGTTCGTCCGTTCATCATATCCCATCCGACGGTTTACCCGTTCATCACATTCATTCGACGGTTCACCCGTTCATTCTATCCATCCAACGGTTCACCCATTCATTTCATTCATCTTACGGCTCGCCCGTTCTTTCATTTGACGGTTCATCCGTTCATTTAATTCATTTGATGGTTCATCCGTTCATTTAATTCATTTGACGGTCCATCCGTTCATCCCGACGATTCATTTCGTTCATTTATTTCGTTCACACATTTTAATGAATCATCCATTTCGTTCATATCAGCAACTTGTCATCTTTGATTAAGTTTGTCTATTAAAATAATGATATTCGATAAATTATATTTGCCACATCCATATTACCTCTGAGCAGATATTATTGAATATGATTATTTTTCAAGAAATATATCATGTCTTACACCTCTGAATATATTTTCTATCGCTATTATTTATATCTTAATAAGATATGAGACAAATAATAGAGCCACAAAAAATGTCTTTTTATTGATCAAAGATGAAAGATATTACAAAGATACATATTACAAAACAAGAAGATACAGAAAATCTTTCTATTCGGTCGGTGGTGTCATCAAGTTAACCATCTACTGCTTTAAAGATTTCAATCGCTCCTCACAGGAGTCCATCACGTGCCTCCTGGCTTCCTCCATTCTAGACTTTTCATTAAAAGTCGGTAAGGTCACTAAGCGGTGGGAGATTTCAGCCTGATGAGTCGTGATATATTCATTTCTTTCTTGAGTTAGAATGGCCAATTGCTGAGTGGCAGCTTGATGCTGTGTGACTTCATCTTCTATAGTATGCTGAACCAGTTTCAACTCTTCCTGGAGACGGGCAATCTCCTCTTGAAGACGAACAGATTTCGCTTTCAAGTCAGTAACTTTCTCCTTCTTCTCTCCAGCAGCAGAGGTGGCTATCTCCATTTGAGAATCATATTCTGAAGCCTTGGCAGTATAAGTGTCTATGAAAGTCTAGAAATTAGCCTTCTCAATGGCAACTTCTTGAGACATCCTTTCAAATTCAGCTTGTACTAAGGATTCCACTTCCCCTCGATTAAGATCTTTGTAGATCTTAACCGATGCTTCTAGCTCATCTAGTATGTGCTCAAGAAAAACAGCTTGAGCTTCATCTCCTTAACCTCGGATGGCATTTATCAAATGAGAGGTTGGGCTTCTAACAGTAGTAAAATCAACAACTTCTTTCTCTAGTACCCTATCTACTAGGGGTCCCAAGGCATTAAAGAACAGGTTGCTGAAAGAACTAATAATAAATTGGTTAGTTGCCAAAGCTCCATGGGTAGCAGCTACTCCCATTGATGATAAAGCAGCATATGCCTGTGCAGATGGACGTTCTTACACTTGAATAGAGGGTTCTTTAAACAAGGGAGCTAAAGTAGAACTGGTTGCTCCACCCGGTTGTTCTTCTGCAAGGACAAATGAACCTATCATTGATTGTTGTTGTCATTAACAATTAATTAAAAAGGATCAAAAGATCAAAGGCAATCTTACCATGACTTTCTCCAGAAACAAGCCTTTCGTCTGTTGGTGCAGATTCTAGTCTAGCATAGGTAGCCTCAGACATTACTGCCTGGCTACTTCCGGCCTCAGAACCGCCTGACAGATGTCGGCTGCCACTGGCTATTACTGTTATCGGTACTATATCAGTGCAAGGAGGAATCGAAGATGATTCGATTTCTACATGGATCAAAAATAAAGATCAACTTTTGTTTTTGCAAACACTATCAAACCATAGTTCATAGGGAGTCTTCTTCGATATAGGTCGAATTAGAACCCTATTGAGAATATAGCACGAGTATTGACAGCTTCAGCCCAAAAGTATCTAGGTAGACTAAACTGGTTTAACATTACTCTAGCCATTTCAGATAGAGTTCTGTTCTTACGTTCCATAACTTCATTTTGTTGAGGAGTCCTAGGGCAAGAAAATTCATGCAAATAACCGTACGTGTCATAAAATTGGTTGAATTCTGTATTCTCAAATTTGCCGCCATGATCACTGCGAATGCGAGTAATCATGAACCCTCTTTCATTCTGTACTTTCTTACAAAAGGTGACGAATTCTGATAATACATCATTCTTGCGTACAAGAAAATAAATCTATGTATATCTAGAGAAATCATCTACAATGACTAACGCATATAACTTACCACCTATGCTAGCAATTCTACTTGGTCCGAATAAGTCCATATGCAATAGTTGTAGAGGTCTAGTGGTACTTACAGCGTTCTTGGATTTAAATACAGATTTGGTAGCTTTGTTCTTTTCGTATTCACTACATACCGTATCCTTTTTGAAAGACATGTCCGGTAAGCCGCATACCAACTTCTTTGTAGATAGTCTAGAAATTGTATCCATGTTTGCATGACCGAGTGTCATATACCATAGTTGACTCTTAATGCTTTTGGCCATCAAACATCTACCTACTTTGTTAGCATCTTCCAACAAATAGAAAACATATATGTTGTCTTCCCTAATACCTTCAAAGATGGTACTACCAGTTGAACTATCAACTATAGTACATTTGTCTTTGATGAAGTTAGTACCATAAACGTGATCAGCTAAATGGCTTATGCTGAGCAGATTATGTTTTAACTCGGTAACTAGACATATATCTTTAATCACAAGATAGGGAGCCTTACCAATGTTACTGATATCGATTATGTACCCTCTTAAATTATTACCGAAGGAGATATATCCTTCTTTATTCTTCTTCGACAGTATTACGAATAATGATGCGTCACCGGTCATGTGCCGTGAGCAACCGCTGTCGAGGATCCATTTGCTTCTAGCATGTGAAGGGCCCACCGACAAAATAATTTACAGATGAAACTCTTGGTACCCATTTCTTGTAGGGTCCTGACTGGTTAGTTTTTTGTATCCATTTATAAATATTTAAATCTACTAACTTTCAGATTCTACATGCAGAAGATATATGACCAATGAGGCCACAATAATGACATTTGGCATGTTGAGTGTTGAAAGTTGTGTGAGGTGCATGATTGGTAGGTTTTGGTTTTCTAGTATAGAAAAATACATGCCTATTAGTCTTCTTGGGCATAGTTTTGGTATGGTTTGGTCTGACAGTGTTGGACGTGTTCCGATGATTCAGTAATTGACATGTGTTAGAATAGGAAGCAGCAACTTCATGCCATTTTTCTAAATAATTTCCAACTTTTTGGAAGTGTCATATAATCTAGTATAGTCAGATGTATGTGTTTTAATTCTGACTTGTGCATACTGGAGACTCGTTCTCTCCTTAGATAGGTCTTCCTTTAACTGGATGATAGTTTGGTCTTTTTCTTCGAATAGCTTAACAGTCTCGTGTAACAACAACTTAATAGATGAAAGCTCACCAGACTCATTTGAAGAGTCATTATTTCTAACATAATCTAGTTGGTCGGTAAGTCTTTCTATTTTACCTTTGTACTCTTTGAGTACCTTTTTAGAGGTTTCATATTTACTACGCAGTTTTCTGTAATCATTTAACAGGTCACTGAAAGCCTCTCCTAGTTGCTCAATGGTGAAATCATCATAAGGATCAAATATAGGATTAGTGATTAACTGATCGTAAGCCATCAAGCATATATTTGCAGCGTCATCTGATTGTTCGTCTTCTGAGTCGATGGCTTCACTTTCATGCTATATGTTTGTGTTGGCGTACTTCCTTGTAGATTTCTTCAGGTAGCCTTTGTCATATTTGCTGCTTTTCTTTGATGATGATGCTGTTGGACAATCTTTCTTTATGTGTCCTTTCTTCTTGCATCTGTAGCAAATAGGATCTTTCTCGTTATTGTTGTTGTTGCTGTCTTTTGTTCTCCTATTAAATCTCATGAACTTCTTGAATTTTCTTACCAGAAGAGCTTGATCTTCAGAGTCGGAGTCGCTGTCATCAGAGTCATCTTCGATAGTTCTTCTATGTTGAGCCTTGAGAGCGATCGACTTCTCTGACTTTTCTTTTGGTGTAGCATCTTCAAAATCTTGAAGTTCTAACTCGTGAGTGAGTAGCTTACCCATAAGTGTTTCCAGAGATATTGTTGAGAGGTCGTTCCCTTCAATGATTGTTGTAGCCTTTGAAATCCAGTTCTTTATAAGAGCTCGTAAAAGTTTGTAAATCTTCTCATGGTTACTGTAATCCTTGCCTAGTGAAGACAAAGGATTTACAATATCCAAGAATCTTGTAAACATCTGAGTGACTGATTTACTTGGCTTCATTTTGAACACCTTGTACTCCTGAGTAAGTCTGCTGATCTTTGACTCCTTGACTTGTGTTGTTCCTTCGTAGGGTACTTCGAGAAGCTTCCATACTTCGTTCGATGTTGTGCAAGTAGATACCCTGTTGAATTCAGTTATGTCTAAAGTATAAAATAAAGCGTTAATAGCACGTGCATCAAGACTGGCCTTTTTCTTTTCTTCCTCTATATATTTGTCATGGGGTTTTTCAACTAAAACTCCATCAACATTAATACGAGGGGGCTTTTATAGCCATCATTAACTACAAACCATAAGTCAAAATCAAGAGATTTCAGGAAGAATCTCATATGTGTTTTTTAATAAGTGTAGTTTGTGCCGTAAAACAGTGGAGGTCTGTTTGTGGCTTGGCCTTCCCTTGTGAATTTCATAGTTGCCATGTATAATATTGTCATCTATGTAATAATTGAATATAACTACAATTTTACCTTGCTTTTACCTGTATAACCTGCTTTGATACCAATTATAGAACGAAATAAAAAAACAGAATATTCTAGAGGGAGGTTGAATAGAGTAGGCAGCAGAATATTGCTAATTAAAAAACTCGTTAGCAGTTAGATCACAGATATAATTATAATCACAAAATAAATGACAGTAATAAAAGAGTGATCAGAAGACAAACGCAAACACCGAGATTTAAACTGTTTTCCCTCTTGTGAGGACTAGTCCAGTCGGAAGAACTCTAGCTTCCAGTTGAATCCACTATTGGAAAATCCTGCAAGTTTCTATATGAAGTCCTTGCAACTTCTACAGACGCGAGCTTTGATACGAAGAACTCAACCAACTTCAATTGTGAAGAGTTAATCTTCAATCAAGCCTCTGATTACAATCGCTATGAAACTTCTAGACCGTACCGCACTAGCAAATCGACTAGAGGATTGTAACTGGCTTAGAATTTGAAAATGGAAGCTTTTTAGAACTCTTTGAAAGAAATGTAAGCTTTAGAAAAGAAGAGATTGAAAGTGAATTGGTGATTTGAAATGATCGAAATCCTTCTCTATTTATAGTTTTTCCAAAGACATAACTCTGACAGAATACGGGCAGAATTTGGACAGAACTCTTTGTAACAAACCGCAACTGAAGAAGACCAAGATCAAAATCAAACGTTCACATAACGTTCAACTTGGCTGAATTCCGACCGAACTCTGGCCCAACTCTGTCAGGGTTTGGTCAGTTGATTTTATGAAAAATAATTTTGGCTATTTGAAAAAGTCCTTCAAAAGCTTTTTGTAAAAATAGATGTTTTTCAAAAATATAGGTCATTTTGAAAAGATAGGTCAGTTTTGAAAAACATTTTCGGATAGCCTATTTGCCAGTACGACTTGGTGTACAATGTATTCATAGACTCAATAAAATAAAAAAATTATATTGCTTTGAAAGAAAAATATTCTGAGTGGCAAACAGCTTCGGTCTTGAACGGAGTAGATATCCATCTTTGATCAGTGTCTAAAACGTCGTTAGTAAACATCTGAATTGACTCGTATTTATATCGAGACAGAGTTTGATCAATTATTAAAATTAGCTTTGACCATGACCAATGGGCCAACATAAATATCAACTTCCCACTCTCTCTCCTCATTACTTTCATTAACTTCTTCTTCTTCCTCCATTAATTCTCTCCAACCAACCCTAGGCAAGTGCTAGATTGTTTCAGGAGAGAACTCATTTCTATTTGTTCCATTGTCTTCCCCACATAATTTCAAGATACTTTAGAACTGGGCAATTTTTAATTTGGTGGATATTTTCTTGTAGATCTAAGTTTTGTTCATTTTTTCTTGGGTTTTGACCTATCGAACCTCCTTATTTTCGAAAACTAATTATTCCATGTGGTAGAGAATTTTATTTTACCCAAATTTGACCTTTGAAAATTCAAACTTCGACATATTTTGAGTGATTTATGGACTTGGGATGTTCATGGGTTCCATGGTTCTTCTTCTCGGATTGGAGGAGAAGAAAGTGTATGGGCGCATGGCATTTTATGTGCCCACAGTGACTTCAGCCTTGGGCGCATAGCCATTTATATGCGCCCAAGCTCCCTGTCTTCCTCAGTGTGGGCGCATGGCTTTATATGCGCCCATGGCTTCTACTTGCTTATGCACATAACTTCAAAATATGTGTTAAGTCATAGTGTCCCTTTGCTATGGGCGCATAGCCCTTATTATGCACCCACATAGCCAGTATTGATGGCTCCTGACTTAGCTTTCCATTGCTCCCTGCCTCATGCATGTGGGTGTTAGGGTTATATACTAAAAGCATCACTTTTTTAGTAACCTTATTTCCTTAAATTTTGAATGAGAATTATATGGGCAAATGTTTGCATATTGTATTTGTTGCAAGTGTTAATACAAATGTCTGATATTCTATATTGTAGATAATATGGTGTGTGGTGTCACACAGAAGATCATATTATCAGTTCCCTATGGAGTATATAAATAGTTCACAACCTAGATGGACTAGCACAATCTATTGGAAAGGTTGTAGTATAATCTGGTATTAGTCTATCTTGACTATATGTTTACACTAGTACACTTTGTGTGTATTGAATATGACCACTTGAGGTTGTTCTCTTTGTACTGACTACATAAGAGAACAAACACCTCTGTTATTATGGATGCTTGTGCTCTTAACCCGGATATAATAACGGACATGTATATGCAGTGTGCATTATTTTGACTCATAAAAGAGTGAGATTCATTATGGATCAACAAACTCTATGAATTGGGTAATAATATTGTATGTATTATGAGCTGTTGATTAGAAATAGAATCCATATCCCGATACATCGGGTTGATGATGTCCCCTTAAGGAGCTCATAAAGATTGTCATGTAAAGCCTGCAGGTGGAATATATCCGATATGATAAATAAAGTTGAGCGGTACTACTTAAGGATAAAAGATATCGAATCAATATAGTTGTCAGTAACTTAATTTGATCGACGGACATACGATATCTTAACATGGGGAGCCAAATGAGCATATAATAAAAGGAGCCCATAAACATAATTTGGGATTAGGAAGGTAGTCAACAATAGCTCATTAGTGGACCGAGCTATTGTTAATGGGCCTGGATTGTGTGTTCGGACTGAACACGGGATATCCAGATCCGTTAGGAGGCCTAACCCTAATTTCTCATCATGGTCCCTGCCGTAGCCTATATATATCCTCTATTCTCTGGCCGCCATATTACCAATCAAAAATCTGAAACTTTCTCTAAATTCGTGATTCACGTAAGGAGAAAAAGAGAGGGCTGCCAAGGAGAAGAAAAGGTTGGAAGATCGTCGCCGATACGACGTCCAACTCGAAGAAGGAATACGTGTAGAAGATCTTAGGGTTGTCCGCTCGAGATTGCCAGGAATTACTTGTCTCCTTTCCGTCGCAGGTATAATTCGTGAACCCTAGCTTCCGCCTATGAAGGATTAGAACACGCATTAGATCTGTTTAACTTTCTATCGATCAATACGCATACCAAAGGAAGGGTCCTGGGAATCCCCAGTTCCATCAATTGGTATCAGAGCCACTTTGGATCTAAGTATTGATTGATACGTCCATGTTGTCCAATAAAACCTGCGCTGTGTAATAGTCGATAGATGTAGATCTGTTCTAGCTCGGTTTTACAGGCATCTTAGATCCAACTATTATGGTCTAATGCATGTTTTTAATTGTGTTGTTTAAACCACAGACATGTCGTGGATGTTGTTGTTGTTGTGGATGTAATTAAAATTACGAGGGTTGATCGTGCTTATTATTTTAATTTTGCAATCTAGATTATGTGTGAACTCCTTCGGGAGGCATAGGATTGATGTAATTTTAATTATTTTTGATCAATCGTGATGGCATTGGTGGTTGTTTCTGACGTCGGACGAGATGCTGGTTTTAAGCAGTCCAGAGGCAAACAGATGATTTTCGATGAAGGAATCGACAGCCAAAACCTAAAAAAAACCCGCGACCTGATCGGGCAGGTCGAACCCCGAATAGATCTACGCAGCACCAGATTTTAGAATCGGATAATTGAGGACGAAGCAGCAAAGATGACCATAATAGTTGGATATTTTCTCTTATTTTTGTCATTTTGATTTTTCTGATTATGCATGTTTATTGTTGTGTGGTTGTTTTTTTAAAAAATCAAGCCTACATTAATAATGGACAACATGGATGTAATATCAACTAGTAGAAAAACCCTCATTGTTAAATAACTAAGTGGGAGAGGATATTTATTTAGTTTAAATCCTATGGTCTCCATTATTGGTTTGTAGGTGATGTAATTATACTTGCGTGTTGGCTATAGTACTTTCCTCCATATCGGATGAGTATAATTATGGATCACCAGCACAAACTTTTTTAGGGATAATTATAGAAAGTTACCTAGCATGTGTTCACTTCTCCATCTGAAGGAACTCATTACGAGGAAATGGACTTAGTATTAAGTAATGGTATACACTTAGATTCAAATAATGGTATCCTCCCCATCGGAGTCACTGCTATTATTTGTATGACCAGAGCAAGACTAGCATATTAATTTATTTGTCATAAAGTTATGTTGACATGATAGTAAAATTAATAAGAAAAACCTACTTGAACAAAGTTGAATTTGTATACGTCCACACTATCGTGGCATGCTAAATTCATGGTGTTCAAGGTGTTGGTGAATTTCTTATTATTGTTTTGAGGGAATCAATATTTAGTTAATTCAAAAAGTTTTTTTTGCCCTATATAATTTTATTTATGTGATTCTCAGGATTTCAAAAATGGGTTCTTTTAGTCCACTTATGGTGATTCTTAAAGAAAACAAACTTACTGGACCTAATTATATTGACTGGAAACGTAATTTGGATATTGTTCTAACTGTTGAGGAGTACAAATATGTACTTGTTGAGGAATGGCCACCTAAGCCTGATGCTAACTCTGATGAAGAGGTCAAAGAGGCTTATAAGAAGTGGAAAAAGGCAAATGAGATGGTGCGGTGTTACATTCTGGCATCTATGTCAAATGTACTGCAACATCAGCATCAGGCCATGGCCACTGCTTATGACATGATGTATAACCTCAAGGAACTCTTCGGACATCAGAGTAGAGCAGCTAGGCAGTTTGCTATAAAATATTTGATGAATACAAAAATGGCTGAGGGTACACCAGTAAGGGATTATATTCTCAAGATGATGGGTCATCTGAATGAGATGGAGATCCTTGGAGCTGAAATCGATAGGGAATCCCAGGTCGATATCATTCTCGGGACTCTGCCTAAAAGTTTTGACAACTTCTGCCTTAATTATAACATGAACAAAAGATTGTATAGTTTGGCAGAACTTGCAAAAGAGCTACAGAATGTTGAATCTCTCTTTAGGCAGAGTGGTCATGTTTTTGTTTCTAAAAAGGCTTCTACTTCTAAGCCAAAAGGCGGTAAGAAGAAGAATAACATTCAAAAACAGGCAAACTCAGCAAAGAACGGCTTGGGACCTCAAGGCGCGGTAAAAAAACCGAAAGACAAATGTTTCAAGTACAACGGATCAGGACATTGGAAGACTGATTGTCCACTTCTCAAACAAGAAAACAAAGAAGGTATATCTCATTTACTAGTAGTTGAAACATATTTAGCAGTGTTATCTGCCGGCACCTGGTGTGTAGATACAGGAGCCACTAATCATGTCTGCAATATATTGCAGGGGTTCCAGGAAACCAGACGGCTCAGTAATGGAGAGATATGCTTGTTCATGGGTGATGCTACAAAAGTATCGGTCGTTGCATTAGGAGATGTTACTTTATCTTTTGGTAGAAATTAGTCTTTGACATTAAGAGATTATCTTTATGCACTTTCACTTAGAAGGAATTTAGTTTCTGTTTCTATGTTAGTTAAGGATGGATATTCAGTTTATTTTAATGACAATATTGTTATTAAAAAGAATAAACATTTTATCCGTTCTAGTGTATTGGTTGATAATTTGTATGTCATTAATCCTATTTCATCCATAATACAACATATGGAAATGAATAATATGTCATCTAACTTAAATAAGAGAAATAAACCTTCTTGTATGAACCAAACGTATCTTTGGCACTTGCGATTGGGGCATATTAACCTAAGAAGGATTCAAAGACTGGTTGAAGATGAACCTTTGAGTTCATTGGAAGTGGAGGCACTACCAGTCTGTGAATCCTGCTTGGAAGATAAAATGACCAAAAGGCCTTTTTCGGCAAAGGGGTATAGGGCCAAAGATGTGTTAGAATTGGTTCATTCTATTTTGTGTAGACCCATGACTATCCAAGCTAGAGGTGGCTTTGAATATTTTGTCACATTTATTGATGATTATTCAAGGTATGGATACATTTATTTGATGCGTCGTAAGTCTGAGTGCTTTGAGAAATTTAAAGAGTACAAGGCTGAAACAGAGAAACGTTATGGAAAATATATCAAGTCATTACGATCAGATCATGGTGGCGAGTACCTCTTTGGAGAGTTTAGGGATTATTTATTAGAGCCTAGGATTGCATCCTAATTGACTACACCTGGAACGCCCCAGCAGAATGGTGTAGCCGAAAGAAGGAATAGAACTCTTATGGAGATGGTTAGATCAATGATGAGTTATTTGGATTTGCCAGATTTGTTTTGGGGATATGCCTTAGCGACTGCAGCTTATATTTTGAACTTGGTTCCTTCTAAGTCAGTACCTCTTACTCCCACATAGCTGTGGATTGGGCGTAAGCTTAGTCTGAAACATGTTCGCATTTGGGGTAGTCCAGCACATGTGCTGAATGGGAAAGCAGATAAGTTGGAATCTCGTACAAAAGTATGCTTGTTTGTAGGCTATCCAAGAGGAATAAAAGGAGGTTTATTTTATAGTCCTAAGGATCAGAAGGTCATTGTTGGCACCAATGCCCGATTCTTAGAGGAAGACTATGTGATGAACCATAAATCCACAAGTAGAGTTGTTCTAGAAGAACTGAGATGTGAGACACCAAGTACTTCAGTACCAACAGTACAAGAGGATGAACCATAAATAACTGCACAACGTGTCACAAATGTTACACCACAACCGATAGTGCCTTATCGTAGTAGGAGGGTTGTGATATAACCTGATAGATATACGTTCTTGGGAGAGTCGTCAGACTTCGTCCCTGAGGAACAAGATTATGATCCCTTTACCTACAATGAAGCACTCCACGATAAAGATGCAGAGTCTTGGCAAAAAGCAATGATATCTGAAATAGAATCTATAGATTCTAATCAGGTCTGGAACCTTGTAGAACCACCCGTTGGTGTAAAAGCCATTGGATACAAGTGGATCTATAAGAGAAAAAGAGGATCAGACGGTAAGATTTAAACCTTTAAAGCTCGGCTTGTAGCAAAAGGTTTTACTCAAAGAGAGGGTATCGATTATGAGGAAACATTTTCTCCTGTAGCCATGCTTAAGTCTATCCGGATTCTTTTATCTATTGCAGCTCATCTCGATTATGAGATTTGGCAAATGGATGTCAAGACAGCTTTCCTTAATGGAAGTCTTGAGGAAGACATCTATATGAAGCAACCAGACGGGTTCATTGAAAAGGGCCAGGAGCATCTTGTTTGTAAGCTCAAGAAGACCATTTATGGACTTAAGCAAGCTTCCAGATCTTGGAACATATGTTTTGATCAGGTGATAAAATCTTATGGATTTGATCAATGTCAGGATGAATCATGTGTATACAGAAAGTGTGACAGAAACGTGGTGGTGTTCCTAGTACTTTATATGGATGACATCTTGTTCATTAAAAATAATGTGAAGGTGTTATCTGATGTAAGGATATGGTTATCCAAACAGTTTGATATAAAGGACTTGAGAGAAGTAGGTCACATCCTTGTGATCAAAGTTCTACGAGATCTCAAGAAAAGGATGTTGGGTATATCCCAAGCTTCCTATATCGATATTGTACTAACTCGTTTTAGTATGCAAAATTCTAAGAAAGGTTTCTTACCTTTTAGACATAGAATTGCTCTATCAAAGGAGCAGTGTCCGAGGACACCTAAATATATAGAGAACATGAAGGAAGTTCCTTATGCTTCAGCAGTAGGAAGCTTAATGTATGCAATGCTATGTACGAGACCAGACATCTGCTTTGCCATAGGCATGGTCAGCAGATATCAGTCTAACCTAGGACAAGAGCACTGGACTGCCGTAAAGCATATTTTGAAGTACCTGAAAAGGACTAAAGAGTATATGCTAGTTTACCAGGCAGATAGTTTAGTTCCCTTGGGGTATACAGACTCAGATTTTCAGTCAGATAGGGATTCCAGAAAATCTACCTCAGGTCATGTGTTGACTTTGGAAGGTGGAGCCATTGTGTGGAGAAGTATTAAGCAAAAATGTATTGCTGATTCCACCATGGAAGCCGAGTATGTGGCAGCCTCTGAGGCAGCCAAAGAAGCGATTTTGCTCAGAAATTTTCTGTTGGACTTGGATGTGGTACCTAGTTTGCCTAAGTCTATTACACTTTATTGTGATAATAGTGGTACAGTTGCAAACTCGAAGGAACCACGAGCCCATAAGACTGGCAAACACATTGAGCGCAAGGACCACCTGATACGAGATTTCATAAAGAAAGGAAAAGTTGCTGTGATCAAGATAGCATCAGCCGACAACCTAGCTGATCCCTTTACAAAGAGCATACCAGCTAAGGCTTTTGATAGTCATGTTGAGGGAATGAGAGTCAAATGTGTAGCAGCATGGCTTTAAGTATAAGTGGAAGATTTGTAACAGTATACTGAAAAGCAATGCTTTGAGTATAAGTGGGAGATTGTTAGGGTTATATACTAAAAGCATCACTTTTTTAGTAACCTTATTTCTTTAAAATTTGAATGAGAATCATATGGTCAAATGTTTGTATATTGTATTTGTTGTAAGTGTTAATGCAAATGTCTGATATTCTATATTGTAGATAATATGGTATGTGGTGTCACACAGAAGATCATATTATGAGTTCCCTATGGAGTATATAAATAGTTCACAACCTAGATGGACTTGAAAAATCTATTGGAAAGGTTGTAGTGTAATCTGGTATTAGTCTATCTTGACTATAGGTTTACATTAGTACACTTTGTGTGTATTGAACAGGACCACTTGAGGTTGTTCTCTTTGTACTGACTACATAAGAGAACAAACAACTCTGTTATCATGGATGCTTGTGCTCTTAACCCGGATATAATAACGGATATGTATATGCAGTGTGCATTATTTTGACTCATAAAAGAGTGAGATTCATTATGGATCAACAACCTCTATGAATTGGGTAATAACATTGTATGTATGATGAGCTGTTGATTATAAATGGAATCCATGTCCTGATACATCGGGTTGATGATGTCCCCTTAAGGAGCTCATAAGGATTGTCATGTAAACCCTGCAGGTGGATTATATCCGACATGACAAATAAAGTTGAGCGGTACTACTTAAGGATAAAAGATGTCGAATCAATATAGTTGTAAGTAACTTAATTTGATCGACGAACATACGATATCTTAACATGGGGAGCCAAACGAGCATATAATAAAAGGAGCCCACAAACATAATTTGGGATTAGGGAGGTAGTGCAACAATAGCTCATTAGTGGACCGAGCTATTGTTAACGGGCCTGGATTGTGTGTTCGGGCTGAACACGGGATATCCAGATCCGTTAGCAGGCCTAACCCTAATTTCTCCTTATGGTCCCTGCCGTAGCCTATATATATCCTCTATTCTCTGGCCGCCATATTACCAATCAGAAATCTGAAACTTTCTCTAAATTCGTGATTCACATAAGGAGAGAAAGAGAGGGCTGCCAAGGAGAAGAAAAGGTTGGGAGATCGTCGCCCATACGACGTCCAACTCGAGGAAGGAATACGTATAAAAGATCTTGGGGTCGTCCACTGTTTGCCATGAAATATAAAAGAACAGAACAATTATCGGAGGACCGGACTTTTACTTCACGTTACAAACTCGCTTGTACAAAGAAAGCCTAGGGACGAAAACCTAGGTACAACAGTCTAAGTACAATTGTTTATTTTAGATTCTGGGGGGTAACAATAGAGGCTCGGGAAGGCGACGGCAACCCTGTCTTACTCCTTGGACGATCGGTATGCAGCCTTGGCTCCTGTGAAAAGATGGTTGGTGTTGATGAAGAAATGCTCTTCTTGCTCTCCCTCTGACTGCTCTTCTGGCTTCTCTCTCTCTGTGTGTATTCTCTCTCTGACTATGGGGGGGAAGTCTCTCTGTATATACGTATTTCTCTCTGATATTGTATATTACAAGGGAATGGTACCTTGCTATTTATAATAGTGGGATGTGATCATTAGGGTTGCCAATAATTAGCTCTTAGAGATGGCGGCGGCCCATAGATTGGTCAATCCAGGCCGTTCAGTTTTGATTGTGACGAATCCGAGCCATCGAGTGTAGATTACACCAAATCCCATTAGCAATTAATGCTGATTGGAATAAATCTTCCTCATAATGATTTTCTGATGTCTGCGAATAAATTAAATTTATTCTCCTGCCACGTGTCCCAGATTATTGGGATTTGACCCAATCTTTGATGGCAATAAATCTGAGAAATTGATCGGCTTAGGACACGTGTCCTAGGAGCCACTGGGGAATCTGAACCATATGATAAGTGAGCCGCATATGACTTTGGGCCGCATAGGATTAAGGCCATGTGTCAGGGCTGTCTGGGTAGTGGCCCTCCCTTGAGCCTTTGAACCACAGGGAAGTAATCATTGTGAGCCGCATAGGGATACATCCACCTGAGCCGCATGGAGATGATCCTCTTAAACCGCATGAGAAGTTTTTACTTGAGCCGCATGAGGCTTTCTCGGCCTGAGCCGCATAGGACTGATTCACTCTGAACCGCATAAGAAGTTCTTTGCTCGAGCCGCATAGGACGGATTCACTTTGAACCGCATGAGAAGTGCTTTGCTCGAGCCGCATGAGGCTTTCTCAGCTTGAGCCGCATAGGACGGATTCACTTTGAACCGCATGAGAAGTGCTTTGCTCGAGCCGTATGAGGCTTTCTCGGCTTGAGCCGCATAGGACGGATTCACTCTGAACCGCATGAGAAGTGAGCCGCATACGAACGCCCACGTGGCAAGGCCACGTGGCATTTTTTATGGCTCTCGGGGATTTGTGTCAGAGATCTCTTTTCTCTTCCCTAGAGATTCATCATTATGACAGAGTCATAATTACCTGCTTTTGTGTCAGGACTGTCAACTTTTCAGAGGGGTCAGCCGTCAAAGCAATTAATGCAGCATGGGTCGGAGGGGAGCACTGTCAGGCCACGTGTCTTCTGAGCCGCATGGAATGCCTCGGGCTGCATAGCTCCTTATGCCGCATGACTCCCTGAGCCGCATGAGTTTTCTGAGCCGCATGGATCTTTCCTGGCCGCATGAGTTATTTTTTTTAGTATTTTTCATGCTTCTACAAGACCCCCTTCAAAGTTTTCAATTTGTAAAATTGAAATACGTTGAATAAGAAGCATGGTTGTGTTCTTCTAACTGCATATGAAATCCTGACCGTATAGAAGTCCTGGCCGCATGGATTGTTCAGCCGCATAGGTGACTCAGCCGCAGGAGACTGTTCAGCCGCATAGCTTCTTGCCACATCATTATTTTCCATATATGGCAATCTTTAGCACTTAAATGTTGTTGATTTTTAAAGGCCGCTTTTTGGTGCGGGATCCGAGGAGCTTGGCCATCATTTTCGGCAGCTTATTTTGATAACCGAAGAGTCGGTTTACGTGTATGCACGGGGATCGAAACACTCCGTCTTTGTTTATAAATACGGGCGACTTTAGCCGGAGGGACTTCTTTACCTTCTCTTTCGTTCACCCTTTTTCCGGTCTTCTCTTTCTGATCTTCCTTGTCTTTTCGTCGAAGCAATGGCTCCTAAGTCTTCTAAAGTTATTTCTGCCACCGCGAAGGGCAAGAGGGTGACGTCCTCGTCAGCCGTCGAGCCTGAAGTGCCCGAAGTGCCCTCTGACGTTCGTCCTGCCTTTAAGGGTAAGGGTTGTATTTGGATCTTGAGTACCCATGGCTCTGTTGCATATTTATACACAAGCCTCCTCCCAAGTTGATGGCAGAGCCGCATATGCTGTATGGGCCGCATAACCTTTTTATGCCCGAACTGCATAGACAATTTCCCATGTTTGAACCGCAGAAGAAGGATTTAAACACATAAAGTCTCCTTTGAACGGAACTGCATATATTTTTAGCAGGCTGAACCGTATAGCGTTTTGCGCCGCATGAGTTCTTCTGTTAGAACTGTGTATATTCGTCCAATCCGCATAAGCTATCGAGCTAGAGTCATATGGAACTCCCATCTGATTTGGGCCGCATGAGACTGTATTGACTCGAACCGTATAGGCTTCCTCAAAACTGTATTTCTTGAGACCCAACTGGACTGGAGCCGCATAACACATTATTGACCTGAACCGCATAGGCTTGTGAGAGTTTCTTTATTCAGTAATTTTTTTGTTTTAGCCATCTTTTAATCATGTTTCTTCTTTCTCTCTCTTTTTTTCTTTTCAGTGAACCTTCCAACCAACCCAGCAGGAGAGCTCCTTGTGGGTTCAGCTCAGTATGCCGCAGACGTGCAGCTTGACGAGTTAATCCGTCGTATAGGGGATCAGCTTCCCACTAATGAGCCTAGGGAGAGAGTGGCTGCTATTAATAAACAACCTTTCCGCTTTCTTTGTTCAATGATGAATTCGGGGAAGTTGGATGGAGAATTTCTGAAACCGACTTTTCTCTTTGGGGACGCCTTTTCTATAAAGAACTCCCGATTGCTGGATGTCTCAGAGCACTGGGATTTTTCTGTAGACGGGGTAGAGATTCATATCCCTGAGATGGAGCGGCATTATCCTCTCTCATGGTTTAACATGGTACCGTGGGGCAGGACTATGGTGGGCTCCCTGACTCCCACCCAACAGGGAATGTTTGTGAGCAAAATTCACTACAACGGACGCACGGGTTTAGTATGTGCGGGCAAGGAATCCGTGAGTCAGACTGTGATGGGGCAGCTTCCGGGCACTTTTGTAAGCACAACTGGCCCTAATTTAACTTCACCCTAGCTTATACTTTTCTGAATCACCTCGCTCGCAAGGGGTCTTATCCCATAGGCAGGTTGTCGCTGCTGAATTGGATCAACCCCATTCCCACATGGACTAATCTTACCTCATGGATTTTGGGGAAGTATGGGGACTTTCTTAAGGAAATTGATCTCTACTACGCCGTCAGGGGTACCTGCTACGGGTTGCCCATTAACAAGCCCTTGTTTCTGGCTCTATTGGAGCTGTATAATCGGCGTACAGGGACTTTCTTTGCCCCCGGAGGAGAACTGGGGTTTGCTCTTCATGAAATGAACACTGTGTCTAGATTGCTGTGGGAAGGTGAAGCTTTTGAAGTATATACACCAACGAACGAAGAACTCGAAGAGCTGGATCGACGGTTTCCTGGTTTCGTCGCCGTATACCAAGAACTGTTGTGTCATCATAGCGCCTGCCATCAGATGGCTATCAAGAAAGTAAATAGTTCAGAAGGGAACGCCCCTCACACCAAGGCCTGGATTTTGTATCTTTTCAAGTTGCGTCCTTCCGGTCATGTTTCGTCTCGAACTCCTCGAACTCCGGAGGAGGTGAAGGATATGATGGCGAAGGTCAAGAAGTCGAAGTCTACCCTTGACCGGTATGGGAGTAGCACTGACTCCCTCAGTTATTTCCACTATGGTACCCGGGAGATGTCTGATAAAGCGATCTTAGCTGGGTTCTTGATGGTGTGGCTATCGCAACTGTGTAGTCTCGGGCGGCACGGGTTCTATAGAAAGGATCAGCCGCCATTTCATTCTTCCTGCTGTAAAATTGGTCTTCAAGGTAAGACTGGCGCTCCTCCCGGCCATGGTGTGTAGCATACACCACGGCATTCGCATCTTTTCATCCAAAGTCATTGCTCGCGATGTGTCGATGGACTTTAAACGGATAGAACTACCATACCACTACCTCATGGGGTGGTTATTGATGCACTATCGGTCGTTGATGAGGCCGGGACCTGATGAAAACGTTTCTGTTGATGACGCCTTCCTTTTTCGGTATCGTCATCAGCCTTGGGAACATGATACCATGCCGGCCTGCCGGAGGGCGTTGGTAAGAATTGATGGGCTCGAATTCTTCGTATCTCTCCCTGAGTTCACCCCCGGCGAAGTGAGGAGGGTATATGTTGACGGCGTTGATCCCCCCCAACTTTTATCTGAGAAGATGCTTCTTTGGTTACGCAACATCCGTCCCGCGCACCTGGTGTATCGTTACCGGAATAGAGTATACCTGGAGCCTTATCTGCCCAGTAGATTTTCCCGTCAATTCGGGTATAGTCAATTGTTCCTGGATCGCCCTAGCGCTTGCTTGAGCTTCGAGGGCAGTGTGCTCGATGGCGTCCGGGCTTGGCATTATTATAATGCGACCCATACCCGAGCCAGCTTCTCACTCCCTGATGCCAAGGTGGAGGGTAATATCTTGTATATAGCGGCCCTTTATCATGTTGCAGCGAGCAAACCTCCTGTTGGTTTTGATATGAATACTAGCTTTATTACTGGCACCGGTTTGGCTGTGAAGCCAGAACGGTCCAAGAAGAGGAAGAGGGGGGCGAACAGGGTTCTTGTGCCGGACTCAGAGTCCACTAGGGCGGATGAGGAAGACGATGAACAAGACACTGATGACTTATCTCATTCTTCGGGCGAGGAGGTTGGGAATCAACCCCCTGTCGTACATGCGGAAAGGGCCGTGGGTCAATCGTCTAGTCTGTCTGACGAGGTGGTGGAGGATCAACCATCTGCAATACCCGGCCCTCCGCGTAAACGAAGCAGGCACGTGACTACCGCTGATGACCGAACCTATTCCACGAAGCATGCTGCGGTAAGACATCGCAGGCTGCTTATTGATGATGTGGACGATATTCCTAAGGTGATTTGGGCTTCAGCTGTTTCCTTTCTTCTTCTTCTATGTTATGGCCTAATTATTTGTTTCTTTTGCTCTTTATAGGCGTCGGATGAGCTCGCCCCTCAGGACCCGATTACCGAGGCTGATCCGGTCCTGTCTCATTTAGTCAGTGACGTGTGCACCGCTATCATTGCTGCTGGGGTGCTTTCGGTTGCGACCGAGGATTCCCACCTTGCTGGAACCTCAACCCAGGGGGATGGAGGCTTTACTGCGCCCGTCCCTGAAACATCCGAGCCCCCACATGATGACATTGTGGGTGGGGAAACTATGCCGGCTGTGAATGAGCCGTCGCCCCTGCGCTCTTCCCCTGGTAATACAAATCAAATTATAACTCGTGAATCAACCCATGTGTTTCTGTCATCTTTTCCTTCAAATTACGTCGACTAATGGTTACTTTGGATGTTCAGATCCCAATCCGTCATTGCCAGTAATTGATATTGCTGGATCGCACCCTACCGGAGAGGGCCTGACGGAACCTCCGTGCGTCGAGGGTCCTTCGTCTGGGTCGAGCTCGAGGTCCCAGGTAGCAGTGCAGTTAGGACAAGGGACGATGCCTCATGTGTCTTCCTTTGCGAATGTAGCTTCGAGGGTCAACCTTTCCTCCCTACCGAGCATCCAGGCTATTCGGGTGGCGGAAGAGGAGTTAGCCGCCATTCAAGCATCTTTCCGTATGGAATTTGCTTCTTTGGTGGCGGGTGCAGTAACTTCTGAAGCTGCCCCTCCGGCACCGTCTGCCACTCTCCCTCTGACGCCGTCCTCTATAGAGGTCTTGGATGACGCGTTACAGGACGTGGTTGCCAGTTTCTATCACCACCTGAACAGGGGGATCGAGGCAGCGGTAAAAAGGGGGACTCCCTTTACTCTGGCACGCCGATGTGCCGGTGGCCAGATTAATACCCTTAAGACACTCCCTGGCGGAGGGAAACTGGCTGCACTTTGCCTAAGCTATTAGAAGCTGATCATCTCGTGGCCCAGTTTCGCTTGTTGCAACAGACTAATTTACCCGCGGCCATAAATCGAGAACGCAACTTCCTCATTACCGGGGTGGAGAAGGTGATGGCTGCCCGGGAATCGCTCAAGCCGGCTATATTACAGGACCGCCAAAATCTGACTCGGTTGTACGACCAGTGGAGCCGTCGGACTGAAGATTGCACAACTCGGGAAGCGGATGCTTCTCGCGGGGTAGCCGATGCCCGGGAACAGATCTTCGAGCTCCAAAGAAAACTGGCTTTCTTGGAGTCAGAGCTTGAGGCTGCTCGTATTGAGAAAGAGACTGCTATCCAGGAGGCTGATAAGTATAGTAGGGCTTCTGCTAATCTAGAGCTTGCCCTAAAGAAGGTGGAGGACAACTGGCAGGCATATACGCATTTGAATAACGCAGAGCAGTTATCCCAAGAGGCCGAGCGTCGAGCTAAGCAGAGGGTTGATCGGGGGACTGCCTCGGTGAAGAACCGCCTTTTGGAGTTGTGTAATGCCGAACTATAGTCGGCCTTTTCTTCTTGTTTTGTCCCTGATTTGTTTCTTTCTGGAGGGGGTATGATCCCGAAATATGTAATGCTTTTTTTTCCTTGAAATAAAGAGTACTTTCAATTCTACCCTTCATTTGTATTGCATGCTGCGCCTGTGATATTGTGGTGATGTTTTCCCCCGCATAGGGGGTATATTTGTGGACCTGTTACCCATGGCGTACCTTGGTTTTAGGTAAAGATAACAAGTTTTGGTCAGGATACCTGAAGCAGTCATGGCAAAGTGGTCATGGGTGCTCTTGGTATTGGGAAAAGGAGTGCCGTCGAGCAGCTGGGCTCCTAGGGCATGATGAGATGATGGATTTATGCTAAGAAGTTTAGCTGAGGATATTTGTGGGCCTATTATCCTTGGCGTATCCTGGTTTAGGATACGGATAATAGGATGAAGGGGAACCGACATGCTTGCTCAGAGGTTTGAGGACATGACAAGTATGAGGGTTTTACCGTGGAATCTTCCTGCTCAGAGGTAATGAGGACAAGGCAGGGGTAAACTCGACGGAGGGTATTGGTGGTCAACAGAGGACATTTGTGGTCAACAGAGGACATTTGTGGACCTATTACCCTTGGCGTACTCTGGTTGTGGGTACAGATAATAGGTCGAAAGGGGATCATCATACTTACTCAGAGGTGATGAGGACATGGCAAGTATGAAGGTTTCTTCGACGGAGCCTTTCCATTCAGATGTAATGAGGACATGACAGGAGTGGGCTCAATGAAGGAGGGCACATAGAACGACTCAGAGGTAATGAGGACATGGAAATTCTATGTAAGGGGTGATTTGTTTTTGGCGGAAGTGGAACGACTCAGAGGTAATGAGGACATGGCCATTTTAGAAATTTGTGGATCGATTACCCTTTTTGTGTACTGGGAGTTCGGGTATTAGATCATGAGGGAGGATCTCCTTCGGAAAGGAAGTTCAGAGGTATGATCATACATAACTTTCTACCTGAAAGAGTGACCGGAATGTGAGTTCAGAGGCACCATCGGGTACATGACTCGAGAATCTGGAGAATAGTAAGCGTGAGTTCAGCGGTACCAGCGGGTACATGACTCGAAAATCTGACAAACTATGAGGGTGAGTTCAGTGGTATCAGCGGATACATGACTCGAAGATCTGGAAAATTATGGGGTGAGTTCAGTGGTACCAGCGGGTACGTGACTCAATAATCTAGAAAATTAGGGAGGCGAGTTCAGTGGTACCAGCAGGTACATGACTCGATGATCTGGAGAGAATGCCGTTTAGACATAATATTTCTTCAGGAACTTGCCGTTTACGGGCAACATGAGCAAGTCTCCATTTTGCTTAGCGAGGCGGTAAGCACCGTTGGAGAATACTGTCTCGATGATAAATGGGACTTCCCATTTTGGCTGGAACTTGTCGGCGGTCTTGTGAGTCATGACCATTGGCCTCCGGACTGCCAGAACAAGATCGCCCACTTGGAATATTCTGATTTTGACCTTCTTGTTGAAGGCTCCTGAGATGCGTGCTTGGTATAGCTCGATCCTTTGCTGAGCTAGGAGGCGCTTTTCGTCTAAGGCCTCTAACTCTTGCAGTCGACGTCGGTAGTTGTCATCCATCGTCAACTGATAAGTGAGGACGACGCAGAGTGAGGATATTTGAGTCTCTAATGGGAGAACTGCCTCACTCCCGTACACTAGAGAGAATGGTGTATTCCCGGTGGCGGTCCGAATTGTGGTACGATAAGCCCATAAGCATTTACCGAGGTTCTCGTTCCAGTCGCGTTTGTTGGAGGAGACAAACTTTTTGACGAGTTTGATGATTGTTTTGTTGAATGCCTCTGCTAACCCGTTTGCTGCCGGGTTGTACGGTGTCGAAGCGATATTCTGAATACGGTGCTTATCGCAAAACCGATAGAATGCGTGGCTTACAAACTGCGGACCATTATCATGGATGATCCTTCGGGGCAGTCCAAAACGGTAGATGACGTGATGCTTAAGGAAGCTAATCACGTTCGAAGTTTTAACTTCTACGAGTGGGACAGCTTCCGCCCATTTGGAGAAGTAATCAGTGATCGCAAGTATGAAGCGATGTCTTCGGAAGGAAGGTGGGGTGATTGGACCAATGATATCCATTCCTCATGCTTCGAATGGCCATGACTCCACTGTCGGATGTAGAAATTCGGATGGTTGGTGAATTAAGTCCGCGTGGACCTGGCAGGCTATGCATTTTCTAGCATAATCTATCGCATCTGCCACCATCGTGGGCCAATAGTAGCCCATTCGTCGAAGGCGGTCTTGCAATTTTGGGCCGGGCTGGTGGGCCCCGCAGACACCGTCGTGAGCTTCTCGTACGGCTTCTTTGGCTTCTGTATTTGACAGACACTGAAGCAGTAATCCGTCGTAAGAGCGGCGATACAGCATTTTCGTCTCTGTATCGTAAAAGAATCTGAGAGAATGCCGTCTAATGGAGGTGGCTTCCTTTGGGTTCTCGGGCAGGACGTCGTAGATGACGAAGTCGATGAATGGTTGTCTCCAATCTGGGGCATCATCGATCGTCTATACGGAATAACTCGCCACAAATTGTACATTGTTTTTGGGACAGACCAGTTCGTGGCCTATCACATCCACTGATTGGCGATCATAATTCGGAACTGCTAGGGAAGCGGCAAGACCGGCTAGGGCATCGGCTTTGATATTTTGGAGTCTGAGGACGTGCTCGATGAAGAACCCCTCGAATAATGAGATGATATCGATCGCTATTTGGTGATAAAGAATCATGTCTTCGTGGCAGACTTCGTACGAGCCCCGGATCTGATTGACGATTAGTTGGGAATCGCCGTATGCTTTAAGGTATTCTACCCCCAGTTCTTTTGTAAGTTGGAGGCCAATGACCGGAGCATTGTACTCGGCCACATTGTTAGAGCAGGGCTCTGTGAGAGAGTAAGCACGGTTAATCACCAATCCGGAAGGAGAGATCAGCACTACCCCGACTCCGACGACTATATTGCCTTTAGGTCCGGTCCTTGAAGCACCGTCGAAGAATATTCGCCATATATTATCGTGAGAGGTTGCATGCGAGTCGGCGACCTCATCTGGGATCTCTTCATATATCCTGGAGGACTCCGAGCCTGGGTGGGCTGCTAAGAAGTCTGCCAGGGCTTGACCTTTGACTGCCTTTTGGGGGACGAAGATCATATGATAAGGGGACAGCAGTATTGCCCATGTAGCGAGGCAAGAGCTGAGTGCCCTTGGTTTAGTCATGGGGACCCTGAGAGGGTTGACTCGTGAGATCACATGTATCATTTGTCCGGTGACATAGTGTCGTATTTTCTGAATGGCGAACACCATGGCGAGGCATTCCTTCTCCACAATGGTGTATCGGTGCTCTGGCCCAATCACCATTCGGCTGAGGTAATATATAGCCTGTTCATGGCCTGCGTCGTTGTTCTGTGCCAGCAGAGCTCCAAGGGAGTGTTCCATTGCTCGTACATAGAGCAGGAATGGTTTTCCAGGAACCGGGGCCACCAAAACTGGAGGATTTGACAAATATTCTTTGATGCTGTCGAAAGCACGCTGACATTCCTCGTCCCATACGAATGAGACTCCTTTCTTCATGAGGTGCATGAACGGTCGGCATCGCCCGGAGAGGTTGGAAATGAACCTCCTAATGTAGGCTAGCCTCCCTTGGAGGCCTCTGAGTTCACGAAGATTTCTCGGGGGACCCATCTCTATGATTGCTTTTGTCTTATCAGGGTCTACATGGATACCCTTTGCAGTGATGATGAAGCCTAAGAACTTCCCGCTGGATATGCCCAGAAAGGACTTCGTAGGGTTCATTTTCAAATTGTGCGCTCGCATTAGGTCGAATACCGTCTTTAGATCCTGCAGATGGTCTCCTTTGCAGCGGCTCTTAACGGCTATATCGTCAACGTAGCACTCCACTGTCTTGCGTAAGTGGTTTCTGAAGATGATGCTCATGGATCTTTTATAGGTGGCACCGGCATTCTTCAAACCGAAAGGCATGACTGTGTAGCAATACGTGCCAATTGGCGTTCGGAATGATGTATGCTTTTCGTCATCAGGAGACATTTTGATTTGGTTGTACCCCGAGAAGCCATCCATGAATGACATACGTTCGAAGCCACAGGCATTGTCGATCATGATGTCTGTGACAGGAAGAGGGAATTCATCTTTGGGGCACGCCTCGTTCAGATTGCGGAAGTCGATGCAGATTCGAATCTTTCCATTCTTCTTGAGGATGGGTACTTTGTTGGTGACCCAGTCTGGATGTTGCTCCTCACGAATGAAGCCGCTGGCTATCAGTTTGTTGACTTCGGCTTCGATTGCATCCATAATGCCTGGGCGGAAGCGTCGTTGTTGTTGTTTGACTGGCTTTGCATCTGGCCGAATGTTGAGTTTGTGAAGAGCAACGTCGGGATTTAACCCTGGCATGTCTTCATAGCTCCAGATGAACACATCAATGTACACTCTGACAATTTCTAGCAGTGACTCCCGTTCTTCGTCTGTTAGGCTTTTACTGACAAAAATCGGTTTTGGAGAAGATTCGCTGCCGAGGTCAACTTGTATAACCTCATCTTCTGTAGGAGGTTCTCTCAGTTCGAACCACTTTTCCCATTGTGCATCCAATTGCTGGGCCCACGGCTCTAGCTCGAGGATCTCGGGGATGTCTTCGTCTTCCTCGTAAGCGTCAGCGAATGCCATGTTGACTGACATGACTTGTCTGAACACATCTCCGATGCTGGTATCCGAGTCGGAAGTTGGTGATCCGGTTGAATGTGACTGCCAGTCGCATTCTTCATCTGAACTCTCAGGGGTTGTAGTAGGCATTACATATCCCAACCCGCATCGAGTTTTGCTATAGTAGTCTCGTGGTTTGCCTGCCGGGACTGGCGGCTTCAAAGGTAATCGTCGCCCAGTATCGTAGTTCAAACCTGGCATCATCTCCAGATCATACCCCTGTTTCTGCATGAGATATTTGGATTGGGGGCTATAGAGATACAGAGGAAGTCTCCCGGCATCTGACCCGAGGTCGGCTTCTTCTATGGTGAGGAGATGCGGGTTGTTCGTCCGGCCGAAGATGATTGGATGGTCTCCTTCCTCGAATATTCGGTAAGCATCTTCTACTGGAGTAAGCTGGATCGCGGTGTACACATTTGTCACCTGTGTGTGTAGGTGAGTGCCTATACCGTGTTCCATAGCATACATTGTACATAGTTTATTGAGCTCGATGTAGTTCAAAGATAACCCTTTATTGAGGAAGTAAGGTATCTTTTTTAGGGGGATTACATCATCTACGGAGGGAACATCAGTGTGGGCGGCCATATACTTGGCTAACTCTGGCTCTTCTTCGGCTACCCCCTGCGTGAATGAAGACTGAGAGGACGACCTGGGCAGCTTGATCGTCAGTGGTTCAGTTGATGGAGCAGAGCGTGGAGTCGTTGGCAGACTAGCGACCCCCAGTTTGGCACTTGATGTGGAGCGAGGAGTGGCCGGTTCACTAGAAGCGTCAGACCTCGCATCGGGGTGACGACCCTTCTTGGGAAGGCCTATCGTCAGTGGCCTATCGGAGGGATTGAGCTTCTCCGTTTGGGGTTGACCGACTCTCGGCAGTCTGATTATCAATGGTCCCGTTGTGGGTCTCGGCACTTGGCCTGACCTTGGCAGCCGGATTATTATCTGCTCCTCCTGCGCCGAGAGGCTGATCGCGTCCTTCCGCAGAGTGGCAGTAAGGGGCGTGGACTTGCCTGGCTTGCGAGCTTGGAGGTGAATCGTCAGAGGTCCTTCTGATCCCGTGGCCATTTCGGTACCAGCTTGTTCATTTCCTTCATCAAGGTGCCTCTTCGACTTTTTGTATAGGCAGGAATCCGAGTAGTAAGATTCAACCCCTTTGAAGGGATCGATGTCAGCGAATTTCGTCTTCACAAAGCCGTATTTGTCGACATATTTGAAGCACTGGTGTAGCATGGATGGTACGATCATGTAGTCGTGTATCCATGGGCGCCCCAAGAGGATGTTGTAAGAAGTGTCTGCATCTATGACGTAGCAGGTGACTTCGGATTGGAGGTCGCCAATTTGACACTTCAGACGAATCTTCCCAATTGGGTAGCTCCTGTCCGAATTGAAACCGCTAATGGCGGTGCTTGTAGGCGTCAGGCGATGCATCGGGATGCGGAGATGATGTAGCAGACCCTTCGGAATGATGCTTATGGAAGAGCCAGGATCTATGTGCATCCGATCCACCTTCACGTCGCTGATGTATCCCGTGTAGTATAGCGGGCGATCGTGTAGGTTGGTTTTGATGAGCATGTCTTGCGGAGTGAAGACGATATTGGGCATTGCTCCCGTACAGGCACTGTCTTGGAGATCCATGGGTGAGTCCTCCCCGGTGAGGTTGGATTGAGCCAGATAGACATCGGCATTTTGTACTTCTTCGCTTAATGCAATACGAACGTCCATGGAGAGCCTTAGGAGTTCGTACAGTGACAACTTGGCCGGTGTGTTAGCCAATTGCGCTAAGATGTCAAAGTCGTAGGGCCTCTATAGCCCTTGGGCTGCCTCTTTTTGGAGGGATTCGTCGAAACGAGTCTCCCTCGGCCTAGGCTTGTCGGTCATCGAAGGCTGAGCCAGTCCCGGAGCATCAGTTGTAGTGGGTTGATGATTTTCAGCTGGATTGTCAACCACAGGTTGGGATTACGCCCGAACCGCGTGACGATGGCTATAGCTTCCTCGTTGTCTACCGAGATTGTGTGGCAGGTCTTAACTTTTCCATTTTTCTTTTTGTCGGTGGTAGATAGTGTGGGCCGAGTCACTTCTGACACCAAGTCTGGATGGATCCACATGACCTCCCCTCGTGATGTTGTGAGGGGTACTAGACCGGCAGCCTGATCTCGGGGAGGTAGAAGATTGGTAATCTCCATTGTCGCCAGAGGGACGGGGATCACCCCGTCTTGAGTCTCCGTCGGAGCGAAGCTGCCGAACTGTACGGACACCATATTGGCCGCCACGGTTACCTCTTCGAAATCGATGGCCAGAGCGTTTGAATCGATGAGGTTCTGGATGTACCGTTTCAGCTGGTAGCAATCGTGTGTAGCATGATGAACATAGCGATGATAATGGCAGTACTTTGGATTCTCCATCTCTGCCGGCCGCGGTTCCCGTCTTGGTAGAGGAAGCTGAATCCTGTCCCCTTGTATGAGCATGTCCAAGATGGGCTTAACGTGACTGTCTTCGAAGGAGTAATCGATTTGTGGCCATTGTTTGTCTGCTGGCTTCGGCTCAGGTTTTTGTGCAGTATCGGCCACCATAGCCTGCTTTCCCTTGCTGTCCCGATTGTTAGAGGGGCTTCCCCCATTATCGTTGTTGGGACGCTTGCCCTTGTTTTCTTCTTCCGAGATGTGCAATCCCAGTTGGCGAGCCTTCTTCAGTCGTTCTTTGGCGCTTGTGGTGCTGATGATGAATGTCTTCCAATCTTTGAATTGACTTTCACCCATCCAGAGACTGATTGTTGGGAGCAGTCTCTTTTGGCAAATTTCAATTAAAGAGGAATCTGGATTTCCGGAGGGCAGCTTCATGGCGGTTTGGCGGAACCGCTTAATATAGTTCCTTGTCAATTCCTTCTCCCCTTGGACGACGTCCATGAGAGTGGACATGGTGATGTCCTGTCCTACTTCGTAGAATCTCTCCAAGAACAGGCGCTTGAAGCCGACGAAGGAGTGGATGCAGTTGTCTGGCAGATTACGATACCAATCGAAGGCGACTCCTTCCAATGCCCCAATGAATAATCGCGTGAGGATAGCATCATCATGGGGCAGATGGTCGATGGTGACCTCGAAGTAAGTGATGTACCGACTTGCTGAGGTCTTGCCATCATATGGGTTGATATTGAACGGCTTATATTTTGGTGGGAATGGCACATCCCTCCATTCGACGGGGTATGGTTGCCGCATTCTGAGGTCTTGAGCATTTTCTCGGGCATGGAACATGGCTCGAAGCTCCTGGACCTCTCTTCTTACTTCTCGGGCCTCATCTGTCGTGGTAGGGGCTGTTATTTCGGGAGGATTATTGCCCGGGTTTGGTGCCGCTGAGTTCGAGTCCGCATTGACCACGGGACCCGTACTTATTTGGCCAGGCGTTCCTCCTTGTAGAGTTGGAAGAGCGGCTTTGATTTCATCTACAGACTTGACCAAGGCCTGCAGTATAGCCTCCAAAGTGTCGATACGTTGGCGATCGCTGGAACCACCTTGGTTGCTGTCCGTCATGAATATCGTCCTTACATGAGGAGTGATAGAAGGAACGGTGGAGGATGTGCCCTCCGAGTCGTACCCATGCACCAGAAGTCATCGGGGTAGGTGGGAATGTTCTCTTCGGGCTTGGACTCGGAGGGAACGGTATCCCCAGCCTCGGAGCTTGCTTCATCTTGAGAGCCATGGATGTCCTCGGGGACATCAGCGTCTGTTGTACCTGATGGGAGAGTTGTTTCCTCGGGCTCGGCTCCTTGAAACATCGGATTGTTGTGGATGTTCGGAGGAGTGCTACCCCCAGTTCCTACGACCCCCAGCGATGTGGATGATGAATTTTCCATTGTAGCAGATTTTATCTTTGAACGGGTGTGTTGGAATATTCCGGTGGAGGACAGCCGTTTAGACGACGGTTTCTTAGCTGCAGTGGTTGATATCTTGGGTATGGAAATGCTTGCCTTCTTCCCTCTCCCCTCGGCGGGGACTTTCTGAGTAGAATTGTAGGAGACAACAGGAGGTGCCTCGTCTTCTGAGCTTGGATGCCGTAGTCTTTGGAAGACGGACGGCCGGTCTTCCATTGCGGCTGCGCTGTTGCAACAGCAGTTGACGATAATTTGGGTGCAGTGATGTCCAAGCGAGAACTCTTTGCACGCCGAGGCTCCTTCTCTTTCCTTGCGTTTGTGGAGGATCGCCTCACGCAGGTCAGAGGAACCACTTTGTCTTTTTGCCGCAGGGGGATGGAATCGAGCGGTTCTATACAACTTCCCATCAGAGGCCCGTGTGATAATCAACGGGACACCCCAATCGTTAGAGGTTGGGACAGCTGCCTGGGCTTGGTGAGCCCGTGCTGCCCTAGACTTCCTCCTTTTAGCACTTACGGGTGCGTAATAGGAGGAGTCCAAGTTGAACACCACAGAGTCTGGCTTATCATCCAGAGAACCATCAGAGTCAGGACCGCATGAGAGACGGTCAAAGACTGATCGAGAGAAGCGTGGAATGGATACTATGCGGCTAGAATTGGGTATCGTGCAGGCTGTCTGCATGCGGTTGTCTTCTGCCGTTGGATGAGTTGTTTTTATGTGGCTAGGAGTCACGACCGTGCAGGCTGGCCGCATGCGGTTGGCAATTGTGGCCGCATGGGTTTTCTGCAAGCGATTGACTTTCTTAGCCGCATGAGTTTCATCCATGTGGTCGCCAACTGTAGCCGCATAAGCTATACGGCTGACAGATTTGGCCGCATGAGTTTTCTCCATGCGGCTGGCGGATGTAGCCGCATGAGCTTTCTCCCTGCGGCTAATACCCTTATGCGGCTCGGATCTCATAGAGTTCCTCTTTGCCCCTGCAAGTCCAGCATTATAGTATTTTCTTCTACCAGACTTGGGGACAGCAGAGTTGTCTACGGTCTGAAGTGGGGCCGCAGGAGAGTCCTTCTCGCCGTCTTGAGCAACAGAGGATATCCCATCGAGGGCTTGGGGAGGAGCAAATGATTTTGGCATCCACTCTTTGCGAGCCTTCGTGCTGCGGGCGCGCTTCTGGACCGGGCCAGCGCTTCCTTCGGAGAGCATCTCTTCAAACGCCTGTTGGTCGAAACGGACGACCATCTTTTGTTGCGTGGAGCCAAGTTTGGCTGCATTCGATTGCGTCACCAACTCCTCAGCCGTGGAGAAGTTAGTCCCCAGCAGAGTCGCCATCGTGTTTGCATGAAATATAAAAGAACAGAACAATTATCGGAGGACCGAACTTTTACTTCACGTTACAAACTCGCTTGTACAAAGAAAGCCTAGGGACGAAAACCTAGGTACAGCAGTCTAAGTACAATTGTTTATTTTAGATTCTGGGGGGTGACGATAGAGGCTCGGGAAGGCGACGGCAGCCCTGCCTTACTCCTTGGACGATCGATATGCAGCCTTGGCTCCTGTGAAAAGATGGTTGGCGTTGATGAAGAAATGCTCTTCTTGCTCTCCCTCTGACTGCTCTTCTGGCTTCTCTCTCTCTGTGTGTATTCTCTCTCTGACTATGGGGGGGAAGTCTCTCTGTATATACGTATTTCTCTCTGATATTGTATATTACAAGGGAATGGCACCATGCTATTTATAATAGTGGGATGTGATCATTAGGGTTGCCAATGATTAGCTCTTAGAGATGGCGGTGGCCCATAGATTGGTCAATCCAGGCCGTTCAGTTTTGATTGTGACGAATCCGAGCCATCGAGTGTAGATTACACCAAATCCCATTAGCAATTAATGCTGATTGGAATAAATCTTCCTCATAATGATTTTCTGATGTCTGCGAATAAATTAAATTTATTCTCCTGTCACGTGTCCCAGATTATTGGGATTTGACCCAATCTTTGATGGCAGTAAATCTTAGAAATTGATCGGCTTAGGATACGTGTCCTAGGAGCCACTGGGGCATCTGAACCATATGATAAGTGAGCCGCATATGACTTTGGGCCGCATAGGGTTAAGGCCACGTGTCAGGGCTGTCTGGGTAGTGGCCCTCCCTTGAGCCTTTGAACCACAGGGAAGTAATCATTGTGAGCCGCATAGGGATACATCCACCTGAGCCGCATGGAGATGATCCTCTTAAACCGCATGAGAAGTTTTTACTTGAGCCGCATGAGGCTTTCTCGGCCTGAGCCGCCTAGGACTGATTCACTCTGAACCGCATAAGAAGTTCTTTGCTCGAGCCGCATAGGACGGATTCACTTTGAACCGCCTGAAAAGTGCTTTGCTCGAGCCGTATGAGGCTTTCTCGGCTTGAGCCGCATAGGACGGATTCACTTTGAACCGCATGAGAAGTGCTTTGCTCGAGCCGCATGAGGCTTTCTCGGCTTGAGCCGCATAGGACGGATTCACTCTGAACCGCATGAGAAGTGAGCCGCATAGGAATGCCCACGTGGCAAGGCCGCGTGGCATTTTTTATGGCTCTCGGGGATTTGTGTCAGAGATCTCTTTTCTCTTCCCTAGAGATTCATCATTATGACAGAGTCATAATTACCTGCTTTTGTGTCAGGGCTGTCAACTTTTCAGAGGGGTCAGCCGTCAAAGCAATTAATGCAGCATGGGTCGGAGGGGAGCACTGTCAGGCCACGTGTCTTCTGAGCCGCATGGAATGCCTCGGGCCGCATAGCTCCTTATGCCGTTTGACTCTCTGAGCCGCATGAGTTTTCTGAGCCGCATGGATCTTTTCTGGCCGCATGAGTCATTTTCTTTAGTATTTTCTATGCTTCTACATCCACTTGAGATTGCCAGGAATTACTTGTCTCCTTTCCATCGCCGGTATAATTCATGAACAGTAATTTCTGCCTATGAAGGATTAGAACACGTATTAGATCTGTTTAGCTTTCTATCGATCAATACGCATACCAAAGGAAGGGTCCTGGGAATCCCCAGTTCCATCAGTGGGCGCATAGACAATAGGCACATGCTTGTGGGCACATAGGCCCTGGGCACATGAACTCTCCTGTGCATTCCTTCCATAGCATATGCCCTACATGATATGTTTGGTCCTAGGCGCATACGTGTGGGTGCATGCCCTTAGGCTCATAGCCTTCGACGCATGCCACACTCTGCACATGCATTTTGGGTACATGCTCTTCATGACACCCCATTGACCCCTTGTGTCTTCTCTTGCAATTATCCCTGTTTGCTTCCATGGTCCTTATTGTGAGTTATGACTTTGCTTGTACTCTTTACTTGGCTAGCCATATAATGTTATTTTTCTATGTTGCACATGTACTCTGAGCTTTAAACACGATCTGGCATGGAACGTACACTCTCTAATAATCCTTGATAGTGGCCCGTCGTGGTGCACTTACAGGATCATGACATGACGATATAATTTTACATGATAATCTTAGATAGTGACCCATTATGGTGCACTCTTATCAAGCAACATGGCATGATAATTCTTGATAGTGGCCCGTCGTGACGTACACTTGACAAGATAAGAAATCTTGATAAGTAACCTAACATGATAATCTTGATATGTTGTTGCGACGGCTATCTTAACTTGCTAAATAACCCTTGTCTTGACACCGTGGGTGATCGTTCTTAAATGTGCTCGTATAAGCCACCAGTCTCGTCTCGCATCAAGTCTAGGACTTGTATCCCTGGTTACCACGGTCAGGGATTCATATTGAATCTGCTAGGTTAATAACTAGATTGATCAAAGTAGTTCATAAAGAGAGATGTTTCCATTTACAGGCGATCCCGTTATCCCGGCCACATCTGATGGACCTGTACCTACCGACGAGTAGGGCACATTTCCAAACCACTATCATGTAAGACACTTCTTGAAACAAGTACTATGCACGCTGTCATGTGATGTACTCCAAGTCACCTAATAATTATTGATAACTCTTAAATGAACCACTGCCGGAACATCTCATTGCATCTTGCTAGTAACTAGGCTTGTGATAACCCTAGTTAGTTAAAGTATCAAGCCGTACTCTTTGCTTGGCTGTGAGTGTTAGATGGAGTCCAATCCTTTCTAGTCTTGTCTAGATCCAGTACATGGCTATCTCAGGACATGCTTGCTTACGATTTACTCTTAATAATAAATGGCTAGAGATCCGGTTCTGTTCAGGCGAAGGGTTACAACCCAGGTCCTTGTTTGGTTTAAGGATTGTAACATGGCTTCCGAAATAGTTCCGGTCCTCTCGTCATTTGTTGCCTTATCTATATTTCTTGTCTTTTTGTTATTATTCTTGTTTATGGTCTGACATGCGGGTTTTAGTTCTTAAGTGAAGCCTCCCTTGTGGCACTTGCTCTTTCTGGGTCTGACCCAGCAGGTTTTGTATGGCCAGATTTCGGAGTAGCTCCCTCGGATCTTCCAGCATTCCTGCCAAATGGTGAACACTAAAAGAAATCCTGGTAACGAATGGGTTTATTCTGCTTTCCCTCTTAAATTTTAAAATAATTTCTTTTGAGGCGTTTAGCCACCGAGCAAGTGTTAGCTCGTATTGAATACTTTACTTACTGTCTGCCTACGGGCTGTAACATGATTAACAAATTCTAGGGTTGATTACGTATGACTTAAACTATTTCTAGTCTTCGTATTTTGTTTGACTAGCTTCATGATCATCTGAATATGTAATATATGGAACGCCTTACTTTGTATGTCTGATGATCTACCATCATGTTACATTTACTTGTTTGCTTGAGATTGAGACACTAGGCTTGTTCTTGACCTTAAGAGACTAATGGCTTGTAGTTAAACCCTCATGCATCTAGACAGCCGTGACCGTATTGCGAGGTAGGATCCACTTCAATGTACGTAGCTGGCTGTGTCTGTCCCCCACTCTCCTGTTTTCTGGTTCTTGGGTGTGATACGGTTTAAGTGGTGGCCCATGCAGGTCTTGTAAATCAAGATGTGTGAGGGTTTTACTAAATATATGTCTCAATCAGCACTCGCCCTTGATCTCTACTCGTGTCTTCTAATCTTTCTGGAATCTTGACCTGATAACATGTTTAAAATCCTTGATCTATCTTGGTCCTTCCTTATTGTTCCCTATGTCATTGATTCAGTGGCATTGTTCCTACCAATCAGCTGGGAGGAGCTCAACCAGCATCCCAGCAGCAATAAGACGACAAAGCCCAGCACTCGGAAGTAGCATCCCGAGCCATGCACCCTGATGACCCAGATCCCCCTGTTCAGCCAGTCCAGCCTTTAGAGTCCGATAACAGGGTCTCGATTCGACTTATCAGGGAATTGCTTGCATCGCAGGATCGTCGAGGTAATGCCCTACACCAGACGATAGAATTAGCCATGGGCAGAGTCGGTTACCAAGTAACAGTACAGCCAACAATTTCAAGCGCCTGAACCCTCCCTTCTTTGACGGTAGCAAAAAAGCGATTGTTGCTGATGGCTGGCTCCAGGACATCGAGATTATCTTGGAAGCAGCTAAGACTCCAGAGGAAGAGAAGGTGGCCGTAGTGGGCCTAAAGTTATTGGACTTAGCCCGCACCTGGTGGGTGATGTTAGCAGTTGGATTGGTGACGCTTGTCCCATGGGCAATATTCAATGACAAGTTTCAGACCAAGTACTTTGATGCAGTTGCTCGATATGATCTGCAGACAAGATTCACCAATTTGAAGCAGATGAGTAAAACGGTCGATGTACGGCCGAGTTTTCAAGACTAGTCGGTTTGCTCCCACCTTGGTGGCAACCGAGTTGAATCGAGCGCAGCTGTTTCAGCAGGGACTCCACCTAGAGATTATTCTAGCTGTGGAGCAGTTCGAGCATCAGACTTTTGATACTGTCTTAAGAGCAGCCAGGAGGCATGAGTATACCTATCAGAGGATAGTAGATAAAACCGGAAGCAGGAAGAGGTCCCATGGGCAGATGAGTCTGTCCTCAGCACCAGCCTCGGCAGTTAGGGCTTTATTGATTGGAGTTCCCCGAAGGGCAAATTCAGTTATATCTGTTTAGCATTCAACACTGCCGTACCCTTAGTAACAGAAGCAGAAGCAGTCTTCCGTAATGGGCTGCTATCATTGTGGGAAGCCAGGGTACGTTGTTTCGGAGTGTCGCAGAATACATGGATTGTGCTTGGCTTCTGGGGTACCGGACCACAAGGTAGGGTCCGGTCCGAATAGAGCCAGTTCATCATCATCAAACCAAACTAGTCCCTCGGTTGGGGGGCCAGCCTCAGCACCAGCCCCAGTACAGCAGCAGTACCAATTTCTAAGGCTATTGCAGCCTTAGGCTCAAGTTTTCCAGCAGCAAAGGCCACAGCAGTACGCTTAGGCCTAAGCTCAGATTTAGAATCGGCAAAGAGGTTTCCAGCAGAGGGGACCAGCACCTAGAGGGCAAGGTCAAGCGATGGCTCTGACCGTAGATGAAAAATTGGCATCAGGTGAGGTGGTGGCAGGTACCATTCTAGTCAACTTTTTTCCAGCATCAGTATTATTTGATTCGGCTGCATCGCATTTATTTATGTCTGCACGATTCGCAACACGAGTAGGACTGCAGCCTGAGTTATTATCAGTAAGACTCATTATACTTACTGGTAGCGGTCTTGTGGAAGTAGATAGAGTCTTTTCCTCGTGCAGAATCGTAGTTAGCGGTAGAGAGTTTCCTACTAGGTTGATAGAATTTTCGATGGCCGACTATGATGTGGTCCTAGGAATGGATTGGTTGAAGGAGCAATACGCAAGAATAAAATGCCATATTGGCAGGATTATTTTTGGTATTCCAGGCGAACTAGAGTTTTCATCTTCCAGAGGCGAAGTAGAACCTTCTCCACCAGTATTCTGGATGGCAGTAGCCGAAGCAGTTCAGTTTCCCAGAGTCGTTGAAGAGTTTCCTGACGTATTTCCTAAAGAGCTTCCAGGTATGCCCCCAGAGAGAGATAGAGTTCACCATTGATTTGCTTCTAGGTACGGCACCGATATCAGAGAGAGTATACAGGATGACACCTTCAGAATTGTAGATTTTGTACCAAATGATTGAAGAAATCAGAACCAAGGGATTCATTCGTGCTATCGGATCTCCTTGGGGTGCCCCGATACTTCTTGTGAAAAAAAAGGATGGTACGTCAAGATTATATATTGAATATCGTACCTTGAACTCTATAACAACCAAGAATAGATATCCTCTACCGAGGATAGATGACTTATTTGATCAACTCGGGGGAGCGACAGTATTCTTGAAGATTGACTTGCGATCAGGATACCATCAAATCAGAGTTAGAAAGTAAGACATCTTTAAGACAGCATTCAGTTCAAGATATGGGCTATGGAAGTTCCTTGTTATGCCATTTGGGGCAGCCAATGTACCAGTCGTATTCATAGACCTTATGAATCGTATCTTCATGTCTTATTTGGATCAGTTTGTGATAGTATTTATAGACGACATCTTGGTCTATAGCAAGAGTAAAGCGGGGCATGAGCAGCATCTTTGTGTAGTTCTTCAGATTCTCAAAGAGCACCAGTTGTATGCGAAGTTCAGTAAGTACGAGTTTTGGCTTGATCGCATATTGTTTTTAGGTCACATCATCACCACAGGTGGAGTGGAAGTGGACTCCCAAAAGATAGTGGCTGTAGACTCATGGCCAGTATCCAGTACAGTCGCCGAGGTTTGCAGTTTTTTTGGATTGGCCGACGATTTCCGGCGATCTATTTTAGACTTTGCTCGGATTTCAGCACCCATAACTCAGTTGACCCGCAAGGATGTACAGTTTGCTTGGACAGCAGAGTGTCAGACTTCATTTGATAATTTGAAGCGAGGCTTGATGACGGTACCCATTCTCATGCTTCCAGATAGGACAGGAGGATTTTCAGTCTATTATGATGCTTCCGACAAGGGATTAGGATGTATCTTGATACAGCATGGTAAGGTAGTATCTTATGCATCACGTCAGCTTCATGATCATGAGAGGAATTATCCAACCCATGACTTGAAGCTAGCAGTAGTAGTTTTCGTACTTAAGTTATGGAGACATTACCTGTGTGGAGATCGGGTGGAATTTTTTACCGACCACAAGAGTCTTAAGTATGTGATTACCCAGAAGGATCTTAACATACGTAAGAGAAGATGGCTAGAGCTACTTGTGGATTACGACATCAACCTACAGTATCATCCTGGTAAGGCCACTTAGTAGCAGATGCATTACGCACAAGAGCTGGAGTTTATTTTCTAACAGCGCAACCAGAGTTATTAGCAGACCTTTATAAGATGGGGATGGAGATTCTCCCTACCAATGTAGAATTGATGGCCAGTATGCAAGTTCGGTCCAGCATAGTTGAAAGGATCAAGATGGCACAATCAACAGATTCCAAGCTACAGCGGCTCAGGGCAGAATGTGAAGCAGGACGAAGACTGGAGTTATGCATTCACGAAGATGAAACACTCCATCATGGAAGGCGTCTTTGTATACCTAATGGTGATATCAGACAGGAGATCATGGCAGAGGCTCACAGTTCTCAGTATTCAATTCATCTCGATGGCAGGAAGATGTATCGTGACATCAGTCAGTACTTCTAGTAGAATGGCATGAAGATGGAGATAGCCCGGTTTGTCTTTCGATATTTAGTCTAACAACAAGTTAAAGCTGAACATCAGAGACCTGCTGGACTTCTTCAACCTTTACCGATCCCAGAGTGAAAGTGGGATCATATCACCATCGATTTTGTAACTGGGTTACCTAAATCCCCAGCTATGAGAGATGCTATCTGGGTTATAGTTGATAGACTCACCAAGGTAGCTTATTTTCTCTCTTTCAGGATTGGTCAGTCGATGGATCAGCTAGCAGAGATGTACCTCAGGCAGATTATCAGATTACATGGAGTTCCAGTTAGTATCATATAAGATAGAGATTCCAGATTCACATCGTACTTTTGGCGGAGTCTTCAAGAGAGTTTGGGGACTCGTCTCAAGTTCATTTCAGCATACCATCTCCAGACAGATGGTCAATCAGAATGCATAATTCAGACTCTTGAAGATATGTTGCGATCTTGTACGTTGGACTTCGATGGTTCGTGGGAAGATCACCTGCATCTCGTGGAGTTCTCATACAACAACAGTTTCTAGGCCAGTATTCAGATGGCACCTTTTGAGGCCCTATTTGGCAGAAAGTACAGATCTTCTTTAGCCTGAGATGATGTCGACGAGAGACAGATACTTGGTCCAGAGATGATTATGCAGACTATCGCGGTGGTCAGACAAGTCATAGATCATCTTCGAGTTACGCAAGATCGCCATCACCATTAGGCCGATTCTCAATGGCATCTCCTTAAATTTTCAATCGACGACAACGCATTCCTTAGGATCTAGCCTACCCGCGGCGTTATTCGTTTTGGCGTACGTGAAAAGCTTAGTCCTAGGTATATATGACCGTTTGACATCCTTGAGTGAGTAGGTGATGTGTCCTATCGTCTCGCTCTTCCGCAGTCGTTACGTGAGGTGCATGATATCTTCATGTATCCCAATTGTGATGATATATCTTAGATTCGAGCCATATCCTTGATCATTCAGAATTGGTTGTTGGTACCAACCTTTCGTATGAAGAAAGACCCGTATCTGTATTGGACCGGAGAGAGAAGATACTCAAGAACAAGACTATTAGTTTAGTCCATGTTGCTTGGGGTCATCAATCCTTGGGTGAGTCAATGTGGGAGCGTGAGGATGATATCTGATAGCGATATCCACACCTATTTGACTCATGAGGTATAAATTCTTTCTTATGCCTTTGTTTGCCATTGATTATCAAAGAACAGAATAGTTTTATGGGAGGACTGAACTTTAATTCATAATTACAAACTCGCTTGTACAAAACAAAGTCTAGGAACAAAATCTAGGAAAAGCAATCTAAGTACAATTGTTTAATTTGGATTCTGAGGGTGACGGTAGAGGCTCGAGAAAGTGCTATCAACTCTGCCTTACTCCTTGGACGATCGAACGCAACCTCGGCTCCGGCGAAGAAATGCTCTTTATATCTCTCTGCTTCTCTGTCTGTGTGTCAATGAACAATCCCATACTATTTATAGGAATTTATGATAAGTGGGGTGTACAGTCACGTGGCCACATCCTTGTAACTGTGCCTTGAGAAGTGAGCAGTTGGGGATTGGTTAAGAATAATCTTTATCTGTTTGTTACAATAAATCTGGACTGTTACGTTGGTTGAAATAAATCTGAAATGCCCTGATCTGTTGGTTGCAATAAATCTGAGTTGTTAAGACTTAGTCAACTTCTGCCACGTGTCCCAACTGCCACTATGTTGTGAGCCACATGAAGGACTGTCTCCATGTCTGAGACGCATGAGGGTGGCCTCATAACTGAGCTGCATGAGGGTGGTCTCACAACCGAGCCGCATGAGGATGGCCTCATAATCGCGCCGCATGAGGGTGGCCTCACAACCGAGCCGCATGAGGGTAGCCCAGGCGATCTGCATAAAGAACTTTCTTGGAATTGATGAACTGTGCCAGCTATCAAAAGATTTTCTCATCTTTTTATGAGCATGTCGCATCTCTTCTTTATGTTAGAACCATCATTGCTGTCACTTTGTGTCAGAACATTAATGTCCAGCTGCACAGAGTAATTATGGCCAGCTGTATTAGGCCTATTTCGAACCGTATATGGCCACGTGGCTCCTTCTGAGCCGTATAAAGCTTTCTGAGCCATATGAAGCTCTGAGGGATTTTTGAGCCGCATGAGACCCCCAAAGTTTCTGAGCCGCATGGAGTTTCTGGGCCGTATAAGAATTTATTATTCTTTTCCATGCTTCTACAAGACCCCCTTCAAAGTTTTCAATTTGTAAAATTGAAATACTTTGAATAAGAAGCACTTCTGAGCCGTATAAAGCTTTCTGAGCCGCATAAAGCTCTGAAGGATTTTTGAGCCGCATGAGACCCCCAGAGTTTCTGAGCCGCATGGAGTTTCTGGGCCGCATAAGAATTTATTATTCTTTTCCATGCTTCTACAAGACTCCCTTCAAAGTTTTCAATTTGTAAAATTGAAATACTTTGAATAAGAAACATGGGTATGTCCGCATAAGCTCTTTATGCCGCATAGACTTCTTAGGCCGCATGGTCTTCTCTGGCCGCATAGGCTTCTCTGGCTGCATAGACTTCTCTGGCCGTATAGACTTCTCTGGCTGCATAGTCTTCTCTGGCCGTATAGGCTGGTCTTTGTGCCATGTAGGCGTCTCATTAATTGCTCTTGATTTGTTTTTGATTTAAAGTCGTCTTTTGGATAGGATCCCAAGAGTCGGCATTAAATATTTAGATTTGCCTTAATGATTCTGAGCATTCTTTTTTGCATGAAACCCGAAGCGTCTATCGGTTTTATCTTCTAGGCAGCATGAAACCCGAAGCATCTTTTGGATAGGATCCCAAGGGTCGGCTTTATCTTCTTGGCAGCATGAAACCCGAAGCGTCTATCGGTTCACACGCCCTTGCTAGCCTATAAATATGAGTAATTTTTGAAGAGAAATGTTCTTTACTCTCTCTTCTTTCTTCAAGCTTTCTTGCCCTAGTTGCCGTCTTTCCTTCTCCTTCGGTCATCAATGGCTCCTAAGGCTTCCTCCTGTGCTGCAGCGAAGGGCAAAGGAGTTGCCTCCTCTTCAGTGATCCCAGTTTACCCCGACGTTCACCCTGCCATTGACGGTAAGAATATTGGGAAAAAATTGCATGGATTCAAACCCTAACCATAATGGCTACGTCGCATGTTTTATGCGTGAGCCTTTCTCTTTGGCATATTCTTCGTCTTCATTGAACTGTTTAAGTTCGATGTGATGAATCCACATATGTTGTGCTGTATGGGCCGCATGAACGTCTCATGTCCGAACCGCATGGGGTATGCCTCATGTCCGAGCTGTATGAGAGTTGCTTCATGTCCGAGCCGCATGAGAGTTGCCTCATGACCGAGCCGCGTGAGAGTTATCTTGTGGCCGCATAAGCACCCTATGAACTGGGCCGCATGAAGACCGACCAAACAGAGCTGCATAAGCTCCTTATAAACTGGGCCGCCTGAAGCCCCACCAAACAGAGCGCATGAACTCTTTTAAACTGGGCCGCATAAAGACCAACTTAATCAGAGCCGCATAAGCTCCTTTAAACTAGGCCGCATAAAGACCCCTTTAATCAGAGCCCCATAAGCTCCTTTAAATTGGGCCGCATAAAGACCCACTTAATCAGAGCCGCATAAGCTCCTTTAAACTGGGCCGCATAAAGACCCGCTTAATTAGAGCCGCATAAGTTCAGAACAAACTAAGTGGTTTTCTCTGGCCATCTTCTAACTTATTTTTTTTGTCTTTTTTCAGTGAAGTTGCCTGTCAATCCTGTGGGAGAACTCTTGGTAGGTCGAGCCCAATCTGCTGTAGGTGTAAGGTTCGATCATCTAGTTGATTATCTGTCGGATCAGCTTCCCAAAGATGAACCTGAGGAGAGGCTGAGAGATATCAAGAACCAGTCCTTCTACTTTCTCTCAGGCATGATGAACTCAGGGAAATTAGGGGGCCAACACCTGAAACCTGCGTTCCTCTTTGGGGATGCCCTGACTATAAAAAACCCCAACGTTTTGGATATATCTGAAAGTTGGAGTTTTTCTTCTAATGGGATGGCGATCCACATTCCTCAAATGGAACGTCACTTTCCGCTATCGTGGTTCAACATGCTACCAATGGACAGGAAGATAGTGGATTCCTTGACTCCGAGCAGACATGGAATATTTGTGGGCGATATTCACTATAACAGAAACTTAGGGTCGGTAGTTGCGACCAGGACACCGATCAGCTGCTACGTGATGGGGTTGGCCCCGGGTAGCTTCTTAAATGTGCAGGGTCCCAACTTCAGGTTCTCTCAAGCTGACACTTTTATGAACCAGCTTGCTCAGAAAGGATCCTACCCCATTGGTCGGTTGGCACTGCTGAATTGGATGAACCCCATCCCTTCGTGGACTAACTTGACTATGTGGATTTTACGGACATACGAGAATCTCCTACGCGAGATCGACTTGTATCATGCCATTCGGGGCACCTGTCATGGTTTGTCCATAAACAAGACACTCTTCATTGCTCTTCTTGAAATGTACAACCATCGAACGGGGACCTTCCTTACATCGGGAGGGGAGATGGGACTCGCTATCCACGAGATGCATGAAGTCTCCAGGCTGTCCTGGAAAAATAAAGTCTTCGAAGTGTATACCGCCACGAACGAAGAGTTCGAGGAGTTAGAGCAGAGATTCCCGAGCTTTGTTGCTGTCTACCGGGAATTGATGTGTCACCACAGCACATGCCAACAGATGTCAAAGAAGAAAAATGACAGCTCGAAAGGGAACCTTCCTTATACGAAGGCCTGGCTCAGTTACCTTTTTAAGCTCGGCACCTCAGGCCGGGTTTTTCCCCGAAGTCCTCGAATCCAGGAGGAGGTACAAGACCAGGTGTCAACCGCCAAGAGGGTAAAAACCACCGGTAACAGATTTCGGAGTCAATCTGACACTTTTACTTATTTTTTATCAGGACTCTGAGAAGTTGTCCGATAAGGCTCTTCTGGCAGGATTTTTGATGGTATAGCTACGAAACTGCATAGTTTCGGGAGGGGCTGGCTCTATTGAGAGAATCAGACGTAACTTTATCCTTCCTGCGGTAAAGCTAGTCTTTGGGGCCAAACTAGCTCTCCTCCCTGCCATGGTGTGCAGTTTATATCGTGGCCTCCGTACCTTCTTGTCCAAGGTCATCGCCCGTGATACGACGAAAGACTTTAAGCGAATCGAACTGCCCTATCACTATCTGATGGGGTGGCTATTGATGTACTGTCGGCCTTTGATGAGGCCTGGTCCAGAAGATGACGTAACTGTGGATGATGCCTTCATCTTCCAGTATCGTCGTATGCCCTGGGTGTGTAGTACCATACCAGCCTGTCGGATGGCACTAGTGAGAGTGGACAGATACACCTTTTTCGTGTCTGTCCCTTATTTTACAGATAAAGAAGTGAATGGTGTACATCTTGATGGCATTGGGCCTCCCCACCTCTTGTCTGATAAGATGCTCCTTTGGTTGCAGAACATCCGTCCTGCACACCTGGTATATCGCAACCGCAACTCTGTCTTCCTGGAGCCTCACTTGCCCAGTCGGTTCTCCTGACAGTTTGGGTACAGTTAGCTATTTCTGGACAATCCTAGCCCCTGCCTGGGTTTTGAGGGTAGTATCCTTGACGGCATATGGGCTTGGCACTACTATGACACGGTTCATAACTGTACCAGCTTCTCTGTGCCTGATACTAGGGAGTCAGGGCAGATTTTGTACATGACGGCTCTGTACCATGTTATGGTGAACAAGCCCCTATCAATTTTGACCCAAGTACCAGTTTTATTGTTGGTACTGGCTTGGAGGAGAAGCCGAAAGGGTCCAAGACGAAGAAAAGGAAGGAGAACACGGTCGATGTGTCAGATTCGAAGTCCGTCAACGTGAACGAGGAGGATGACGCTGATGACTTATCTCTTCCTCATGCCGATGATGTGGTGGCAGATGAGGCCCCTGTTGCGCCTAGTCCTTCATGAAAGCGAAGCAGGCATGGTCTGCTGTTGGAGGCATAACTGACTCTCGGAAACGGGCTATGGTCAAGCCTCGCGAGCCAATCATTAGGGAGAGAAGCGAGGATGTTGATGTCGTTTCGGAGAAAAATCGAATTACGACCATCTTTTTTAGCTTTTCTTTTCTGTACTATGATCTGATCATTCTTCTTTTCTTTGTAGGCGTCAGAAGAAGTAGATTCTCGAGAGCCGACTACTGTCTCTGAAGTCGACCTGGCTCTAGCCACTTTAATTAGTGATATGAGTACTGAGCTTATATCTGCCAGGGTTCTCCCGACGACGGTTGAGGTTCCTTCCGTTGCTGATATCTCAACCCAGGGCGATGTGGGCTCTACTGAACCAGTCCCCGAGGTTGCTGAATTCCAGTCGGGTGCTGCTGACCCCATTGCGTCTACCTCCAGGGAGGCTGGGGCAGAGGAACCAGCTGTATTCGGCTCGGATGTCGCTGGTGAGGAAGATACAATGGCTATGAGCGATCCTCGGTTTCAGCAACCCTCCCCTGGTAAGATAAGTCAAGTCTTGACCAGTGAGGAGGTTTATTTGCTCTATCTTCACATCCTTCTGGTTAAGCTGATCGATGGTTGCTTCGGACATACGAGTCCCACTCCTTCGCTGCCAACGACGAACACCATCGTGGGAGAAGTCACCAGAAAGGATCTGGTGGAAGAAATTATGCGTCCTTCTCCATCAACTCGTATCGAGGGGCCTTCTGACGGCTCGAGTTCGAAAGAACAGACAGTAGAACGGCCGGGACGGGGAGAATGGTCCTTACATCCTCCTCGGTTCATGTGGCTCCGGAGGTCGACCTTTCCGCCCTGTCCAGTCTCCGAATTCTTCGGGCAGCGGAGGAAGAGATGGCCTCTATTCAAGCGTCCTATCGCTCGGAACTTGTTTTCCTAGTACCAGGGGCATCAAGTTCCGGTGCCTCTTCTTTAACTCTACCAACTACTCTTCTTGTGACGCCTTCTTCTTCGGAAGTTCTCGATGAATCGTCGAAGGATGTGGTTGACAGTTTTTACCGCCACCTGAAGCGAGGGGTTGAGGCTACCGTGGAGAGGGGAACATCTTTTGCATCGGCCGTCAATGTGCCCATGGCCAGATTGAACTTCTCAGAACCCTCTTCGGTGGGGCGGGGATAGTCGAGCTTTTGGAGCCCAAGATACTAGAAGCTGATCAGCTGGTGACTCAGTATCAAGGACTGCGGCAAGTTGATCTGTCTTCAGCAATAGATCAGAAGCATTCCTTTATTTTAACTGCCATGGAAAATGTAAGGACGGTACGGGAGACGTCCAAGTCTGCTCTGATGAAGGACCTCCGTGATTTGTCGCTGAAGTACGATCAATTATGCCGCAGCGGAGAGGACGGCATCGCTCGGGAAGAGGCAACCTCTCGTGGGATAGCCGATACCAAGAAGCAGATCCTCCAGCTTCAGAGAAAATTGGATTCTTTGGAGTCTGAGCTGCAGGCCTCGTGCGGAGATAAGGAGCTAATTTTTTGGGAGACCGACAAGGTCACCCGAACCTCAGATGCCTTAGAACGTGCACTGAAGAGGCTTGAAGACGGCTGGCAGGCACACGCGCATCTGGAGGATGCAGAGAAGCTGACGCAAGAGGCTGAGCGTCGGGCCACTATGAGAATTGAGCGGTCGACGTCCAAACTGAAGAACCGGCTCCGAGAATTATGTGTCGTCGAACCATGATCGACTTTTTTTCTTTCTTTCATTATTTTTCCATCTTTTTGAAAGGGGCGTGGTCCCAGAAAATGTAGTACTTTTGATTTAAATAAATAACTTTGTTTGCATCATCTTTTATCTGTTGTGCTTGTACTATATCTTTGGTGTTATGTGTTTGCCCCACTGGGGGACTTTCTGTGGACCTATTACCCTTGGTATACCTTGGTTTTAGGTATGGATAATAAGTTTAATCGGGATACCTAGAAAAACTCTGCGGTAAGGTGGATATGGAAGTTCTTGGTATCGGACGAAAGAATGCTATGGAACAGCTGGGTTCCAGAGGCATAAGATTATGGAAAAAGAGGCGCATGTACTAGAGAACCTAGTACAGCATTTGTGGTCAACTGCAGAAATTTGTGGTCAACTGTGGACATTTGTGGTCAATTGTGGACATTTGTGGTCAACTGTGGACATCTGTGGGCCTATTATCCTTAGCGTACCCTAGTTTTCGGTACGGATAATAAGTCGAGAGAAAACTGACATACTTACTCAGAGGTAATGAGGACATGGTAAGTATGGGGCTTTACAATAGAGTCTTCCTACTCAGAGGTAATGAGGACGTGGTAGGAGTGGACTCCACGAAGGGTACATAGACCAACTCAGAGGTAATATGAATGTGGAAGTTCTACGTAAGGGGTGGTTTATTTTTGATGGAAGTGAAACAACTCAGAGGTAACATCGACGTGGCTGTTTCGAGAATTTTGTGGACCTATTACCCTTTTTTATGCGCTGAAAGCGCAGGTAATAGATTAAGAGGAAGATGCTCTTTTAGGAAGGAAGTTCAGAGGTATGATTATACATGACTCACTACCCAGAAGACGTGATATAGATTCATTTGGAATGACCAGAGTGTAAGTTCAGCGGTACTTAAGGGTACATAACTCAACAATCTGGTTGATTCAGCGAATGTCGTTTAGACATAATATTTCTTCAGGAACTTGCCATTGATGGGCATCATAAGCAAGTCTCCGTTTTGCTTTGCGAGACGGTATACACCATTGGAGAATACTGCCTCGATGATAAATGGGCCCTCCCATTTTGGCTGGAACTTGTCGACGGTTTTGTGAGTCATAACCATCAGCCTACGAACTGCCAAGACGAGATCGCCTACTTGGAATGTTTTGAGTTTAACCTTCTTGTTGAAGGCTCCAGAGATACGGGGTTGGTAAAGCTCGATTCGTTGTTGAGCTAGCAGGCGCTTTTCATCTAAGGCCTCTAACTCTTGTAGCCGATTACGGTAATTATCATCTGTCGTCAATCGGTAAGTGAGGGCGACACAGAGCGAGGGGATTTGAGTCTCCAATGGGAGAACTGTCTCACTTTCGTACACCAAAGAGAATGATGTGTTCCCAGTGGCCGTCCGGACTGTAGTACGGTATGCCCATAAGCATTAACCAAGCTTTTCATTCCAGTCGTGTTTGTTTGAGGACACGAACTTCTTGAGAAGCTTGATTATAGTTTTGTTGAATGCTTCCGCCAAACCATTAGCCGCCGTATTGTAGGGTGTTGACACAACTGTAGAAGCATGGAAAATAATAAAGAAAGAGCCATGCGGCCAGGAAACACCATGCGGCCCAGAAGACCCATGCGGCTCAACGAGTCCATGCGGCTCTGTGACCTCCATGCGGCTTAGAAGAAAAGACACGTGGCTTGCAAACAGTTCTCTCCTCCGCACCGAACTGCATTAATTGCTTGGACGACTGACCACTCTGACGAAGCGACAGGCCTGACATAAAGAGATAATTATGACTCTGTCATAATGACAGAATCCTAGGAAATCAAAAAAAATCTCTGACACAATCCAGAAAATGCCACGCAGCTGAGACACGTGGACAGCCATATGCGGCTCGAGCGGAGACCCCCTATGCGGCTCAAGCTGAAGTTGTCCTATACGGCCCAGATCGAGGCAGTCCTATGCGGCTCAAGCAGGATCAGCCCTATACGGCTCACAAGGATCATCTCCATGCGGCTCAATACCCATTGTATGGTCCAGACTATCATGTGGTTCGAAGATTCGGGGTCCACTCCCCAAGCTGCCCTGACACATGGCTAAACCTTATGCGGCTCAATCCTTATACGGCTCAGTAACTCCCAGAACACGTGTCATCAAGCCAATCAATTTCCCATATTTACCACAATCAAAGATTGGGTTAAATCCCAATAATCTGGGACACGTGGCAGGAGAATGAATTAAATTTATTCATTCAGATTCGCAGACATCAGCAGATCATCATCGTGGAGATTTATTCCAATCAGCATTAATTACTGATAGGATTTGGTGCAATCTATATTAAATGGCCCAGATCCATTATACTCAAAATTAATAGCCCAGATTGATCGATCAATCGGCCGTCGCCACTTTAAGGGGCAATCATTGTGAACCCTAATGAGGTCCCCCATTCTTATAAATAGCAGGGTGCCATTCCCTTGCAACAGACACACAGGCATACATACAGAAGAGAGCACTTTACGATATCAGAGAGAGCACCAGAATACTTGGAGAGAAAGAGCAGAGAGAGAGCAAAGAGAGCATTTCTTCAACGCCGAGTAAGCTTCTGGAGCGAAGGCTGCGTACCGATCGTCCAAGGAGTAAGGCAGAGCTGCCGTCGCTTTCCCGAGCCTCTATCGTCACCCCCAGAATCTAAAATAAACAATTGTACTTAGACTGCTGTACCTAGGTTTTCGTCCCTAGGCTTTCTTTGTACAAGCGAGTTTGTAACGTGAAGTAAAAGTCCAGTCCTCCGATAATTGTTCTGTTCTTTTATTTTTCATGGCAAACAACAACATTCTGGATCCGATGTTTATCGCAAAACTGATAGAAGGCATAGCTTGCGAACTGAGGACCATTGTCAAGGATGATCCTTTGGGATAGTCCAAAGCGATAGATGACATGATGCATGAAGAAGATGATCACGTTTGATGTCTTCACTTCTGCAAGCGGAACAGCTTTTGCCCATTTGGAAAAGTAATCCGTAATTGCCAGTATAAAACGGTATCCTCTGGATGAAGGTGGGGTGATTGGACCAACGATATCCATTCTCCACTTCTCAAATGGCCAGGATGCCACCGTCGGATGTAGAAACTCGGATGGTTGATATATGAATTCTGCGTAGACCTGACAAGCTTTACACTTTCTTGCATAGTCTATCGCATCTGCTACCATCGTAAGCCAGTAATAACCCATCCGACGAAGGCGGTCTTACAATTTTGGGCCAGGTTGATGGGCCCCATAAATACCGTTGTGAGCTTCACGTACCGCTTCTTTGGCCTCTGTATTTGACAAACACCGAAGCAGTAGTCCATCGTAGGATTGCCGATACAGCATTTTTGTCTCAGTATCGTAGAAGAATCTGAGAGAACATCTTCTGATAGAGGTGGCTTCTTTCGGGTTCTCCGGCAAGATGCCATAGACTGCAAAGTCAATAAATAGGAGCCTCCAGTCCTGTGTTTCGTTGACCGTAAAGGCAGAATAACTCTCGGCAAATTAGACATTGTTCTTCGGACAGACCAATTCATGGCCTATTACATCCACCAAGTGGTGAGTATGATTTGGAACCGCCAGAGAAGCGGCTAGTCCGACTAAGGCGTCGGCTTTAATGTTCCGGAGTCTTGGAACATGTTTTATGAAGAACCCTTTCAAGGACGTGATGATGGTGATTACTATTTGATGATAGGGGATCATGTATTCATGGCGAACTTCATATGAACCTCGGATCTGGTTGACGATTACTGTGAATCGCCATATGCTTCCAAGTATTCTACCCTCAGTTCCTTTACAAGTCGGAGGCCGATAGCCAAAGCATTGTACTCGGCCATATTGTTTGAGCAGGGTTCTGTAAGGGAATATACCCAATTAATCACCAAGCCAGAAGAAAAAATCAGTACCACTCCAACCCCAACGACGATATTGCCCTTGGGTCCGGTTCTTGAAGCACCATCGAAGAACATTCGCCAGACGGTATCATGGGAAGCCATGTTTGAATTGGCGACCTCCTCTGGGATCTCTTCGTATATTTCGGTTGACTCCGAACCTGGATGGGCTGCAAAAAATTTTGCCAGAGCTTAACCTTTGACAGCCTTCTGTGGGACAAAGATCATATGGTAGAAGGACAATAGTATCGCCCAGGTAGCAAGGCGAGAGCTAAGTGCTCCTGGCTTGGTCATGAGAACCCTTAGAGGGTTGGCTCATGATACGACATGGATGGTCTGTCCTGTAACATAGTGTCACATCTTCTGGATGGCAAACACCAAAGCGAGACATTCCTTTTCACGGCGGTGTATCTATGCTCAGGCTCTATCATCATTCGACTGAGATAATAAATGGCCTGTTCATGCCATATATCATTTTTCTGTGCTAATAGAGCACCGAGGGAATGCTCCATCGCTCGCACATACAACAAGAACAACTTTCCAGCAACCGGGGCTACCAGGACTAGAGGGTTTGACAGATATTCTTTAATGTGGTCAAAGGCACGTTGGCACTCCTCGTCCAATACGAAGGAGACGCTTTTCTTTATGAGGTGTGTGAAGGGTTGATATCGCCCGAAGAGGTTAGAGATAAACCTCCTGATATAAGCGAGGCTCCCTTGAAGGCCTCTGAGTTCTCGAAGATTTTTTGGAGGACCCATCTCCATGATTGCCCTCGTCTTCTCAGGGTCGATATGGATTCCCTGGGCGGTAATGATGAAACCCAAGAATTTTCTACTGGATACATCCAAGAAGGATTTGGTGGGATTCATCTTCAAGTTGTGTACGCATCAGGTCGAATACTGTCCTCAGATCATGCAGATGATCTTCTTCAGAGCGGCTTTTGACGACTATGTCATCGACATAACATTCCACGATCTTACGCAGGTGATCTCTGTAGATGACACTCGTAGCTCGTTGATATATGGCATCGGCATTCTTTAAACCAAAGGGCATGACTGTGTAGCAGTACACACCAATTGGCCTTCGGAATGATGTATGCTTTTCGTCGTCAGAAAACATCTTGATTTGGTTGTATCCTGAGAAGCCATCCATGAACGACATACGCTTAAAGCCACATGTGTTGCCAATCATTATGTCCGTAATAGGAAGAGGGAACTCATCCCTAGGACATACTTCATTCAGATTTTGGAAGTCGATATAAATTCGGATCTTTCTATTTTTTTTGAGGATCGGTACTATGTTGGCGACCCAGTCTAGATGTTGTTCCTCCTGGATGAAGCCACTGGCTATCAGTTTGTTGACCTCAGCTTCGATAGAATTTATGATATCTGGGCAGAACCGTCGTTGCTGCTGCTTGACAGGCTTTGCATACAGGCGAACACATCAATGTATTCTCTGACGAGTTGCAAAAGCGCCTTCCGCTCTTCGTCTGTCAGGCTTTTGCTGACGAAGATTGGCTTTGGAGAGGATTCATCGCCGAGGTCAACTTACATGACCTCATCTTCGGTAGGAGGATCTCCCTATACGAAACGCTTCTCCCACTGCGCATCTATCTGCTGAACCCAAGGCTCTAACTGGAGGAGCTCGGGTGCATCTTTGTCTTCTTCAGAGGCGTCAGCAAATGCCATATTAACGGACCAAACTTGCCTGAATACGTCCCCGATGCTGACATCCGAATCGGAAGTAGGTGATCCGGTTGAATGTGAATGCCAGTCACATTCCTCATCTGAGCTCTCAGGATTTATTGTGGGTGTAACATAACCTAGACCACGTCTGGTTTTGTTATAGTAATCCTATGGTTTTCCAGTCGGGATCGACAATTGTAAAGGTAATCGCCGGCCGGTATCGTAATTCAAGCCTAGCGCAGTCTCCATATCATACCCCTATTTTTGCATGAGGTACTTGGATCGGGTACTATACAGATAAAGGGGCAGCCTCCCGGTGTCGGGTTCAAGATCAACTTCTTCTATCCTGAAGGGCTGTGGATCATTCTTTCGATCGAAGATGATTGGATGATCATCTCCCTTGACTATGAAGCAAGTGCCTTCCATGGAAGTGAGTTGGTTTACGGTATAGACATTTGTCACTTGGGTGTGTAGGTTGGTGCCTATTCCGTGTTCCATAGCATACATTATACAAAGCTTATTAAGCTCGAGGTAGTTCAAAGATAGCCTTTTATTGATAAAGTAAGGTATCTTTTCAAATCGTCAGCAGAAAGAACATCGGTGTGGGCAGCCACATACTTGGCTACCTCTAATTCCTCTTCAACTACCCCCTGTATTAATAAAGACTGAGAGAATGACCTGGGCAGCTTGATCATCAGGGGCCCCACTGGTGGTGCTGAACGTAGAGTCGTAGGTGCACTAACGATCCCTGGCTTAGCGCTTGGAGCTAGACGTAGAGTTGTTGGCTAACTAGCAGTCCCCGGCTTAGCGCTCGGCTTTCGACTTGTCCTGGGAAGATGAATCGTCATTGGCTTAACTGAAGGATTAGACTCTTCTGTTTGTTGTTGACCGGCTCTAGGCAGCCTGATTGTCAACGGCTCCGTAGTGGGTCTCGTCCCTTGGCCAGACCTTCGCAGTCGGATTGTCATCTGTTCCTTTTGTGCAGTGAGCACCGAAAGACTAGTTGCTTCTCTACGCAGAGTGGCTGTAAGAGGTGCAGTCCTGCCTGGTTTGCGGGATTGGAGATGGATTCTCAAGGGTTCCTCAGGCCCTGCAATGGCCTTCGTCTGCTCTTGAACATCCTCCTTGATCAGATGCCTCTTTTATTTCTCGTACAAGCAGGAATCTGAATACTAGGATTCGATCCCTTTAAAGGGATCGATGTCGGTAAATTTTGTCTTTATGAAGCCGTGATTGTTGACACACTTGAAGCACTGGTGCAATGTGGAGGGCACGATCATATAATCATGTATCCATGGACGCCCCAGGATAATGTTGTAGGAGGTGTCTGCATCGATAACATAGCAGGTTACTTTCGATTGAAGGTCGCTAATTTGGCACTTCAGAAGAATTTTCCCAATGGGATAGCTTCTCCCTGAATTGAAGCCGCTGATGGCGGTGCTGGTTGGAGTCAGCCGATGCATAGTGATGCGCTGGAGGTGAAGCAAGCTCTTCGGAATAATGCTTATCGAAGAACCGGGATCAATGTGCATCCGATCCACCTTGATGTCGTCGACGTATCCAGTATAGTACTGAGGGAGATCGTGCAGGTTGGTCTTGATAAGCATGTCCTGCGGAGTGAACAAAATGTTAGACATTGCACCTGTACAAGCGTTGTCCTGGAGATCCGCCGATGAGCTCTTCCATGTAAGATTGACCTGAGCCAGATATGTGTCGACATTCTGGAGTGCTTCGCTCAGTACGACACGAACATCTTTGGAGAGTCTTAGGAGCTCCTATAATGACAATTTGGCCGGTGTATTGGCCAACTGCACCAAAATATCAAAATTGTAGGGCCTCTCCAGCCCCTGTGGTACGTCTTTGCGGAGCGACTTGTCAAAGCGGGTCTCCTTTGGCTTCGGCTTATCGGCCGACGGAGGCTGAGAAGGTCCTGGGGCATCAGTAGTGGTCGGCTGGCGTTCTTCAGCCGAGTTACCCAGTGTAGGTTGAGTTTGTGCGCCAGACCGGGTAACGACGGCTGTCGCTTCTTCAACGTCGGCTGAGATTGTACGACAGTACTTGACTTTCCCGCCCTTCTTCTTGCCAGTAGAGGGTGATGTTGGATGGGTTACTTCAGATACTAAGTTCGGATGGACCCACATGACCTCCCCTCGTGATGTGGTGAGGGGTACCAGTCCAGCAGCCAGGTCTCGGGGAGGTAGAAGATTAGCGACCTCCATTTTTGTTCGAGGGATGGGTACTACTCCGTCTTGGGTCCTCATCGTCGAGAAGCTGTCGAATTGGATTGACACCATATTGGCAGCGACCGTCACCTCCTCGAAATTAATGGCCAGGGCCATGGAGTCGATAAGGTTCTGGATGTACCGCTTCAATTAGAAGCAGTCTTGTGTAGTATGGGGGACGTAGCGATGGTAGTGACAGTACTTGGGGCTCTTCATATCTGAAGGTCGAGGTTCATGCCTTAGAGGAGGTAGCATAATTATGTCTCCTTGTAAGAGCATGTCAAAGATGGGCTTGATATGACTATCCTCGAAGGAGTAAGTCATTTGCGGCTACTGCTTTTTTGCCTGCTTCGGTTTGGGCTTCGGGGCTGTGTCGACCACCATAGCCTGTTTGCCCTTGTTGTCTCGGTTGTTGAAGGAATTACCGCCGTTGTTGTTGTTGGCATTAGGGTGCTTATCCTTGTCCTCTCCATCCGAGATGTGCAATCCCAGTTGGTGAGCTTTCTTCAACTTGGCTTCTGCGCTAGTGGCACCGATGATAAAAGTCTTTCGGTCCTTAAATTGACTTTCACCCATCCAGAGGCTGATTGTGGGGAGCAGCCTCTTTTGGCAAATTTTAATTATGGAAGAGTCTGGGTTACCGGAGGGCAACTTCATCGCGGTTTGGCAAAACCGCTCAATGTAGTTTCTTGTCAGCTCCTTCTCTCCTTGGACAACGTCCATGAGGTTTGACATGGTCACATCTTGTCCTACCTCATAGAACCTATCCAAGAACATATATTTGAAGCCGGCGAAGGAATGGATGCAGTTGTCTGGCAAGTTGCGGTACCAGTCGATGTGACTTCCTCCAATACCCCAACAAATAATCGTGTAAGGATGGCGTCGTCATACGGTAGATGATCTGTTGTGACCTCAAAGTAGGCCACGTATCGGCTTGCAAATGTCTTTCCGTCATAAGGGTTGATGTTGAATGGTTTTTATCGAGGAGGAAAGGGGACATCTCTCCATGCAGCGGGATACGGTTGTCTTATCCTGAGGTCCTGAGAGTTTTCTCGAGCGTAAAATATTTCCCGGAGCTCTTGGACTTCTCTTCTTGCCTCCCTGGCCTCTTCTACAGCAGTAGGAGCTGACATTCCGAGTGGATTGTCACCCGGGGTTGGTGCGGTTGTGTTTGAGTCCGCATTGACGGCGGGACCCAAGCTTGTTTGGCCAGGTGTTCTTCCTTGGAGAGTCGGCAGGGCTGCCTTGATCTCGTCTACTGACTTGACCAGGGTATGAAGTATGGCCTCAAGAGTGTCGAGGTACTGTCGATCGCTGGGACCGCCCTGGTTATTCTTAGTCATAAATATTGTTCTCGTACGAGGAACAGTAGAAGGAACTGTGGAGGATGTGCTCTCTGAATCATACCACCGAATGGAGAAGTCGTCGGGATATGTAGGAATGTTTTCCTCCGGTTCGGACTCGAAGGAAGTACTACCCCCTGAATAGGAGGTTGCTTCATCTTGGCACCCATGGACGTTTCCAGGGGTGTCATGTTCTGTTGCATCTATTGGAGGAACTGTCTCCCTTGGTTCATCTTCTTGGAACATCGGATTGTCGTAGATGTACCGGGGTGTGCTACCCCCAGCTTCGGCTACCTCCAGTGATGTAGATAACGAATCTCTAAGTGTTAAAGATTCCGTATTTGAGCGGGTGCCTTGATAAACTCCTTCTGTGGCGGCTGTGGATAGCCGCTTAGATGAGAGTTTCTTAGCCGCACCAGTTGAGATCATCGGGCTGGAGACATTTACTTTATTCCCTCCTTTACTGGTAGGGACCTTCCGGGTAGAATTGCAGGAGGCGAAAGAAAGCGCCTCGTCTCCCGAGCTTTGTTCTAGGACCGGTCCTGGCCGCTGTAGTCGTTGGAAGACGGACTGTCGGCCCTCTTCTACTGCTGTCTTGTTGCAGTAGCAGTTGATAATGACTTGAGTGCAGTGATGTCCATGGAAGGACTCCCGGCACACCAAGGTTTCTTTTCTTTCCTTGCGCTTGTGAAAGATCACATCACGCAAGTCAAGTGGATCTTGAGCAACCTTTACACTCGTTTTGTGGGCCCGGGAGTCTCGAGCACACGATTGTGTCGGTATCATGTTTGCTCCCTGACGTGGGACTAGAAAAATTACTTGCCCCTGATCATTGTTGGGAGACTCTTGAGAACCACCCTGTCCATTGGCCGCCGGGGGCTGGACACGGGTAGTTTTATACAACTTTCCATCTGAGGCCCGTGTAACAGTTAGCGGGACTCTCTCATGGTCAGAAGTTGGGACAACTGACTGAGCTCGACGAGCCTGCGCTGTCCTAGACATATTCCTTCTAGCACCCAAGGCCGCATAGTAGAAAGAGTCCAAGCTATGCCATACAGAGTCTGGCATATCTTCCTGGGAGCATCTGAGGTCAGGACCGCATGAGAGGCGGTCGAAGACTGAACCCGAGCCGCATAGGATGGATGGTCTGCAATTGGATGCCGCATAAGCCATCTCCCTGCGGCTGGGCTTGGCGGCCGCATAAGCATGCTGCATGTGGCTGAGATAGGTGGCCGCTTGAGCGGTCTGCATGCAGCTGGGATAGGTGGCCGCATGAGCGGTCTGCATGCGACTTAGATTGGCGGCCGTACGAACTTTCTGTATGCGGCTGGAGCTCGTGGTCACATGAGCCTTTTCCATGTGGCTAAAATTGGTGGCCGTATGAGCCTTCATGCGGCTGGCGCCCTTATGCGGCTTCTTCTTGGACTGCACAGAGTTTCTCTTTGCTCCCGCAAGTTCAGCCTCGTAGCGCTTCCCTTTGCCAGACTTGGGGACAGCAGGGTCCTCTGTGGCCCGAAGCGGGGCCGCATGTGAGTCTTCTCTGCCGTCTTGGACAGCAGAGAACACGTCTTCCAGAGCTTGGGAAGGAGTAGCAGTTTTGGGCCTCCACTCCCTGCGGGCCTTCTTCATGTCGGCTCGCTTCTGGACCGGGCTAGCTCTCCCCTCGGAGGGCATTTCTTCAAATACATGCTGGTCAAAGCGAAGAACCAACATCTGTTGCGTGGAGCCGAGTTTGGCGACGTCCGATTGCGTCACCAACTTCTCAGCAGTGGAGAAGTTAGTCCCCAGCAGAGTCGCCATCGTGTTTGCCATTGATTATCAAAGAACATAACTGTTTTATGGGAGGACTGAACTTTAATTCATAATTACAAACTTGCTTGTACAAAAGAAAGCCTAGGAACAAAACCTAGAAAAATTAATCTAAGTACAATTGTTTAATTTGGATTCTGGGGGTGACGGTAGAGGCTCAAAAAAGTACTATCAACTCTGCCTTACTCCTTGGACGATCGAACGCAACCTCGGCTCCGGCGAAGAAATGCTCTCTATATCTCTCTGCTTCTATGTCTGTGTGTCAAAGAACAATCCCATGCTATTTAAAGGAATTTGTGATGAGTGGGGTGTACAGCCACATCATGGGGTGTACAGCCACGTGGCCACATCCTTGTAACTGCGCCTTGAGAAGTGGACGGTTGGGGATTGGTTAAGATTAATCTTTACCTGTTTGTTATAATAAATCTGGACTGTTATGTTGGTTGAAATAAATCTGAACCGCCCTGAAGGACTGTTCTGTTGGTTGCAATAAATTCGATTTGTTAAGACTTAGTCAACTTCTGCCACGTGTCCCAACTGCCACTATGTTGTGAGCCACATGAAGGACTGTCCCCATGTCTGAGCCGCATGAGGGTGGCCTCATAACCGAGCCGCATGAGGGTGGCCTCATAACCGAGCCGCATGAGGGTGGCCTCATAACCGAGCTACATGAGTGTAGAAGCATGGAAAATATCAGAACGATAATCTATGCGGCTCAGAACAGGAGAACCCCATGCGGCTCATACAGGAGCAGTCCCATGCGGTTCAGAGAGACTCTTAGTCTCATGCGGCTCGGACAGGAGAGTCCATGCGGCTTGCATAGGGACAGCCCTGCGGTTCAAAGAGTCCCCCAGCCGCATGTGGTTCAAAAGTACATGCGGCTCACGGAGATATGCGGCTCAATGCCACGTGTATCCACGAAGACCCCTTCACACAGCTGGCCATTGAGCAGTCTGCCTGTTTAATGCTCTGTCATGATTTGACAGCTGACGGCTCTGGCATAAAGTATCATAATGGCCCTGCCATAATGACAGACTCTTGGGAAATAGGAGAAAATCTCTGACCCGATTCGAGATTGACACGTGGTTACTCCCATGTGGCTCCAGTGAAGAACAACTTCATACGGCTGGCAAGGATCGTCTTCCTGTGGCTCACCAAAAAGCCATCCCATGCGGCTCGCAGTTACTACCCTTATGCGGTTCACCAAGGAACCATCTCATGCGGCTCGCAAATACTATACCTATGCGGTTCGCGGAGGCGCTGTCTCATGCGGTTCATGGACATCGTGCGGCTTTGGCAGAGTCCATCATCAAGACATGTGGCAGAGATTCAATGATAGCTGGCAGCAAAGATGATTATGAGATGCAAAGATTTACCAGATCCCAATGACCATATCCTCATAATTAATGGGATCAGGTCATATCATTCATAATCAAACCAATGGGACACGTGGTGGGAGATCCAAGCTACACAATTAATCATGGAGATTTAAAGCAATCAGCCTTAATTATTCAAAAGATTTAGTGCTACCCTCATTAGTGGCCCAGATCCTTCATGCTCAAGATTAATGGTCCAGATTGATCATTTACCAGGCCGCCGCCACTTCGAGAATGGGCAATCATCCAAACCCTAATGATGCCCCCACTATTATAAATAGCAAGGTGCCATTCCCTTGTGAGATATACATTATCAGAGACGCATACACAGAGAGCTTCCCCCCTAATAATCAGAGAGAAAATACACACAGAGAGAGAGAGAAGCCAGAAGAGCAACACGAGGAGAGCAAGAAGAGCATTTCTTCGTCAACGCCAACCATCTTCTCACAGGAGCCAAGGCTACATACCGATCGTCCAAGGAGTAAGACAGGGCTGCCGTTGCCTTCCCGAGCCTCTATCGTCACCCCCCAGAATCTAAAATAAACAATTGTACTTAGACTGTTGTACCTAGGTTTTCGTCCCTAGGCTTTCTTTGTACAAGCGAGTTTGTAACGTGAAGTAAAAGTCCGGTCCTCCGATAATTGTTCTGTTCTTTTATATTTCATGGCAAACACGATGGCGACTCTGCTGGGGACAAACTTCTCCACGGCTGAGGAGTTGATGATGCAGTCGGATACAACCAAACTTGGCTCCACGCAACAAAAGATGGTCGTCCGCTTCGACCAACAGGCGTTTGAAGAGATGCTCTCCGAAGGAAGCGCTGGCCCGGTCCAGAAGCGCACCCGCACGATAAAGGCTCACAGAGAGTGGAAGCCAAAATCATTTGCTCCTCCCCAAGCCCCCGACGGGATACCCTCTGTTGCTCAAGACGGCGAGAAGGACTCTTCTGCAGCCCCACTTCAGACCGTAGACAACTCTGCTGTCCCCAAGTCCGGCAGAAGAAAATACTATGATGCTGGACTTACAGGGGCAAAGAGGAACTCTACGCGAACCGAGCCGCATAGGGGTGCTAGCCGCATGGAAAAAGCTCATGCGGCCACATCCGCTAGCCGCATGAAGAAAAATCATGCGGTCACATCTGTCAGCCACATGGCTTATGCGGCTATAGTCGCCAATTACATGGATGAAACACATGCGGCCTTGGGGGTCAATCGTTTGCAGAAAACCCATGCGGCCATAATTGCCAACCGCATGCGGCCAGCTTGCACGGTCGTAACTCCTAGCCGCTCAAAAACAACTCATCCAACAGCAGAAGATAACCGCATGCAGACAGCCTGTACGGTACCCAACTCTAGCTGCATAGCGTCCGTTCTACGCTTCTCTCGATCAGTCTTCGACCGTCTCTCATACGGTCCTGACCATGATGGTTCTCTGGATGATAAGCCAGATTCTGTGGCATTTAACTTGGACTCCTCCTATTACGCACCAGCAAGTGCTAAAAGGAGGAAGTCTAGGGCAGCGTGGGCTCATCAGGCCCAGTCAGCTGTCCCAACCTCTGACTATCGGGGCGTCCCGTTGACTATCACACGGGCCTCGGATGGGAAGTTGTATACAACCGCTCGAGTTCAGCCCCCGGCGGCAAACGGACAGAGTGGTTCTTCTGACTTGCGGGAGGCGATCCTCCAGAAAGGCAAGGAAAGAGGAGGAGTATCGGCATGCAAAGAATCCTCGCTTGGACATCGCTGCACCCAAATCATCGTCAACTGCTGTTGCAACAACGCAGCAATGACGGTAGATCGGCCATCCGTCTTCCAAAGACTACAACATCCGAGCTCAGAAGATGAGGCACCTCCGGTAGTCTCCTGCAATTCCGCTCAGAAGGTCCCCGCCGAAAGGAGGGGGAAAAAGACAAGCATCTCCAGTCCCAAGATATCAACCACTACAGCTAAGAAACTGTCGTCTAAACGGTTGTCTTCCATCGGAGTATTCCAACACACCCGTTCAAAAACAAAATCTGCTGTAGTGGGAAATTCATCATCCACATCGTTGGGGGTTGGGGGTAGCACTCCTCCGAACATCCGCAACAATCCAATGTTTCAAGGAGCCGAGCCCGGGGAAGCGATTCTCCTATCAGGTACGACAGGTACCGATGTCCCCGAGGACACCCATGACTCTCAAGACGAAGTAACCTCTGAGGCTGGGGGTACTGCTCCCTCCGAGTCCGAGCCCGAAGAAAACATTCCCACCTATCCCGATGACTTCTCGGTGCATGGGTACGACTCGGAGGGCACGTCCTCCACCGTTCCTTCCATCACTCCTCATGTAAGGACGATTTTTATGACGGACATCAATCAAGGTGGTTCCAATGATCGCTAGCGCATCGACAACCTCGAAGCCATATTATTTGCTTTGGTCAAGTCTGTAAACGAGATTAAAGCGGCCCTGCCAACTCTATAAGGAGGAACGCCTGGTCAAACAAGCACAGGCCCTGCGGTCAATGTGGATTCGAACTCAGCGGCACCAAACCCGGGCAATAATCCTTCCGAAGTAACAGCCCCTACCGCTACAAACGAGACCCGAGAAGTAAGGAGAGAGGTCCAGGAGCTCCAAGCCATGTTCCATGCCCGAGAAAATGCTCAAGATCTCCGGATACGGCAACCATACCCTGCTGAATGGAGGGATGTTCCATTCCCGCCAAAATATAAGCCGTTCAATATCAACCCATATGATGGCAAGACCTCAGCAAGTCGGTACATCACTTACTTCGAGGTCACCACCGACCATCTGCCCCATGATGATGCTATCCTCACTCGCTTATTCATTGGGGCATTGGAAGGAGTCGCCTTCGATTGGTACCGCAATCTGCCGGACAACTGCATCCACTCCTTCACCGGCTTCAAGCACCTGTTCTTGGAGCGATTCTACGAAGTAGGACAGGACGTCACTATGTCCACTCTCATGGACGTCGTCCAAGGGGAGAAGGAGTTGACAAGAAACTACATCGAGCGGTTCTGCCAGACCGCCATGAAGCTGCCCTTCGGAAATCCAGATTCCTCTTTGATTGAGATCTGCCAAAAGAGACTGCTTCCAATAATCAGCCTCTGGATGGACGAAAGTCAATTCAAAGATTGGAAGGCCTTCATTATCAGCGCCACAAGCGCCGAAGAATGACTAAAGAAGGCTCGCCAACTTGGATTGCACATCTCGGAAGGAGAAAGCAAGGGCAAGCGTCCCAACAACGATAACGGGGGTAACCCCTTCAACAATCGGGACAGCAAGGGGAAGCAGGCTATGGTGGCCGATGCAACACAAAAACCTGAGCCGAAGCCCGCAGACAAACAATGGCCACAAATCGATTACTCCTTCGAAGACGGCCACGTCAAGCCTATCTTGGACATGCTCATACAAGGAGATAGAATTCAGCTTCCTCCACCAAGACGGGAGCCTCGGCCGACTGATCTGGAGAACCCAAAGTTCTGCCATTACCACCGTTATGTACACCACGCTACACACGACTGCTACCAACTAAAATGGTACATCCAAAGCCTCATCGATTCGAACGCTCTGGCCATCGACTTCGAAGAGGTAACCGTAGCAGCCAATATGGTGTCCGTACAATTCGGCAACTTCCCTCCGACGGAGACACAAGATAGGGTAATCCCCGTCCCTCTGGCGACGATAGAGATTACCAATCTTCCACCTCCCCGGAAACAGGCTGCTGGTCTAGTACCTCTCACCACCTCACGAGGAGAGGTCATGTGGGTCCATCCAGACTTGGTATCAGAAGTAACTCGGCCCACACCATCTCCCACCAATAGAAAAAAGAGTGGAAAATTCAGGACCTGCCACACAATCTCAGCAGACAACGAGGAAGCTACAGCCGTCGTCACACGGTCCGGAGCACAATCCCAACCTGTGGTTGACAATCCAGCCGAAAATCATCAACCCACTACAACTGATGCTCCGGGACCGACTCAGCCTTCGACGACCGACAAGCCTAGGCCGAAGGAGACTCGTTTCGACAAATCTCTCCGAAAAGACGCAGCCCAAGGGCTAGAAAGGCCCTACAACTTTGACATCTTAGCATAATTAGCTAACACTCCGGCCAAATTGTCACTGTACGAACTCCTAAGGCTCTCCAAGGACGTTCGTATTGCATTGAGCGAAGCACTCCAAAATGTCGATGCCTATCTGGCTTAATCCAACCTCACCGGGGAGGACTCACCCGTGGATCTCCAAGACAGTGCCTGCACGGGAGCAATGCCTAATATTGTCTTCACTCCGCAGGACATGCTCATCAAAACCAACCTACATGATCGCCCGCTATACTACACGGGATACATCGGCGACGTGAAGGGGGATCGGATGCACATAGATCCTGGCTCTTCCATAAGCATCATCCCGAAGGGCTTGCTACATCATCTCCGTATCCCAATGCATCGCCTGACGCCCACAAACACCGCCATCAGCGGTTTCAATTCGGACAGGAGCTACCCTATTGGGAAGATTCGTCTGAAGTGTCAAATTGGCGACCTCCAATCCGAAGTCACCTGCTATGTCATAGATGCAGACACTTCTTACAACATCCTCTTGGGGCGTCCATGGATTCATGATTATATGATCGTACCTTCCACGCTACACCAATGCTTCAAATATGTCGACAAATACGGCTTCGTGAAGACAGAATTTGCTGATATCGATCCCTTCAAAGGGGGTCGAATCCTACTACTCAGACTCCTGCATATACGAAAAGTCGAAGAGGCACCTTGATGAAGGAGACGCACAAACTCATACCGAGACAGCCACGGGATCAGAAGGACCCGTGACGATCCACCTCCAAGAACGCAAACCGGGCAAGTCTGTACCCCTTACCGCCACTCTGCGGAAGGACGCAATCAGCCTATCAGCGCAGGAGGAGCAAATGATAATCCGGCTCCCAAGGTCCGACCAAGTGCCGAGACCCACAACGAAGCCACTAACAATCAGGCTACCAAGAGTCAGCCAACCACAAGCATGAAAGCTCAACCCCTCGGACAGGCCCATGTCGATACACCTTCCCAGGAAGGGTAGTCACCCCGATGCAAGGTCTGACACTTCTAGCGAACCAGCCACACCTCGCCCCACATCAAATGCCAAACTGGGGGTCGCTAGTCTGCCAACAACTCCACGCTCTGCTCCATCAACTGAACCACTAACAATCAAGCTTCCCAGGTCATCCTCTCAGTCTTCGTTCACACAGGGGGTAGCCGAAGAGGAACCGGAGCTAGCCAAGTATGTGGCTGCCCACACTGATGTCCCCTCCGCTGATGATGTAATCCCCCTAGAAAAGATATCTTACTTCGTTAATAAAGGGTTATCTTTGAACTATACCGAGCTCAATAAGCTATGTACAATGTATGCTATGGAACACGGTATAGGCGCTCACCTACACACACAGGTGACAAATGTGTACACCGCGATCCAGCTTACTCCAATAGAAGACGCTTATCGAATATTCGAGGGAGGAGATCATCCGATCATCTTCGGCCGGACGAACAACCCGCATCCCCTCACCATAGAAGAAGTCGACCTCGGGTCAGATGCCGAGAGACTGCCTCTGTATCTCTATAGCCCTCAATCCAAATATCTCATGCAGAAATAGGGGTATGATCTAGAGACGACGCCAGGATTGAACTATGGCACTGGGCGATGATTACCTTTGAAGCCGCCAGTCCCGGCAGGCAAACCACGGAACTACTATAACAAAACTCGATGCGGGTTAGGGTATGTAACGCCTACTACGACCCCTGAAAGTTCAGATGAAGAATGCGACTGGCAGTCACATTCACCGGATCACCAACTTCCGACTCAGATACCAGCATCGGAGATGTGTTCAGACAAGTCATGTCAGTCAACATGGCATTCGCCGACGCTTACGAGGAAGACAAAGACATCCCCGAAATCCTCGAGCTAGTGCCATGGGCCCAACAATTAGACGCACAATGAGAAAAGCGGTTCGAACTGAGAGAACCTCCTACTGAAGATGAGGTCATACAAGTGGATCTCGGCAGCGAATCTTCTCCAAAATCAATTTTTCATCAGTAAAAGCCTAACTGACGAAGAACGGGAGTCGCTGTTAGAACATATCAGAGAGTACATTGATGTGTTCGCCTGGAGCTATGAAGACATGCCAGGGTTAAATCCTGACATCGCTCTTCACAAACTCAACATTCGACCAGATGCGAAGCCGGTCAAGCAACAACAGCGACGCTTCCGTCCAGGCATCATGGACGCGATCGAAGCCGAAGTCAACAAACTGATAGCCAGCGGCTTCATCCGTGAGGAGCAACATCCCGATTGGGTCGCCAATATAGTACCCGTCCTTAAGAAGAATGGAAAGATTCGAATCTGCATCGACTTCCGCAACCTGAACGAGGTATGCCCCAAAGATGAATTCCCCTTCCTATCACAGACATCATGATCGACAATACCTGCGGCTTCGAACGCATGTCATTCATGGATGGCTTCTCGGGGTACAACCAAATCAAAATGTCTCCTGATGACGAAAAGCATACTTCATTCCGAACACCAATTGGCACGTACTGCTACACAGTCATGCCTTTCGGTTTAAAGAATGCCGGCACCACATATCAAAGAGCCATGAGCATCATCTTCAGAGACCACTTACGCAAGACAGTGGAGTGCTACGTTGACGATATAGCCGTTAAGAGCCGCTGCAAAGAAGACCATCGACAGGATCTAAGGACGGTATTCGACCTAATGCGAGCGCACAATTTGAAAATGAACCCTACGAAGTCCTTTCTGGGCATATCCAGCGAGAAGTTCTTAGGCTTCATCATCACTGCAAAGGGTATCCATGTAGACCCTGAGAAGACAAAAGCAATCATGGAGATGGGTCCCCCGAGAAATCTCCGCGAACTCAGAGGCCTTCAAGGGAGGCTAGCTTATATCAGAAGATTCATTTCCAACCTCTCCGGGCGATGCCGACCATTCACGCACCTCATGAAGAAAGGAGTCTCATTCGTATGGGACGAGGAATGCCAGCGTGCTTTCGACAGCATCAAAGAATATTTGTCAAATCCTCCAGTTTTGGTAGCCCCGGTTCCTGGAAAACCATTCCTGCTCTATGTACGAGCAATAGCACACTCCTTCGGGGCTTTGCTGGCACAGAACAACGACGCAGGCCACGAGCAGGCCATATATTACCTCAGCCGAATGATGATTAGGCCAGAGCACCGATACACCGCTGTGGAGAAGGAATGCCTCGCCCTGGTGTTCGCCATTCAGAAAATGCGGCATTATGTCACCGGACAAACGATACATGTGATCTCACGAGTCAACCCTCTCAGGGTCCTCATGACTAAACCAGGGGTACTCAGCTCTCGACTCGCCACATGGGCAATATTGCTGTCCCCTTATCATATGATCTTCGTCCCCCAAAAGGCAGTCAAAGGTCAAGCCCTGGCAGACTTTTTAGCAGCCCACCCAGTCTCAGAGTCCTCCAGAATATATGAAGAGATCACAGACGAGGTCGCCGACTCGCATGCAACCTCTCACGAGGCTATATGGCGAATGTTCTTTGACGGTGCTTCAAGGACCGGACCTAAAGGCAATATAGTCGTCGGAGTCGGGGTAGTGCTGATCTCCCCTTCCGGATTGGTGATTAACCGCGCTTATTCCCTCACCGAGCCCTGTTCTAACAATGTGGCCGAGTACAACGCTCTGGTCATTAGCCTCCAACTTGTAAGAGAGCTGGGGGTAGAATACCTTGAAGCATACGGCGATTCCCAACTAATCGTCAATCAGATCCGGGGCTCGTACGAAGTCCGCCACGAAGACATGATTCCTTATCACCAAATAGCGATCGATATCATATCGTCATTTGAGGGGTTCTTCATCGAGCACGTCCCCAGACTCCGAAATATTGAAGCCGATGCCCTAGCCGGTCTGGCCGCTTCCCTGGCAGTCCCGAATTATGATCGCCAATCAGTGGATGTGATAGGCCACGAACTAGCCTGTCCCAAGAACAATGTGCAATTCGTGGCGAGTTATTCCGCCCAGACGATCGATGATGCCCCAGACTGGAGACAACCATTCATCGACTTCGTCGTCTACGACATCCTGCCCGAGAATCCAAAGGAAGCCACTTCCATCAGACGACGTTCTCTCATATTCTTCTACGATACAGAGACAAAAATGTTGTATCGCCGCTCCTACGACGGATTACTACTTCGGTTTCTGTCAAATGCAGAAGCCGTACGAGAAGCTCACGACGGTGTCTGCGGGGCCCACCAGCCTGGCCCAAAACTGCAAGACCGCCTTCGCCGAATGGGCTACTATTGGCCCACGATGGTGGCAGACGCGATAGATTATGCTAAAAAATACAAAGCCTGCCAAGTCCACTCGGACTTCATTCACCAACCATCCGAATTTCTACATCCGACGGTGGCATCCTGGTCATTCGAAGCATGGGGAATGGATATCATTGGTCCAATCACCCCCACCTTCCTCCAGAGGACATCGCTTCATACTTGCGATCACTGATTACTTCTCCAAATGGGCGAAAGCTGTCCCACTCGCAGAAGTCAAGACTTCAAACATGATCAGCTTCCTTAAGCATCACGTCATCTACCGCTTTGGACTGCCTCAAAGAATCATCCATGATAATGGCCCGTAATTTGCAAGCCACGCATTCTATCGGTTTTACGATAAACACCGTATTCAGAATATCGCTTCGACGCCGTACAACCCGGCAGCAAACGGGTTAGCAGAGGCATTCAACAAAACAATCATCAAACTCCTCAAGAAGTTTGTCTCCTCCAACAAACGTGACTGGAACGAGAAGCTCGGCGAATGCTTATGGGCTTATCGCACCATGGTCCGAACAGCCACCGGGAATACACTATTCTTCCTGGTATATGGGAGTTTGGCAGTCCTCCCTTTGGAGACCCAGATCCCCTCACTACGTGTCGCCCTCACACATCAATTGACAACCGACGACAACCACCAGTGTCGCCTACAGGAATTGGAGGCACTAGAGGAAAAGTTCCTCTTAGCTCAGCAACGAATTGAGCTATACCAAGCACGCATCTCTGGAGCTTTCAACAAGAAGGTCAAAATCAAAACATTCTAGGTGGGCGATCTCGTCTTGGCAGTCCGGAGGCCGATGGTCATGACTCACAAGACCGTCGGCAAATTCCAGCCAAAGTGGGAAGGCCCATTTATCATTGAGACAGTATTCTCCAACGGTGCTTACCGCCTCGCAAAGCAAAATGGATACTTGCTCATGTTGCCCGTCAACGGCAAGTTCCTGAAGAAATATTATGTCTAAACGACATTCTCTACAAGATCTTCGAGTCATGTACCCGCTGGTACCGCTGAACTCACACCCATAACATTTCAGATTATCGAGTCATGTACCGGCTGGTGCTGCTGAACTCACCTCCACATTCCCTTCAGATTATCGAGTCATGTACCCGCTGGTGCCGCTGAACTCACACTTTCTTAATATTCTAAATTACCGAGTTATGTACCCACTGGTGCCTCTGAACTCACATTCCGGTCACTCTTTCAGATGGTAAGTTACGTATTATTATACCTCTGAACTTTCTTCTTGGAAGAGATCCTCCCTCATGATCCACTACCCGCACTCCCAGTGCACAAAAAGGGTAATCGATCCGCAAATTTTCGAAACGACCATGTCCTCATTACCTCTGAGTTGTTTTCACTTCCACCAAAAACAAACCACCCCTCGCACAGAACTTACACGTTCTCCTACCTCTGAGTCGCTCTGTGTACCCCCTCTTCATTGAGCCCACTCCTGCCATGTCCTCATTACCTCTGAGTGGGAAGGCTCCGTCGAAGAAACCTTCATGCTTGCCATGTCCACATTACCTCTGAGCAAGTATGTCGGTTCCCTTTCAACATATTATCTGTACCCACAACCGGAGTACGACAAGGATAATAGGTCCACAAATGTCCTCTGTTGACCACAAATGTCCGCTGTTGACCACGAATATCTTCCGTGAAGTCTCCCCTGCCATGTCCGCATTACCTCTGAGCAGGAAGATTCCACGGTAAAACCCTCATGCTTGCCATATCCTCATAACCTCTGAGTAAATGTGTTGGTTTTCCTTTCACCCTATTATCCGTATCCTGAACCATGGTACGCCAAGGATAATAGGTCCACAAATATCTCTTGCTAAGCCTCTTAGCATAAATCCACCATCTCACCATGCCCCGGGAGCCCAGCTGCTCCACGGCATTCTTTTTGTCCAATACCGAGAGCATCCGTGACCACTTTGCCATGGCTGTTCCGGACATCATGACCAAACTTGTTATCCGTACCTAAAACTAAGGTACGCCTAGGGTAACAGGTCCATAAATAATCTTCCAGCAAGTCCAATTCCGCAAACGCCACAAGTACAAGAAAGAGAAGATGAGTTGAAATATGCTCATTTATTCGAAATTCTAAATACTACATCATTTGGGATCACATCCCTTACAAAAAAAAAGAAAAAAAAAGAGAAGCAAAAGAAAACATAAAGCTGATCACTGCTCCGGGGCACATAATGCCCTAAGACGGTCCGACAGCAAAGCAACCGACCGCTCAAACCTCTGGGAGGCTCGACGCTCCGCCTCGTGGGTCAGCACCGCCTCGTACTCCAGATGAGCGTGAGCCTGCCAGTTGTGCTCAAATTTCCTAAAGGCCCGCTCCAGGTTAGCAGAAGATCGGGAAACCTTCTCGGCCTCCCGAACGATTGACTCCTGTTCCGCCTGAGCAGCCTCCAGCTCTGACTCTAAGAAGGCCAATTCTCTCTGGAGTGCAAGGATCCGCTCCTTCGTATCAACGATTCCACGAGAAGCAGACTCTTCTCGAGCACGACAAGCCTGACTCCGACGACCCAGCCGGTCATACAAAGCGGAGAACTTATCAAGGTCTCCCCGTACAACTGGCCCAGCGGTATCTCTGGCATGCTTGATCCTATCCCGAGCAGCAATGAGAAAGCCCCGCTCCCGCTCAGTCGCAGCAGGCAAGCCCGCCTGTCGTATCGCCAGTAGTAGGGTCACAAGCTGATCAGCTTCTGTCAGCTTAGGCTCCAGCAGTGCAGCCAACCCCACCCCGGCAGGAAGGGACTTCAAAGTTGCAACCTGACCCCGAGCGCACCGGAGAGATAGAGAAAAAGGGGTCCCCCGTTCCACAGCAGCATCTACGCCCCTTTTTAAATGGCGATAGAAGCTGTCAACCACGTCCTGCGTCACCTCCTCCAGAGTCTCCGAGGAAGCTGGTGTCAGCGGGAGTGTGGCTGGCAGCACTGAAGAAGACGCAACAGAATCAGCCGCCCCTGCCACAAGAGAAGCAAACTCCGTACGAAAGGACGCTTGAACAGCGGCCAACTCCTCTTCGGCAGCCTGCAGAATTTGAATACTCGGTAGGGTCGAGAGGTCAGTCTCCGGAGCCGTATAATCTGCGGAAGATGAGGCGGAGACCATCGCCAACTCCATTTCCATCTGCCTGGAGCTGGCGGGAGGCCCCTCGACATGAGACGGCAAAGGAGAGGTAACACTCCTTTCTCCCGGATCACGGCAGGCCGAGCCTTCCCCAAGAACATCTACGGTGGGAAGTAAAGGGTCAGGACCTGCAGGGCCGAGGCAACCATGAATCGATTTAACCCGGAGGATATGTTAATAGAGCAAATAAGCCCCCTCACTAGTCAATATCTGGCTTATCTTACCAGTTGAGTGTGGAGGTCGAGGTTTGCCTGCAGCCACCACAGCCTCTTCACCAACAGTCTCTGAGTCAGGTATAATAGACTCCTCTGCCCTTGTATCCTCGGAAGGAGATGCACCGAGATCGGCGTCGCCTTGCTGAAGTTCAGCGGTCTCGGAGACAGGCCCAAGGAAACCTTCATCACCCTGGGCCGAGGCTTCGACAACCTGGGAGCTCCCAGCCGTCGCTGAGAGAGCCCTCGCAGAAAGGACTGCGGCACACACGCCGCTAATCAAAGCAGCAAGGGTCGGATCAACTCCAGGGGCAGTAGACGGTTCAGGAAAGTTCGGTTCATCAGACGGCTACAAAGAAAGGTAATTAAGTCATATCTTCGAGAGAAAAGAAAATTACAACAAAGAGAGGGCCCCGACTTACCTCCGGAACATCGTCTACATCCTCACCCTTCTCCGTAATAAGCAGCCTACGGGGTCCGACCGCCGCTCTCTTTACAGAAAAAGCTACTCCTCCGCCAGTGGACTCACGTCTGCCTCGCTTACGTGAGGGACAGGCACGACGGGCGGTAGTTCTACCTGTACTACCTCCGGCATAGATGGTAATTGGTCCACCGCTTCATCGAAAACAACCGACGATGGATCCGTCATCATCTCACCTGCCATGACGGGAGGCTGACCCGCCATTGCCTCGTCACCCGAAGAAAGAGAGTCCTCGTCGTCCCGTTCATTGTCTTCCTCAATGGTGTCGAAGGATTCGGAATCAGGCGTGGGAACTCTATTCGCTCCTCTCTTCTTTGCCCTCGGTACCATAGCCTTCTCCGCCAGGCGAGTGCCCACAATGAAGCTAGTCCTTGAGTCAAAATCGAGGGGAGGAGGATTTGCCGTCACATGATAAAGGGCTGCTTTATGCAGGATTTTCCCTATCACGTTTGCGGCAGGGACCAAGAAGCTAGTCCGAGTATGACAAGTGTCATAGTAGCTCCATGCCCTAATACCATCGAGAATGCTACCTTCAAATCCCAGGTGAGAACTGGGGCGCCCGAGGAATAGCTGACTGTACCCAAATTGACGGGCAAACCTACTGGGCAAGTAGGGCTCCAAGTACACGGTGTTGCGATTCTGGTAAACTAAATGCGCCGGGCAAATGTTACGCAGCCAGAAACGCATCTTTTCAGGTAAGAAATGAGGAGGTCCGACACCATCAACATGAACACTCCTCACCTCTTGATCAGTAAAACGGGGAACGGACACGAAGAAATTATACCCGTCCACCCTCGCCAGCATCCTCCGACACGCCAGTATGGTACTACATTCCCAAGGCTGATGGTGATACCTGAAAAGAAAAGCGTCGTCATCCGTAACGCCATCTCCCGTCCCAGGTCTCATCAAAGACTGATAATGCAGCAACAGCCATCCCAGCAAGTAATGATAAGGCAGTTCTATACGTTCAAAGTCCATTGCCACGTCACGAGCAATGACCTTGAACGAGAAGGCACGGAGACCATGCTGAATACTGCACACCATTGCAGGAAGAAGAGCCAGCCTGACCCCAAAGGCCAACTTCACGGCAGGAAGAATGAAGTGGCGACTGATCCTCTCAATAGAACCTGCCCCTCCTGAGACCACGTAATTACGCAGCCATACCATTAAAAACCCGGCCAAGAGTGCCTTCTCTGACAGCCGTCCGGTACCATAATAAAAGTAGCAGAAGGAGTCAATTTGGCTCCCGAACCTGTCATCTTTGGACTTCGACCTCCTAGCGGTCGACACCAAGTCCTCTACTTCCCTAGGAGTTAGACGATCTCGGGAAGTAACCCGGCCAGCCGTACTGAATTTAAAAAGGTACGAGACCCAAGATTTAGTATGGGGAGAGTCCCCTTCCGAGCTGTCATTTTTCTGGATAGCCGTTCGGTGACAGGTGCTATGATGGCACAATAGTTCTTGATACACGGCGACGAAACCGGGGAATCGTCGGTCCAAATCTTGGAGCTCCTCATTCGTCAGAGTGTACACTTCGAAGGGTTTATCTCCCCAGGGGAGCTTGGAGACAGCATACATCTCGTGAAGAGCGAGCCCCAATTCCCCAACAGGGGTGAAAAAAGTCCCTGTCCGATGATTGTACATCTCCAGAAGGGCCATGAACAGTGGCTTATTAACGGGCAACCCGTGGCTGGTACCCCGGATAGCGTCATAAAGGTTGACTTCCCGTAAAAATTCTTCATATTTTTGTAGGATCCATGAGGTCAGGTTATCCTACGGGGGAATGGGGTGTAACCAGCTCGGCAGTACCAACCTGCCAACAGGATAGGACCCTTTGCGAGCAAGCTGGCTCAGGAAGGTATCAGCCTGAGAGAATAAAAAGTTAGGACCGGGGGTGTTGATAAAGGTACCCGAAACTAACCCCATCACGGACTGATTGGCCGGATCTTTGATCGCGCGCACTGACCCAGTGGTTTTGTTGTAACGGATGCTACCAACAAACATCCCCGGTCAGATTGGAGTGAGGGTGTCCGGCATCTGCCTGTCCAGAACGATCATATTGAACCACGCAAAAGGGAAATGGCGCTTCATAATGGGGATGTGAATCGGCGTCCCGTCCAGGTCAAAATCCCAACTCTCGAAAACATCCAATACTCGGGAGTTTTCTATGATCAACGCATCCCCAAAGAGGAAGATCGGTTTCAGATACTTCCCATTAGACGTCCCGGAGCTCATCATGTCACCGAGGAATTGGAAAGATTGAACCCTAATAGCATTCAGTCGCTCCAAAGGTTCATCAACAAGTAGCTGTTCGAACACTTGACGGACTAAATCATCCCGATGCACGCCCGAGGCGAACTGACGCGAGCCAACCATAAGTTCCCCCGCAGGATTTACTGGCAGATTCACTGAAGAAAAAAACAAAAGAAATAAGTCAAAAAGATAGCTGAAACACAAAACTACATCATGCTTATGCGGCTCAGTATAGCCTCATACGGCTCGGTTTAAAAGAGTTCATACAGGTCAGTCCAAATGAGCTTATGCGGCTCAATTTGAAAGAGCCCATGCGGTTCAGTTCGAATAAGCTTATGCGGTTCGGCTCGAAAGGAACTTATGCGGCTCAGTGCGGATGAGCTTATGCGGTTCGAAAGGAGCATATGCGGATATGGTCCGATTCGAATAAGCTTATATAATTCGACTCGAAAAAGCTTATGCAGTCCAGCGAGGATGAGCTTATGCGGTCCAGTTCAAATATGCTTATGCGGCTCAGTTTGAAAGAGCTCATACGGTCCAGATGGGCTTATGCGGCCCTGATGATGAAGTAGGACACACAGCATACTTGGGAATATAGGCTCGTGCATAAAATATGCGGCGTAGCCATGGCAGTTCATATTGATGGTCCTACCAGCAATAGGCGGGTGAACATCGGAGTGAAAAACAGGCACGCCAGCCGTTGAAGGATTCGTCACATTCGCCGCCGCAGTCGATGAAGACGCGGCCTTCTTGGCCTTCGTCGCCACAGAAGATGATGTGGCCTTCTTGCCCGTAGCAGCAGCAGTCTTCTTGGGAGCCATTGCCGATCGCTGATAGGAGAAGACAAAGAGGAAGTCTGCAACGAAGAGTTCGAGCAAAAGAGAGAAGGTAAAGAAACCCTCAAAGAATAAACTTACTCCTACTTATAGGCGAAGGAGGCTCGAAAATACAAAACAAATGCCTCGATCTACGCGCTGCCTAAAAGAATAAACCGCTTCGGTCAAAACAAAACTGACCCTTGGGATCCTCCCCCAAGAGGCGGCGAATCAAGGGCATTTAATGCAGAAGATTTGCACACGTGGCTAAGGCACGTGGCAAAAAGCTTATGCGGTCTCACAGCTCATACGGCCAGATAAATCCATGCGGCTGTACCATCTATGCGGTCAAAGGCCATGCTTCTTATTCAAAGTATTTCAATTTTGTAAATTGAAAACTTTGAAGGGGGTCTTGTAGAAGCATGGAAAATATCAGAACGATAATCTATGCGGCTCAGAATAGGAGAACCCCATGCGGCTCATACAGGAGCAGTCCCATGCGGTTCAGAGAGACTCTTAGTCTCATGCGGCTCGGACAGGAGAGTCCATGCGGCTTGCATAGGGACAGCCCTGTGGTTCAAAGAGTTCCCCAGCCGCATGTGGTTCAAAAGTACATACGGCTTACGGAGATATGCGGCTCAATGCCACGTGTATCCACGAAGACCCCTTCATACAGCTGGCCATTGAGCAGTCTGTCTATTTAATGCTCTATCATGATTTGACAGCTGACGGCTCTGGCATAAAGTATCATAATGGCTCTGCCATAGTGACAGACTCTTAGGAAATAGGAGAAAATCTCTGACGCGATTTGAGATTGACACATGGTTACTCCCATGCGGCTCCAGTGAAGAACAGCTTCATACAGCTAGCAAGGATCGTCTTCCTACGGCTCACCAAAAAGCCATCCCATGCGGCTCGCAGTTACTACCCTTATGCGGTTCACCAAGGAACCATCTCATGCGGCTCGCAAATACTATACCTATGCGGTTCGCCGAGGCGCTGTTTTATACGGTTCATGGACGTCATATGGCTTTGGCAGAGTCCATCATCAAAACACGTGGCAGAGATTCAATGACAGCTGGCAGCAAAGATAATTATGAGATGCAAAGATTTACCAGATCCCAATGACCATATCCTCATAATTAATGTGATCAGGTCATATCATTCATAATCAAACCAATGGGACACGTGGTGGGAGATCCAAGCTACACAATCAATCATGAAGATTTAAAGCAATCAGCATTAATTATTCAAAAGATTTAGTGCTACCCTCATTAGTGGCCCAGATCCTTCATGCTCAAGATTAATGGTCCAGATTAATCATTTACAAGGCCGCCGCCACTTCGAGAATGGGCAATCATCCAAACCCTAATGATGCCCCCACTATTATAAATAGCAAGGTGCCATTCCCTTGTAAGATATACATTATCAGAGACGCATACACAGAGAGCTTCTCCCCTAATAATCAGAGAAAAAATACACAGAGAGAGAGAGAAGCCAGAAGAGCAATACGAGGAGAGCAAGAAGAGCATTTCTTCGTCAACGCCAACCATCTTCTCACAGGAGTCAAGGCTGCATACCGATCATCCAAGGAGTAAGGCAGGGCTGCCGTCGCCTTCCCGAGCCTCTATCGTCACCCCCTAGAATCTAAAATAAACAATTATACTTAGACTGTTGTACCTAGGTTTTCGTCCCTAGGCTTTCTTTATACAAGCGAGTTTGTAACGTGAAGTAAAAGTCCGGTCCTCCGATAATTGTTCTGTTCTTTTATATTTCATGGCAAACAATGAGGGTGGCCTCACAACTGAGCCGCATGAGGATGGCCTCACAACCGAGCCGCATGAGGGTGGCCCAGGCGATCCGCATAAAGAACTTTCTTAGAATTGATGAACTGTGCCAGCTATCATAAAGATTTTCTCATCTTTTTATGAGCATGTCGTATTTTTTCTTTATGTCAGAACCATCATTGCTGTCACTTTGTGTCAGAGCATTAATGGCCAGCTGCACAGAGTAATTATGGCCAGCTGTATTAGGCCTATTTCGAACCGTATAAGGCCACGTGGCTCCTTCTGAGCAACATAAAGCTTTCTGAGCCGCATAAAGCTCTGAGGGATTTTTGAGCCACATGAGACCCCCAAGTTTCTGAGCCGTATGGAGTTTCTGGGCCGCATAAGAATTTATTATTCTTTTCCATCCTTCTACAGCCTTATGCTTTTAAATCCTTACTTGCATGAATGATTGCTTGATTGACTGCTAGTCATAGATTGCTCGTGATTAGTATAGCTTGTCCCGACATCTCTAGCCTCGTGATTAAATTCTGAGGACAGAATTCCTTTAAGGTGGGTAGAGTTGTCACTCTCGTTTTCTATTATACGTATTTCTAGTATATGTGTACGGATATCCGACCCATATTTTGATTTGTCTAGCATGGCTTGGCTTGGTTTGGTCTTGCTTTAACTTGGTTTAGCTTGTCTTGGTTTATTTTGGTTAGGAGATGGAAAGGGTGATATAAATATCAACTTCCTACTCTCTCTCCTCATTACTTTCATTAACTTCTTGTTCTTCCTCTATTAATTCTCTCCAACCAACCCTAGACAAGTGCTAGCTTGCTTCAAGAGAGAACTCATTTCTATTGGTTCCATTTTCTTCCCTACATGATTTCATGATACTTTAGAACTGGGCAATTTTTAATTTGGAGGATATTTTCTTGTAGATCTAAGTTTTGGTCATTTTTGGTTTTCTTGGGTTTTGACCTATCAAACCTCCTTATTTTCAAAAACTAATTATTCCATGTGGTAGGGAATTTCATTTTACCCAAATTTGACCTTTGAAAACCCGGATTTTAATTTATTTTGAGTAATTTATGGACTTGGGAAGATCATGGGTTCCATGGTTCTTCTTCTCGGGTTGGAAGAGAAAAACAGTGTGTGGGCGCATGGCATTTTTTGCGCCCACGGTGACTTCAGCCTTGGGCGCATAGCCCTTTATATGTGCCCAAGCTCCCTGCCTTCCTCAGTGTGGGCGCATGGCTTTATATGCGTCCACGGCTTCTACTTGCTTATGCACATAACTTCAAAATATGTGTTAAGTCATAGTGTCCCTTTGCTGTGGGCGCATAGCCCTTATTATGCGCCCACATATCCAATATATAGATAGCTCCTGACTTAGCTTCACAATGCTCCCTGCCTCATGCATGTGGGCGTATAGACCATAGGCGCATGCTTGTGGGCGCATTGGCCCTGGTCGCATGCACTCTTCTGTGATTTCCTTCTAGAGCATATGCCCTATATGATATGTTTGGTCCTAGGCGCATACGTGTGGGTGCATGCCCTTAGGCGCATAGCCTTGGGCGTATGCCACACTAAGCACATGCATTTTGGGTGCATGCTCTTCATGACACCCCCATTGACCCCTTGTGTCTTCTCTTGCAATTATCCCTGTTTGCCTCCATGGTCCTTAGAGTGAGTTGTGACTTTGCTTGTACCCTTTACTTGGCTAGCCCTATAATGTTTATTTTTCTATGTTGCACATGTACTCTGAGCTTTAAACACGTTCTGGCATGGCACGTACACTCTCTAATAATCCTTGGTAGTAGCCCGTCGTGGTGCACTCACAGGATCACGACATGACGATATGATTTTACATGATAATCTTAGATAGTGATCCGTTGTGGTGCACTCTTGGCAAGCAACATGGCATGATAATTCTTGATAGTGGTCTATCGTGACGCACTCCTGACAAGATAAGAAATCTTGATAAGTAACCTAACATGATAATGTTGATATGCTGTTGTATAAGCTACCAGTCTCGTCTCACATCATGTCTAGGACTTGTATCCCTGGTTACCACGGTCAGGGATTAATATTGAATTCGACTAGGTTAATAACTAGATTGATCAAAGTAGTTCATATAGAGAGATATTTCTAGTTACAGTCGATCCCCTTATCCTGGCCATACCTGATGGAGTTGTAGCCTGCCGATGAGTAGGGCATATTTCCAGCCCACTGTCATGTAGGGTACTTCTTGAAATAATTACTATGCACACTGTCATGTGTTGCACTCCAAATCACCTAATAATTGTTGATAACTATTAAATGAACCTCGCCTGGATAATCTTTGATAGCTGTAGGGCTTGTGACTGCCGGAACATCTCATTGCATCTTGCTAGTAACTAGGCCTGTGATAACCCTAGTTAGTTAAAGTATCAAGCCGTACTCTTTGCTTGGCCATGTGTGTTGGATGGAGTCCAATATTGTCTAGTCTTGTCTAGATCCAAAACATGGCTATCTAAGGACATGCTTACTTACGCTTTACTCTTGACAAAAATGGCTAGAGACCCAGTTCTGTTCAGGCGAAGGGTTACAATCTCGATCCTTGTTTAGTTTAAGGATTGTAACCTGGCTTCCAGAATAGTTCCTGGTCCTCTCGTCATTTGTTGCCGTATCTACATTTCTTGTCTTCTTGTTATTATTCTTGTTTATGTTCTGACATGCGGGTTTTACTTCTTAAGTGAAGCCTTCCTTGTGGCACTTGCTCTTTCTGGGGTCTGACCTAGCTGATTTTTATGGCCAGATTTCGGAGTAGCTCCCGAGGATCTCCCAGCCTTCCTGCCAGATGGTGAACACTAGAAGAAATCCTGGCAACGAGTGGGTTTATTTTGCTCTCCCACTCAAATTGTAAAATTATTTCTTTTGAGGCGTTTGGCCGCCGAGCAAGTGTTAGCTCGTGTTGAATACTTTACTTACTGTCTGCCTACGGGCTGTAACATGATTAATAAATCTTAGGGTTGATCATGTATGACTTAAACTCTTGCTAGTCTTCGTAATTTGTATGACTAGCTTCATGATCATTTGAATATGTCATGTATGGGACGCCTTACTGTATATGTCTGATGATCTACCATCTTGTTACATTTACTTGCTTGATTGAGATTGAGACACTAGGCTTGTTCTTGACCTTAAGAGACTAATGGCTTGTAGTTAAACCCTCATGCACCTAGACAGCCGTGACCGTATTGCGAGGTGGGATACACTTCAATGTACGTAGCTGGCTATGTCTGTCCCCCGCTCTCCAGTTTTTTGGTTCTGGGGCGTGACTGACAAAGAAAGATTCCCCCTACATTCTAACACCCAACCCCTCTCATCACCTCATAAAGCGGCCAATATTCGTGCGGCCGACCTGTCCAACATCAGCCAAGAGGACGTCGTCGGGTTGCAGCAAGGATTAAATGCGAGAATTAACTCCACCAAAAGTTTTTTCGAGACGGTAGCTGAAATTGCTGGAGAAGAATACATTCACCAGGACGAGGTGACCGACAATATTTCCATGGAAGCCGACATTGCTCCTTAGGAAGTCCAGAAAGCTCCTACATAGGGCAAAACGCACAAAGGAAGCAGTTCTAAAGAGATCACGACCACGATCACTAGGTCGACCGTAAAGCTAAAAAAACCCAAAATAATCTCCCCAATGCTTAACATCCAATCCTGGAATGTTAGGGGTTTTGCCAATATACCTCTTGAGAAGATTAATCAGTCTCAAGAAAAGTCACAGAATTGATATCCTAGTCATCATTGAACCCAAAATCCTCCAAAAAAATCTGATCCATACGGCTGCAGTTGGGATTCTCATCTACTATAGCCGGCTGTCACGATATCTGGATCCTATGCACTAACGACGTGAAGATCGATACTATTCATGACTCGAGATAAGCTTTCTCCTACTGGATTGAGCATCTTATGTTCAATACGCGTGCCCTCATCTCGGTAGTCCATGGCAGCTGCGACATCCGTAATTGCAGACAGCTATGGGAAGATCGATAGAACACCCACCTCAATAATAACAATCTTCCATGGCTATGCGTAGGAGACTTCAATGCTATCACATGTAGGGAGGAAAAATTGAAAGGTCGACCCCCACCTCTTCGGCCATCCACGACTTCACAAACTTCATCTTTAACGCCCACCTGTCCCCCTACAGTTCAAAGGCAGCGCTTTCACTTGGTGCAACATACAAGAGGGCGATCGTAGGCAGTACTCTCGTCTGGACCGTGCCCTTATCAACTCGAAGTGGTCAGACCAGGAAATCATCTCCAATCTCTTCCACCTCAACGCGACCGAATCGGACCACTCGCCCCTCATCATCAAGATAAGAAGCAAAACCAACCAAATCAATAAAAACTTTCGCTTCCTAGACTTCTGGAGCTACCACCCGCAGTTCAAGAACACCGTAGCTACAACTTGGAACAATACTGAAACTATAGACCCTATGGCTCGGGTCGCCAACAAGCTCAAGGTGACCATGAAAGCTCTCACAGCTTGGAGCAAAGAGGCGTTCGGGGACATCTTTCAAGCTGTCTGCTCTGCGGAGGATGATGTTACCCGTACGGAGGCACTATTCGTCCTTGACAGATCTTCCGCAGCCAGGTCCTCCTTGAACCTGACTAGAGCTATGTTGAAATTTAGACTGAAGTTGGAGACAAAATTCTAGAAACAAAAAGCTTGACTGACTTAGGACAGCGAGGAAGACAAGAACACTAGCTACTTCTATGCCTGTGTTGAAGGCCGCAGACAACAGCTCAACATCCATCAGATTGCAGATGACTACGGGAACATTATCAAAGATCAATAGGCCATCCAATCAAATGTCGCCAACGTTTACTCCAGGATGTTCACTAAAGAAACCATGCTCAGGGACAAAGAATTCCTGGCAGTGATTCTCCACCTGATTAAAGTGGAAGACAACGAGCGCCTTGAGCTCATCCCATCGAAATAAGAGGTCAAAGACGCTGTGTGGGCCCTTGACGAACACAACACTCCGGGACCCGACGGCTTCAACGGCGTGTTCTTCAGGCCGTGTTGGGATATTACCAAGGCACGAAGCGGCCATCGCTTTTTTCCAAGGCGCCATGTACCCCAGATCTATTTCCTATGCTAATCTGATTCTCATTCCTAAATTGGAAAATCGGGTTACATTCAAAGACTTTTGCCCCATAAGCCTATACACCTTTACGAACCAGATCATCTCCAAGATCATCGACAACCGCATGATCGAGTTCCTGTCCAAGATTATCTTCGAAGAGCAGAGCGACTTTGTTCGCGGCCGGAACATCATCGACAACCTTCTTATGGCTCAAGAAAAGGTCACATGCATGAAACTTCCTGCCAGAGGAAGGAACATTGTGATCAAACTCGACATGGAGAAGGCATATGATCGATTAGACTGGCAATTCATGATCTGGTTTTCAGGGCCTTCGGGTTTTCAGATACCTGGACCAACATTGTGTGGAGATCGATCAGCAACTCGTGATTCACCACGATGATCAACAGGCAGGCTGGTGGATTTTTTAAATCTAGTCGTAGCGTTAGACAGAGAGATCCCCTTTCCTCTACCATTTTCATCATTAGAGCAGAAGCTCTTAGTAGAAACCTTAACAGAATGGTTAACATCCATAATTTCTACCACTTCCACACCACCAGTGGCTGTCTGATCGTGACTCATTTGGCATGTGCTTATGATATGCCTATTTTTACCTCCGGGGACGTTGGCTTCGTTGAGGTATTTCACAACACACTTCAGAGATATCCTAGATGCTCTAGCCAGCGCGTCAAACCCAACAAGAGCGTCATCTACGTCCACCACAAGACCAACAGAGATCACGCCTCCACTCCCTCTAACATGACTTCCTTTGCCGTCGCATTTCCACCTTTCTCATACTTAGGCTGTCGTTGGTGTACGGCCGTTCCAATGCAGGCATCTTTGATAGCCTGGTGGGCAGAATTAGGAAAAAACTCGAGGGGTAGCACAACGTCACCCTATCATCGGGCAGTAAGATCATTCTGATTTAACATGTTCTCGTCTCTATCCCCATCTATACTTTAGCCATTTGATCTCCCACCAAGAAGGTGCAGACTTGCATCGAAAACCTTTTCACCAACTTCTTTTGGGGCCACTGCGAGAAAAGGACAAACACCATTGGGCGAGTTGGGACACCATGGCTAAACCCACTAACGAGGGGGGAATGGGTTTTAGCAGGCTGTCGTACATCATCGATGCCTTCTCGATGAAGCTGCGGTGGAAGCTTCATACAAGTCATGGCTTATGGACGTGGTTCATGAAGGCCAGATATTTTTAGCACACCCATCCCTCGAGCGCCGACTCCAACTGCAGATCCTCCGTGTCTTAGAGACGCATCCATCACGGGCACAGCCTCGTCGAGCCTATAATTTGTCTCCAACTGGGCTCAGGCGAATCTTTCCTATTCTTCGAGCGTTGAGTGGGAGAAGATCTCCTCCCCCAACATTCGACAACCCCCTTTAATAGCACGATCAAAGTGCTTTGGGATATCTCAGGCGACTGGAACTGGGATAAGGCTTAAGAATGGCTTGGACAGGAGGTAGCTAACTCGATCAGTGCCAACGAAAAATAGATCGTCACGGTCCCCGAAGCCCTGCGGTAGTCTATTGAATTGTCACGAACCGCACCCGCTTTTCAGATACGAGACGTGTCCAAGCCAGCCTACGCCGCAGAGTCGACGGTAGAACGTTGTCAAGCCCACAAGAAATAAATGCTCAAATTAAACTTTATTGCTCATTCATATTTCTAAATTTGATTACAACATTTACAATATTTATAATTAAAGAAAATACAAAGTTCTCACAATTAATGAAATGATACAATTGCTATCTATTTCTAGTTTTCTGTCTACAAGTACACCCGTATATCCTAAAGCTAAGTGAAGCCACAGCTAACCTAAAAAATATTGGTTTTCAATCAGGAATGGAACGAGTACATTTTCACAACAGATTCAATAAATGACAAAATCCATAAATTTGTAAATAGTAATAAAATACACAACGAAGAGATAAACATGGATTCATGGCAAAGACTGAGCATGGTGAAAATAGCAAGGGAGTACAAAAATATACTAGACATGTAGCTAACAATATATACTGTAGAACCAGAAACTGTATCTATCTAGTGAGTTGAAATACTACTTCGACATGTAAACGGCTAAAGGTAAATTCGACACCCCGCACATAAAATGTGCGACTGCTATTAGGCACGAATAAGATCTGGCACGCCACATGTGAAGTGTGCGACTGCTATTAGGCATGAATAATTTGGGTTTGTTTATATGTCTAGAGTATTTTCCCGCCCGACCAGTACTCATGGATGCAAACAGGTCACGAACACGGTAATAGATTGGTTACGAACAACATGTAAAGAATCCATAACTACTATCTCGTGTAACATCGTGTCAAGAACCAATAGAATATCAATGTAAAACACTACTATATACATGATTCATAGAGATAATAATATATAAAAACTATCAGAGATGTACTAGCCTGAGGTCCTGTGCTGGTGAAACCGATAATACTATACCACTCAATGAGCCACAACAGTCAACACATACAGAAGTCTCCGGATGCTGAAATAAATATTACCAACATTTTTAGAATAGTTAAATTAGCTAGAATTGCCTGTCCTTAAGTACAATTCTGGACACAGGGACAAAACGGTAATTTCATGTCAAAACGGTGTCCGTCGTTGGACCCACTTTACACCGAAAAGCATGCCAGAGTCAAAGGTCTTAAAGTCATCAAACTACATGTCTATGGAGTCGTTTTGATGATACGAACCCAACCGTATGTCCAAAGTTGGATTCCGGCAGGCCGTACACAAAATCGCCCGTTGAATCGGACCGTGGGGCCCATAAAATGGTGATCTGATCAACTGTCTCAGAATCGAACCAAACTTGGCATGTAGGACAAGAAAAACGATACGGTCCTGTTCGCACAAGTTTCATCTCGATCTGACGAACATGCACAAAGTAATTGAGAAGAAACTGTTTTTAAATATTAAAAATATAAGGCTCAGGAATGGCTTGGACAGGAGGCAGCTGACACGATCCGTGCCAACGAAAAATCGATCGTCACGGTCCCCGAAGCCCAGCGGTGGTCCATTGAACCGAGTGGATCATTTTTGGTAGCATCGGCAAGAAGGATTGCCCGCAGTAGAAGGGCGTCTTTACCCATCTTTAGTCCTTTCTAGCATGCCTGTATTCCTAATAAATGGTCCGTCCTTGTGTGGAGAGCCTTCCGCCGAAAACTCCCCACTGATGATGCCCTCAACTCCATAGGCTTCAGCCTAGCGTTGGCGTGTCATTGCTGCTCGGAGCAGCAACAAGAAACGCTGGACCACATCTTCTACTCTGGAGAATCACCAATGAGAGTCTGGGATGCGCTCTTTCATCGATACAGAGTTTACCAGAATGGCAGGAGCTTCCACGATCTTCCGGCCATTTGGGCTTCCACCTCACACGGACACCCGATTGTTGCAACCGCCATCATATGGGTTAGCTGGAAGAGCCGAAACAAATTTAGATACGAGGAATAATAGTATTCGTCCAACAAACTCATCCGGGAAGTCCTTCGCCAAACACTAAAAGCCAGCAGACAATAAAAGCACAGACTACAGCTCTTCTGGCAATCAGTTCTCCACTGACCTCCAGCCTCGTCTCTCCCTCCTCCTTTCTTTCTTTTGTAAGCGCTTTCTTGTATAGGCTTCGGCATTTTGCGTCTTTTCTTTTGTTTGCTCTTTTTGTAAAGGCCTCGACATTTTGCGCCTTTTATGAATAAAATGGGGGTGTTTCCTATATATATATATATATATATATATATATATATATATATATATATATATATATATATATATATGGAAAAGCAAATAAATTTATTACATAAAATTCAATTTCTCGCGAGATAAACTACCCCCAATAGACCCGAGCCCCTTCCAACCCAAGCACCACACATCGTTGTATTTGGTGATATAAAGGCATTCAAATTCGACCAAATCAAAACCGTATTCAACGAATTCAAATCCTCTACAATGCCAGTCGGATTCTCTTTATGATTACATCAAATATAGTTCAAAATTCAAATCAAAAATTGGATTCTATATATATATATATATATATATATATATATATATATATATATATATATATATATATATATATATAAAATATATATATATATATATATATATATATATATATATATATATATATATTTTTTTTTTTTTAATATATATTGCCTTTCTACTAGATCATTTTTTGATCTATTAAATCCCCTATCAAGCTTAGTTGACCTGTTGAAACCCTATTAAATATATTCAAAAATAGTTAACCAACCAGTTAAGAAAATTAATGCTAACATCGACAAAAAACTGTTTCAAAAACAGTTTAGAACCAATCCGAGTCCCCCTATTTAATGATAAATTCTTGGCAACCTACTAACCGTGTAGCAAAAAATATTTAAAACAAAGTTTTCAGCAACCTATAGGATTTCGAAATCCTTTTTATAGTTTCTGTTTTCATCAAGTATATGTGAAGTAATTCGTATTCAAAAATTAAGAAAAACCTTTTTCAAAACAGTAAAATTTTGATATGGCGTTCATTCGAACAAACCGAGTGATGCAGTCACGAACCGAAAGCATGGAAAGGTTTGTATCGACTTCTCCGACGTGTGGATTCGACAGAACTCATTTGATTGCGTATGCACGACGAAATTGAGGCATATCGGTTGAGATACTCCGTATCGGACCTTTTCCAAACCAGCCTATAAATTTGTGCAAGTTTGACACAATGAGAAGAATCTTACACAAATAGACTCGTATCATTTTTTTGATCCTGTGAACGAAGTTTGGTCCAATTCTGAGAAGGTCGACCGGAACGCTTTTTGGCGGGCCCACAATCCGATTCAACGGACGAAATTGTGCATGGCTCACTGGAATCCAAATTTGGACATAAGGTTGAGTTTATATCATCAAACTAGACCTATAGAAATATAACTTGATGACTTTAGAGACAGTTGAATTTGGCACATTTTTCGATGCAAGCTGGTCCAACGACGGACATCGAATTGACCCAAAATTTTGATTTTTCTCCTATGTCCGGAATTTGACTTATGGGTAGGCAAATTTAGATATTTATCTTATTCTAAAATTATTGGTGATGTCTGTTACAGTATTTGAGGATGCTTTTGGAAGTTCTAGTTTCATAGCTTTATTGTTATGATGGTTTGAGTTACTAGATATTACCATTCTGCACACAACCTTCAGGCAAGATACCTTGCCATTTGTCGTTTATTTACTTTAGCTCACCATATTACATTATGTATTTATTTATTTATTACAACATATAATTGTTCTTCCAAACTGTATTTTGATACAAATTACTGTCTAGTTATGTTTTCATTAATTCTGTATATTTTTTGCATATTTACCTTGAATTAAGAGATTGTCCTTTGTTTATGCCGCATTCATTGGACTTGACACCTGTGTTCCACGAAGTCATGAGTCGCATATAGAAACTGACTTGTGTATCGACCATACATCGGTGCATATAGGTCGTACATTAGGTATAACTTCTAATAGAAGTGTATGGCAGTTGACATAGTAGTTAATAGTGGTATTGTATCATGGATACCACATAAATAGGCATGGGGTTGGAGAGGATAGTTCCTTAGCATGCGGGCCACATATGCACTTCTCATTTTGTACCCTATGAGCTCCGCTGGAGACGCGGGTGAGATTACCCCACTGTTACTGACTGCCACTGTCGTTCTATGAAGCTTATGCTCTTACCTTTTTACTGACGGCCACTTTCGTTCTGTAGAACGTCATGCTCTTACATTGTTATTAATGGCTACTGTCGTTTCGCTGAATGTTATGCTCTTATGCCCCTGGTGCCCAAGAGGGGACTATGCCAATCCTATTATAGCCAGATTGCACATGTATTGAAGGTTTGTTCTTAAATTGCATATTCATAAAGAATGGTTAGGTGACCTTATCCGTTTATGTACTTTTCTGTATAGTTTGAGTACTTATACCTGATCGTGGCTTGGAACAGTATTTTTTCGCAAACTAGTGTGCCACATATTTGTCCTTATTTAGTTATAGGTATAGTTTACTGCTTCGATAATAAAATACCGAACCATATTGTGTTCCGAATTCTACACTGCAATACGGCACGGAAAAGTATTTCATCACGGAATAGGATACCACCACCTGTCCTTGTTTGGTAGTGGGTGTGGTGCATTATTTCGAAGATGGATTTGATCCAGATTAATACTGAACAGTTATATTTAGTTTATATGACATATTTTTTTTGTATCCTTTTATTCCCTCTGAGGACCTAGTGATCTCTTTAGGTGCTTGTTGGATTTTCTGCATAGAGTTGATGTGATGTGTACTAGAGGATTCGGGTATCGATATTAGTATCATTTATCATTTCTTTTGAGCTTTTATTTTCTCTTGCACCTTATATTCCTGCCATGATTCTTATTGCTGTTATATGCCCAATTTTTGCAAGCTATATTCTTCTTCTTGAGCTTGTTCGAACATGTGTAATAGAGGGTGGCCAACTGTATTGTATATTGTTTAGTATATTGTTTACTCTTGTTATTTATTTGTTCTTTATATGGATTGAGATATATGTGACTCGACATTTTGGACATTATACTTGAACTCTAGACATCTTATACGTCTTTGAGTTTTGCTGGAGTGCACTTGATACGTAGATGGCATGCTAGCGCACTCTGGTCCTATGTATAGTGGGACTGGGCATTATGGTGTGACTCGTTTGGTTTAATTGGGTTTCGAAAGTCTATTAATTGGGTCTTGTGTGCCATTTGAGGATAAGTAACACATAAGAACCCAATTGAGTAGAACATTATTGACATGTATGTAGTAGGCTCAAAATAAGTCAAAACCATATATTGGGTCAAAAAGTTTGGATTGGATTTGGGCCTCAAATTTGAATTGGAAAATACATTAGTTTTACGGTAGGGGGCAAATTTACCATTTTGATCCGAAAATTGTACAAGAAGAATATAGTAGTGCACGGCTGCCACGCCATAGTAGGTTATCGAATATTCTCGCAATTATTATCCATGGAATTTCAAAAAATCCCCTTAATAATTCAAATTCAAGCAAGTTTCCTATCCAGTAAGGAGGTTCAATCACAAGGAAAGGAATCGATTTAGTATATGTTCTTGAGAATCAATTGATTGATTATCAATTGAAAGAAAGAATCATAAGGATTAAGACATGAGGAGTATCTGCCCTCCAACTATCCTTTGATATTCAAGGATCGAGGTCACAAGCTTATAGACACCAAATTGATCAAAAAGCTAACCAGAGATAGTAAGGTTCCACGGAGCGGAAGAAAAATATTCTCGTTTCTTAGAAGTAACTTAGAAAATATTAGCTTATTTGAAAATAATTCTATGTGAGATTTGAGAAGTCTCTAAGTTGAATCAAACCTTTTGGTAATAGCTAGCCTCACGAGCTCTATGGTTTCAAAAGAATTTGGCTTGTGTTTGGTTCTGAGGAAAATCAAAGGTCAAGACAAATGAAGTGATTAGAAATGGTTAATATGGTTTGATGGAAATGTCATGGAAATACTCGAGCTGGACAAGTACTTATTATGGTTACAAAAATATGAGTTGAAACTCTAAATGGGGAATGGATCACGATAAGGAAGGCTTGAAATGGGCTTGCTAAAGGAGTTTGAAAAATCTGCCTTAATCACTAAATAACAAGAAAGCATATATCCTAAAGGATGCTAGAATCTGGTAATGATAGCGAGGAAGATAATCCCCAAAAGTCATGAGATTATAACCACGATTTTGTAGGAAACACTAAGAGATACATAAATTTTAGAAGATAATATAGGAAGTAAAGTACATACAATCACACAATCGACCTATGTTGTGATGACCTTTATTATTCTAAGAAGCCCTTAATAGTACCCGAATCCTAAGTACTATTAAGATCAAACCTGCATGGGCCACCACAAAAATATGTCACGACCTGCTCCCAAATAATCGATTACGAATCGAGTCATGCCCAGCTACATTGTCGTTGACAGCGGTAGTCAGCCGTCTAGACTATTCATCATCCAGTATAATCATATATCTCATCACAGCATCTATCACGAATTATCTACTACTAACCATCACAAATCACTATACAGTTATTACAGTCTTTTATATGAATATTCGGATACAAAACTGGCAAAGAATATAAAGGGCAACTAGACCTGCAACATATCCTCAATCTTTATACATCGCATCACATCCAATCCTATACTTGAAACTAATTATCAGGAATATAGTCCGGGTCCTGTTGAGCAACTGGAGTGAGCTTCGCTGCTAGGTCTCCCTGTTGGCCATAACACTCTAAGGGACCAGTCTCACCTGTAATCGACGATCCAGTCAGAATGGAGCAAAGCACAATGTAACTTAATAATACTTACCAACAGGATACAAAGAACGTAAGTAAAGTAAGAGAAAATGAAAGACAGCTAAATATGAGATAATCAGATTATACACTATCTACGTGAACATGTGTAATTGGACATCATCAACATGAGGGGACTAATATGTATCAGGCATATTAAATGAATAATATGCTATCAGTCACGCAAGAATCAGGTATATCTAATGACAATGTTATCAGTCATGCATGTAATGGACATCAGGCATATTAATAATAATATGCTATCAAGCATGAGAGTTGTCCAATATTAGTCTACAACATGTTTTAGAATGTCCCCCACCCGACATGAAAAATATGCAAGTAATAAAGTAAATAAAGCAAGTAACACATCAACAAGAGTGTGTGAATATGCATGCAATATGGCAGTAAAATCGAGATACATGTACTTGCCTTCTTTCCGAAATTTGTCAATGTCTCAAGATTACCTAAAATAGGAAAGTATGACTAGGAGAAGCTAAATATGCATAACCTAGTATATATGTAATTCTTTAGTTAGACAACATCTATCATCAATCTACTACTTAACCTAATTATGTTGGAATCTCTTGTATAAATCTAAAAGTCACTTAGGTTTATTAAGCTCAACTCTCACCATAAATAATTAATCCAATTTCTATTTATGCCTCAAAAGAATCCAATTCTTGGCTTATCACAATAGTCCCCTAACTGGCCCAACCTAGCCCAAGGTTTAGAAATCAATATATTAAATTTAAATAAAAGTTGGCCAGGAGCTTCTGAACTCATTCAATAGCCTAACCCAATGCCCATATTCACATAAGGTTTAAACTAAAGCCCCAATTTTAAATGAACTAAAACCTCATAACTTTAAACCTAATTCCATCAACCTGTAGCCCAATACCAACTGTCACTGTACAGTGCCGTTACATTCAAATTATCTAACTGCTGCATAAAAATTGATTAACACAGATACGAACTTGCCTACATCATACAACCTATGACGACGTGTCCAAGACCAGTTCATCACATACGAACACAGACCTCCTGGAGTCAACCACAGTATCACAAGCCCCTCGACATTTCCATAATCACTGATACAAGCATCACTAATCGATCACCCAAATTCAACCAAGAGTTAGGACTTTACCTTCAGAGCAATCCTGAGCAAATGGAAGGCGATGTCTGATACAGAAACAATTCTTGTGTCAAGATTTGGACTCAGAGACTCATCTATGGCAAAAATACAAGCACATAATGTGCAACTTAAAAAACATCCAAATGATCGATCTATAACTTGTGGATTCAAAAATTCTTGAAAAAACAAATCAAGAAGATAAGGGGATTGATAAGACCCACCTAATCAGTTCGATCGATCAGGTCACTAATGTACCTACTCTCAGATCGATCGATCAGGTCACTAATGTACCTACTCTCCGATCGTTCGATCGAACAAGGAGACACGGATCCACAATCAATCGAGCATAGATGCAGAATTGGTCAAGGACTGATCCAAAGAACTGACTAAAATATGTTAGGGAAGAATGTATACAAATCAATCTATGGTAGGATAATACACTTGAACACTCACCGTCGCCGGAGAACCATTGTGTCGCACTGGATGGGTGAACACCAACTCGCCGGCCGTCACTGCTCGGGGAAGACGACCACCGCACGTCTACGAAAGGACTCCAGGGATCACCATAGCGGCAGTGAGGATGAAGCTTGTGATGACCACGAGTTCGGACATCATGGGGAAGAAAAGTAAATAGCGGGGCAGGACTTTGCCAGGAGGAGTGTGATGAAAAAATGGATATGAGGGTCGTATTTATAGGTGCGAAGAGAAAAGATGATAATTAATATCTGTCACGACCCGCACCTAGAGTAAGGGCACGAGAAGTGAATACGCCCAGCCTACGCCATAGTATCGGCGGTAGAACGCTGTCCTAGGTCACAACATCTAACAAAATAAGGTACTTGTACAGTATATACACTCCGAATGGAGGACAATACAGAAATACAGTCTCAATCACAACTAAGGTAGCATATGATAAGGTAGATAGATATGAAACGAATCCACAAAAGATACAATAGATAGAAAGTCTAAGTGTCTAAGATATCACATAAATCCAGAAATATCCCAAAGCTCAAATACAGTAATCCAGAGAAATAAGTACAACTTGAAAGACAACTCTAGACTAAGGGTGTGTCATCCACTGCTAATAGATCCTGCTGGAGATCCAAGTCACAGCAATCCTCTAGGGCAGTCCCATAGTAAGTGGTACAGAGCGCCTCATCCTCATCCTCTGTAATAATTTCAATAGGTCCAGTAAGGACAGGAGCGAGCACAATACATCTCACGTAAATTATAACAGGTTAGAAAATATAAACATGCTAAAGAGTAAGATACATGAAATTGAAAGATCAAAATGGTATAAAAGAGAGAACAGTAAGTAAATAGCTACTATAAATAGAGAACTATCAGTGACTAGTGAATCAGAGTACAAGATAAACATGTGAACAGCTGGAGGTGATTCATGGATATACTAAAGAGTTGATTCATGACTACACTACTTTGTAATATTCACATGTTTAGTTCTACTCCCCTATTTTCCCAATCAATACACAAAAATCCAGTCAAGTTACGTTAAGATTCATGACTACGCTACTGGCTCATAATGAGTGATTCATGAATAGATTCGTGAAGGCTCTATGATTCATGAGAGTACATGAGTCACAAGCAGATTCATGATAGATTCATGATAGTAGAAGCATGAGATACATAATGTAAGTGAAACACACAAGACATGAGTATCCGATGCTCCTGAGAGGGTTAACATCTCATAAAGGGATCCATATAGTACCAATCCGTGTTACCAATGTGACAGCATTCAAGTAAACTAATCTAGAGCAGGAATATAATCCTAAGCAAATTATAAAATGATCAGAGAATGTACTCGCCTGATATCCTGAGTAGCTGAAATAAAATACTGTCTGAGGAGTGGTGTCTGGCTCCTTATAGAACAGTACAAGTCACAACATATCCAAAATGGTAAAATAGACTGCTACAATGCATTTTACATGATGTTTGGGTCGATCTAGGCTAAAGTCAACCTTTGGTCAACTCTAGTCAACTATATTAGTCAAACTAGGTCAACTAGCTCAAACCTAACCCAAATAAGTCTCACTAATCCTAGCCATACCTATATAGCATTCACATACCATCACAAATCCATACAAGTCTAACAACACACAAAACTCATGTATATACATTATATATACACATAGGCTTGCACATTGGAATACACATAGGCTATATTACATAGGTTCTATGCCATATACAATAAGATAGGCATGCACACATATTTTAATTACCACATTCACATATATTCTAATCACATAGGCAATATATTTATATACATATTACATATTATCACACAAGGCTATAGATATTATATATTTATACATATACATATAGAGAGAGATAGAGTGACAGGTATCTATATGTGTGTGTATGGGTCAATAGTGTGTACAAGAATATAGGTAGCAGTAGTATGTGTGTGTGCACACAATCATAGGCTATAGGGTGTTAGCAAAATTAGTGTCAGGTTTGTGAGTGTAACCATGTGTGTGTGTGTGTAAACTAACAGTAGCTATAGGGGGTTTTCAACTTGTGTGAATGTGTGTGTAGATAGAGTGTTAGCAAGCTAGTACAAAAGTGTGTGTATGAGCTTAGTGCACACAAATAGTTTTCCAGGTTTTCGAATTCAGAAATTGAGTGTGTGTTCCCAGTTTTCAAATTAACAATCAAATGACATTCACAAACCCATCATTCCATGCTAACATGAGCCCTCACATATAACTTAAACTCATATATAATATACATGTAAACTAACATGATAATCTAATCATTAAAAATCAGTTAAAACCTAACATAATCTCAGAAATCAGTGTATACCTAAATAGGTTCTAGTTTAGTTCATGCGTGTGTATGTATTATGTGTGTGATACATGAGAAACAAAGCACACAAAAATAGTCTACAGGTTACAGCCCAACTGAAATTCGAAAACCCTATAATCCAATGTAAATCATGAACCCTATTGTGCTACTTAAAATTAGATGCATATGGGGGATCAACATAGAAATTCAACCACCAACAAAATCAGTAAAACATATTAAGTGTCAGGGAAAAATAGTACACTAAACAGTTCTCAGTTTTGACAGTCAATGGCACTCGAAAACCTAAGAATCCCCAATCAACATGAACCCTAACATGTACAATAATTCTCAGACAAGATATGGGATTAAACATAATGGTTTATTCATTCAAAAATTAGTTTAAACAAATGTTAATCTCAGAAAATCAATAAACAGTGAACTAGGTATCAACATTTAGAGAAATTTGATTTTCGAATCCAAAATACAACTTAATAATAAAATCTAATGGTTGGTAATCAAAGCCCCACATGTGTACATGTCCCTCGAACAATTTTGTGTCCAATAAAGCTGGATACGGCGTGTCCACACTCACAAATACTGTTCGCGCATGCACAGACACGCTGCCTCGTGCACATGTTCATGCGTGTCTAGCACACGACACACGACACGACATAGCATGAGTACGTGTCCACATATTCACCTAGGGTAGGGCTACAACCCAAACACCCTACCTTGTGTCCACGAGACACCAAGACACGACACGAACCCGTGTCAGAGGTGTTTGTGGCTCACGCGCACAGTAGACGATGGCCAGTGCGGGCTCAATTACATGTCCGACTCGACACAAAGTGACTCAAGACTCGAGGGGGCTTGTGTCAGATACTGCCCCTCTGTCCTCGCCAAGTGACATGTGTCGATTCGCCGTATCCGAGGAGATTGCTCCCCGAGCAGCAGGGCAGTGTCCCACGACTGCTGCGGCAAGTTCGTGTCTTCGTACTGACACGACATGACACAAAAATCTTCCACAAATGACACAAAATCAAAAACGAGCCATAGATCTACAAATCCATTCAAACACAATTCAAAAACAGAAAAAAAATATCGAGTGTGGCATTTCATCAAACAAGTAGAACTAGGTTAGGATACGTGTCCGATACGGACAAGAAATCAATGCAAACTTATACAAAACTTACACCATAGCTAGGGGACACCTAGATCTAGGCTACCATGCAAAGAAATCAGAAATTAAATACAATTTAGAGGGTTTACCTATAGTGTGTCGAATGGCAAGAAAATCCCCAAATCGAATGATTCCCCTTGCTAGCCAAAATCTCGAAATTGTCCCAAAACTGAGATTTCTCTCCAAGAACAGAAAATATAGTAGGATTAGACTCTAATACAAGAAACTAGAGTCAAAAAGGAATTAAAATGAATTAGTTATGAATTTGGGAAGATGGACAATACCTTTTCTTTCAAAAAGTTACAATGATACAAAAGAGGCAAGAACAAGGAAAGTGAGATTTTATAAGGGATTCCCAATGTGGCCGGCCACCCTAGGCTAAAATTAGGGTTAAGGTTTCACTAGTGGGCTATGGGCCAAGTTTAAATGGTAAGGGAAAACAATTCATAAGTCAAAGCCTATGAACCTAATCATTATTTCTCCTATTTAAAACTTGATTCTAAATGACTTAGCATGGGTTGACTTAAGTTAGACTAGGGTCCCACAATGCTAATCAAGTCACCATAGCTAGAGTCAACATCTAGGTTAGTCTCCAAAGTGTCAACTAGCAAAAGTCAAAAATAACAATCATCACTTCAATAAATCAAAATAAATTCAAAATTCCCACCTCCACCAAAACGTATGGTACCACGAGTCAGAGATATCCTCAGAAAAACCATGTCTCTGACCTAAACACAAAAAAGGCCTCAAGTTACTAAATAATCAAACATGATCAAACAAACACAAACAAACAACCTACTTCTAATCATGTCTCTAATCTGTACCTCAAACTCCAAAGTCCTCCAGTGGCTATCGGCCCAATGTCGATGTCTGTCCTATGCCACGCGAAGTCTATCCCTGATGAGCTTCACCTTCTCGGCTGCGTCAACACCTGCTTCTTTAATTCTACCAACTCACTGTTGTTCACTCGATAGACATGCTGAAAAATCGGTTTTATGCCGGGAACCAAGTCTATCGAGAACTCAACATCCCTGTCCGATAGAAGTCCTGGCAACTCCTCTGAAAAAACGTCCATAAACTCCACAATCAAAGGATGTGGAGCCGCCTGCTCCTCGACTGAAAGCCCGCAGAAAAGTCCGCTGCTCTGCTCCGCCTGCTGTCGGGTGAACTCAAACTCTGGCACTCCTGGACTTCGAACAGAACTCTACCCCCATGGCAATCTATGCTGGCGTGATGCCAGCTCAACCAATCTATACCTAATACGATATCACAGTTCGATAGTGGCATTACGAGTAGACTCACCTCCAACTCTCGGCCTCCCAAAATAATACTCTGCCCTCTGCAAACATCACTCACGAGGATAACACCACCCGCGATCATGGTCTTGCAGGTCCTAGGCAATGATTCAGATACAAAGCACTTTCTAATAGCAAATGATACCGATACAAAACTGTAGAAAGCCCCGGAATCAAATAGGGCAAAAACTGGAATGGAGTGGAGAAGAACCGAACCTGCAATCAACTCCCCAATGGCCTCTGCATCCTCGGCCGCCATGGCGAAAGCTCGCCCTACTGACCTTCCCGGGCCTGCCATTGATGCTGGATGAACCTCTGCTGCTGAGTCTGCACTGGTCCCTTCTGCTGTCCGGCCGGAGCCTTGGCTCCTACTTCCTGTACTATTTTACCTGTGAACTGAGAGCACTCCTTCAGCTGATGATCAGCTCCTCCACATATTAGGTACCGGCCCAATCTCTTTCTGTACTCACTCCACCCGTGCCCCGGCTTCTTGCAGTAAGCACAGCTGGTGGTCTGTTGTCTCGGTAACTGCTGTTGTACCCTCGGCTGCTGATGCTGCACCTGCTGGTAGGGTGTACGGCCCTGCTGCTGGAACTGCTGCGGCTGTAACTGCTGATGATGTATCTGCCTCTGCGGCTGTTGGTACTGAAAATGAGACCACTTGGCCTGGCCTCCGCTGCTGCTGGCTCCTTGGAAATCCTGACCTCTTTTTAGTTTCAGCCCCAGGTCATCCTTCGCAGCCATGGCTCCTGCAAAGATCTCTGCGAAGGTAGCATTCCTTGGTCACTCTTAGTCAGTGATCGAACCTCCCTGATCAACCCTCGACGAAACTTCCTAGCCTTCGTCTTCTCCGTCAGATCATCTATAAACCTGGCCAACCGGTAGAACTCTCCGACGTACTCTACAACTGTCTGGTTCCCCTGAACCAGACTCTCGAACTACGTCTCGATGCCTCCTAGTGCCACATTTAGGAAGAACTATTCCTTGAACAGCTCCTTGAACTGCTCCTATGTCTGACCTTCTGTTCCCACTCGAAGATCTGTCTGGTACCAGGTACAGGCTAGGTCCTGCATCTGACTGCCCGCTGCCTCAATATGAAGTCTATCTGGTATCTCCGCCAGCCGAAAAATATCCTCGATGTGCTCAATCCAGTCATCTGCATAGTGTATGCCCTCGGTACCCAGAAAGTCTCTAGGGTGCATCTTCTGGAAGTCCTGGATGTCGTTCTCCCTTCTACGAGGCTGCTGCTGCAGCCCCTGAGTAGACACCATCTCCACAGTCGTATGGACCAGCTGATGGGCCTCGTCGATCCCCTGACGGAAGTCGGCAGTCTGACGCTACTACTGCTGCTGATGAGACTCCATAATCCTCTCTACGAAGGAGAATAGATGAGCAGCATCTACCATCCCCACCGGTGGAGGTTGCTGCGGTGGAAGGATCTCAGGAATCACCAGGCTATGCCTCCTAACTGGTGGAGGTGCTCCTCCGAATGCAGCTGAAACACCCACCCCAGCTGGCATAACTGGGCTGAGGTACCGGAAGCTGGCTGTTGAGGACGAGAGGTGGCAAACCTTTCATCAGCATCCCCCAGTCTGGGGCGATACGATCTCGTCTCGATAACCATCCTGGAGACACAGATCAAACAATAAACAATTTTTGAGAATGAGTCGAAATATCAAAGGAGGACAGTTTATATTCAAAGGAAGACAATAAGTAGCAAAATGTAGATAAACGGAATCTGATCAGGAGTTTATCTAGAGAGATTGAGTACCTTCAAAATATCCTAATCCTACTACAGGCAGTAGTGATACTCTAGTTCGAATACCACTATATAAAACTAGACCTGCATGGGGCTACCACTAAAAATGTGTCACGACCCGCACCCTAGAGTAAGGGCACGAGAAGTGAATACGCCCAGCCTACATCGCAGTATCGGCGGTAGAACGTTGTCCTAGGTCACAACATCTAACAATATAAGGTACCTGTACAGTATATAAACTCAGAATAGATGATAATACAGAAATACAGTCTCAATCACAACTAAAGAAGAATATGATAAGGTAGATAGATATGAAACGAATCCACAAAATATACAATAGATAGAGAGTCTAAGTGTCTAAGATTTCACAACAATCCAGAAACATCCCAAATCTGAAATACAGTAATCCAGAAAAATAAGTACAACTTGAAAGACAACTCTAGACTAAGGGTGTGTCATCCACTGCTAATGGATCCTGCTGGAGATCCAAGTCACAGCAATCCTCTAGGGTATTCCCATTGTAAGTGGTACACAACGCCTCGTCCTCATCCTTCGTAATATTTTCAACAGGTACAGTCAGGACATGAGCAAGCATAATACATCTCACGCAAATTATAACAGGTTAGGAAATATAAACATGCTAGAGAGTAAGATACATGAAATTGAAAGAACAACATGGTATAAAAGACAGAACTGTAAGTAAATAGCAACTATAAATAGAGAACTATCAGTGACTAGTGAATCAGAGTACAAGATAAACATATAAACAGCTGGAGGTGATTCATGGCTATACTAAAGAGTTTATTCATGACTACACTACTTTGGAATATTCACATGTTTAGTTCTACTCCCCCATTTCCACAATCAATACACAAGGATCCAGTCAAGATACGTTAAGATTTATGACTACGCTACTGCCTCATAATGAGTGATTCATGAATAGATTCGTGAAGGCTGTGTGATTCATGAGAGTACATGAGTCACAAGCAAATTCATGAAAGATTCATGATAGTAGAAGCATGAGATACATGATGTAAGTAAAACACACAAGACATGAGCATCCGATGCTCCCGAGAGGGATAACATCTCATGAAGGGATCCATATAGTACCAATCCGTGTTACCAACGTGACAGCATTTAAGTAAAGTAATCTAGAGCAGGAATATAATCCTAAGCAAATTATAAAATGATCAGAGAATGTACTCGCCTGATATCCTGAGTAGCTGAAATAAAATACTGTCTAAGGAGTGGTGTCTGGCTCCTAATAGAACAGTAAAAGTCACAACATATCCAAAATGGTAAAATAGATTGCTATAATGCATTCTACATGATATTTGGATCGATCTAGGCTAAAGTCAACCTTTGGTCAACTCTAGTCAACTACACTAGTCAAACTAGGTCAACTAGGTCAAATCTAACCCAAACAAGTCTCACTAAGCCTAGCCATACCTATCTAGCATTCACACACCATCACAAAGCCATACAAGTCTAACAACACACAAAACTCATGTGTATACATTCCATATACACATAGGCTTGCACATTGGGATACACATAGGCTATATTACATAGGCTCTATGCCATATACAATAATATAGGCATGCACACATATTTTAATTACCACATTCACATATATCCTAATCACATAGGCAATATATTCATATACATATTACATATTATCACACAAGGCTATAGATATTATATAAGTATACATATACATATAGAGAGAGATAAAGTGACAGGTATCTATATGTGTGTGTGTGTGTGTGTCAATAGTGTGTACAGGGATATAGGTAGCAGAAGTGTGTGTGTGTGCACATAATCATAGGCTATAGGGTGTTAGCAAAATCAGTGTCAGGTTTGTGAGTGTAACCATGTGTGTGTGTGTGTAAATAAACAGTGTGTAAATAAACAGTAGCTATAGGGGGTTCTCAACTTGTGTAAATGTGTGTGTAGATGGAGTGTTAGCAAGCTAGTACAAATGTGTGTGTAAGAGCTTAGTGTTAGGGTTATATACTAAAAGCATCACTTTTGAAGTAACCTTATTTCTTTAAATTTCGAATGAGAATTATATGGGTAAATGTTTGTATATTGTATTTTTTGCAAGTGTTAATACAAATGTCTGATATTCTATATTGTAGATAATATGGTGTGTGGTGTCACACAGAAGATCATATTATCAGTTTTTTATGGAGTATATAAATAGTTCACAACCTAGATAGACTTGGACAATCTATTGGAAAGGTTGTAGTGTAATCTGGTATTAGTCTATCTTGACTATAGGTTTACACTAGTACACTTTATGTGCATTGAACAGGACCACTTGAGGTTGTTCTCTTTGTACTGACTAAATAAAGAGAACAAACACCTCTGTTATTATGGATGCCTGTGCTCTTAATCTGGATATAATAACGGACATGTATATGCAGTGTGCATTACTTTGACTCATAAAAGAGTGAGATTCATTATGGATCAACAACCTCTATGAATTGGGTAATAACATTATATGTATGATGGGCTGTTGATTATAAATGGAATCCATGTCCCGATACATCGGGTTGATGATGTCCTCTTAAGGAGCTCATAAGGATTGTCATGTAAACCCTGCAGGTGGATTATATCCGACATGACAAATAAAGTTGAGCGGTACTACTTAAGGATAAAAGATGTCGAATCAATATAGTTATCAGTAACTTAATTTGATCGACGGACATACGATATCTTAACATGGAGAGCCAAACGAGCATATAATAAAAGGAGCCCACAAACATAATTTGGGATTAGGGAGGTAGTGCAACAATAGCTCATTAGTGGACCGAGCTATTGTTAATAGGCCTGGATTGTGTGTTCGGGCTGAACATGGGATATCCAGATCCGTTAGGAGGCCTAAACCTAATTTCTCCTCATGGTCCCTGCCGTAGCCTATATATATCCTCTATTCTCTGGCCGCCAGATTACTGATCAGAAATCTGAAACTTTCTCTAAATTCGTGATTCACATAAGGAGAGAAAGAGAGGGCTACCAAGGAGAAGAAAATGTTGGGAGATCGTCGCCCACACGACGTCCAACTCGATGAAGGAATACGTGTAGAAGATCTTGGGGTCGTCCGCTCGAGATTGCCAGAAATTGCTTGTCTCCTTTCCGCCGCAGGTATAATTCGTGAACCCTAGTTTCCGTCTATGAAGGGTTAGAACACGTATTAGATCTGTTTAACTTTCTATCGATCAATACGCACACCAAAGGAAGGGTCCTGGGAATTCCCAGTTCCATCAATTGGTATCAGAGCCAGGTTGGATCTACGTATTGATTGATACGTCCATGTTGTCCAATAAAACCTGCGCTGTGTAATAGTCGGTAAATGTAGATCTGTTCTAACTCGGTTTTGCAGGCATCTTAGATCCAACTATTATGGTCCAATACATGTTTTTTGATTGTGTTATTTAAACCACGGACATGTCATAGATATTATTGTTGCTGTGGATGTAATTAAAATTACGAGGGTTGATCGTGCTTATTATTTTAATTTTTTAATCTAGATTATGTGTGAACTCCTTCGGGAGGCATAGGATTGATGTAATTTTAATTATTTTTGATCAATCGTGATGGCGGTGGTGGCTGTTTCTGACGCCGGATGAGATGCTGATTTTAAGCAGTCCAGAGGCAGATAGATGATTTTTGATGAAGGAATCGACAGCCAAAATCGGGGCGCTGTCCCGAACCCCGTGACCTGACCGGGCAGGTCGAACCCCGTATAGATCTGCGCAGCGCCAGATTTTGGATTCGGATAGTTGAGGACGGAGCAGCAAAGATGACCATAATAGTTGGATATTTTCTCTTATTTTTGTCATTTTGCTTTTTTTGATTATGCATGTTTATTATTGTGTGGTTGTTTTTTTTTTGAAAAACCAAGCCTACATTAATAATGGACAACATGGACATAATATCAACTAGTAGAAAAACTCTCATTGTTAAATAACTAAGTGGGAGAGGATTTTTATTTAGTATAAATCCTATGGTCTCCATTACTGGTTTGTAGGTGATATAATTATACTTGCGTGTTGGCTTTAGTGCTTTCCTCCATATCGAATGAGTATAATTATGGATCACCAGTACAAACTACCTTAGGGATAATTGTAGAAAGTTATCTAGTATGTGTTCACTTTTCCATCTGAAGGAACTCATTACAAGGTAATGGACTTAGTATTAAGTAATGGTATACACTTAGATACAAATAATGGTATCCTTCCCATCAGAGTCACTGCAATTATTTGTATGACCAGAGTAAGACCAGCATATTAATTTTATTTGTCATAAAGTTATATTGACATGATAGTAAAATTAATAAGAAAAATCTAATTGAACGAAGTTGAATTTGTATACGTCCACACTATCGTGGCATGCTAAATTCATGGTGTTCAAGGTGTTGGTGAATTTCTTATTATTGTTTTTAGGGAATCAATATTTAGTTAATTCAAAAAGTTTTTTTTCCCTACATAATTTTATTTATGTGATTCTCAGGATTTCAAAAATGGTTCTTTCAGTCCACTTATGGTGATTCGTAAAAAAAACAAACTTACTGGACCTAATTATATTGTCTGGAAACGTAATTTGGACATTGTTCTTACTACTGAGGAGTACAAATATGTACTTTTTGAGGAATGCCCACCTAAGCCTGATGCTAACTCTGATGAAGAGGTCAAAGAGGCTTATAAGAAGTAGAAAAAGGTAGATGAGATGGCGTGGTATTACATTCTGGCATCTATGTCAAATGTACTGCAACATCAGCATCAGGCCATGGCCACAGCTTATGACATGATGTATAATCTCAAGGAACTCTTCGGACAACAGAGTAGAGCAGCTAGGCAGTTTGCTATGAAATATTTGATGAATACAAAAATGACTGAGGGTACACTAGTAAGGGATCATATTCTCAAGATGATGGGTCATCTGAATGAGATGGAGATCCTTGGAGCTGAAATCGATGGGAAAACCCATGTCGATATCATTTTCGGGACTCTGCCTAAAAGTTTTGACAATTTCTGCCTTAATTACAACATGAACAAAAGGTTGTATAGTTTCCAGAACTTACAAAAGAGCTACAGGATGCTGAATCTCTCTTTAGGCAGAGTGGTCATGTTTTTGTTTCTGAAAAGGCTTCTACTTCTAAGCCAAAAGGCGGTAAGAAGAAGAATAGCATTCAGAAACAGGCAAACTCAGCAAAGAAGGGCATGGGACCTCAAGGTGCGATGAAAAAGCTGAAAAGCAAATGTTTCAAGTAAAAAGGGTCAGGATATTGGAAGACTGATTGTCCACTTCTCAAACAAGGGAACAAAGAAGGTATATCTCATTTACTAGTAGTTGAAACATGTTTAGCAGTGTTATCTACCGGCACCTGGTGTGTAGATACAAGAGCCACTAATCATGTCTGCAATACATTACAGGGGTTCCAGGAAACCAGACGGCTCAGTGATGGAGAGATATGCTTGTTCATGGGTGATGCTACAAAAGTATCGGTCATTGCATTAGGAGATGTTACTTTATCTTTTGGTAGAAATAAGTCTTTGACATTAAGAGATTGTCTTTATGCACCTTCACTTAGAAGGAATTTAGTTTCTGTTTCTATGTTAGTTAAGGATGGATATTCAGTTTATTTTAATGACAATATTGTTATTAGAAAGAATAAATATTTTATCTGTTCTGGTGCATTGGTTGATAATTTGTATGTCATTAATCCTATTTCGCCCACAATGCAACTTATGGAAATGAATAATATGTCATCTAACATAAATAAGAGAAAAGAACCTTCTTGTATGAATCAAACATATCTTTGGCACTAACGATTGGGGCATATTAACCTAAGAAGAATTCAAAGACTGGTTGAAGATGGACCTTTGAGTTCATTGGAAGTGGAGGTACTACCAGTCTGTGAATCCTGCTTAGAAGGTAAAATGACCAAAAGGCCTTTTACGGCAAAGGGGTATAGGGCCAAAGATGTGTTGGAATTGGTTCATTCTGATTTGTGTGGACCCATGACTATCCAAGCTAGAGGTGGATTTGAATATTTTGTCACATTTATTGACGATTATTCTAGGTATGGATACATTTATTTGATGCGTCGTAAGTCTGAGTGCTTTGAGAAATTCAAAGAGTACAAGGCTGAAACGGAGAAACGTCATGGAAAATGTATCAAGTCATTACGATCAGATCGTGGTAGCGAGTACCTCTTTGGAGAGTTTAGGGATTATTTATCAGAGGCTGGGATTGCATCCGAATTGACTGCACCTGGAACGCCCCAGCAGAATGGTGTAGCCGAAAGAAGGAATAAAACTCTTATGGAGATGGTTAGATCAATGATGAGTTATTCGGATTTGCCAGATTCATTTTGGGGATATGTCTTAGAGACTGCAACTTATATTTTGAACTTGGTTCCTTCTAAGTCAGTACCTCTTACTCCCACAGAGCTGTGGATTGGGCGTAAGCCTAGTCTGAAATATGTTCGTATTTGGGGTAGTCCAGCACATGTGCTGAATGGGAAAGCAGATAAGTTGGAATCTCGTACAGAAGTACGCTTATTTGTAGGCTATCCAAGAGGAACAAAAGGAGGTTTATTTTAAATTCCTAAGGATCAGAAGGTCATTGTTAGCACCAATGCCCCATTCTTAGAGAAAGACTATGTGATGAACCATAAACCCACAAGTAGAGTTGTTCTAGAAGAACTGAGACGTGAGACACCAAGTACTTCAGTACCAACAGTACAAGAGGATGAACCATAAATAACTGCACAACGTGTCATAAATGTTACACCATAACCGATAGTGCCTCGTCGTAGTGGGAGGGTTGTGATACAACCTGATAGATATATGTTCTTGGGAGAGTCGTCAGACTTCGTCCCTGAGGAACAAGATTATGATCCATGTACCTATAATGAAGCACTCCAAGATAAAGATGCAGAGTCTTGGCAAAAAGCAATGATATCTGAAATAGAAGCCATGGATTCTAATCAGGTCTGGGAGCTTGTAGAACCACCCGTTGGTGTAAAAGCCATTGGATGCAAGTGGGTCTATAAGAGAAAAAGAGGATCAGACGGTAAGGTTGAAACCTTTAAAGCTCGGCTTGTAGCAAAAGGTTTTACTCAAAGAGAGGGTATCGATTATGAGGAAACCTTTTCTCCTGTAGCCATGCTTAAGTCTATCCAGATTCTTTTATCTATTGCAGCTCATCTCGATTATGAGATTTGGCAAATGGATGTCAAGATAGCTTTCCTTAATGGAAGTCTTGAGGAAGACATCTATATGAAGCAACCAGACGGGTTCATTGAAAAGGGCCAGGAGCATCTTGTTTGTAAGCTCAAGAAGTCTATTTAAGGACTTAAGCAAGCTTCCAGATCTTGGAACATATGTTTTGATCAGGTGATAAAATCCTATGGATTTGATCAATGTCAGGATGAATCATGTGTATACAGAAAGTGTGACGGAAACTTGGTGGTGTTCCTAGTACTTTATGTGGATGACATCTTGCTTATTGGAAACAATGTGAAGGTGTTATCTGATGTAAGGGTATGGTTATCAAAACAGTTTGATATGAAGGACTTGGGAGAAGTAGGTCACATCCTTGGGATCAAAGTTCTACGAGATCGCAAGAAAAGGATGTTGGGCTTATCCCAAGCTTCCTATATCGATACTGTACTAACTCGTTTTAGTATGCAAAATTCTAAAAAAGGTTTCTTACCTTTTAAACATGGAATTGCTCTATCAAAGAAGGAGTGTCCGAGGACACCTAAAGAGATAGAGAACATGAAGGCAGTTTCTTATGCTTCAGCAGTAGGAAGCTTAATGTATGCAATGCTATGTACAAGACCAGACATCTGCTTTGCCGTAGGCATGGTCAGCAGATATCAGTCTAACCCAGGACAAAAGCACTGGACTGCCGTAAAGCATATTTTGAAGTACCTGAAAAGGATTAAAGAGTATATGCTAGTTTATCAGGCAAATAGTTTAGTTCCCTTGGGGTATACAGACTCAGATTTTCAGTCAGATAGGGATTCCAGGAAATCTACCTCAGGTTATGTGTTTACTTTGGGAGGTGGAGCCATTATGTGGAGGAGTATCAAGCAAAAATGTATTGCTAATTCCACCATGAAAGCCGAGTTTGTGGCAGCCTCTGAGGCAGCCAAAGAAGCGGTTTGGCTCAGAAACTTTCTGTTGGACTTGGATGTGGTACCTAGTTTGCCTAAGTCTATTACACTTTATTATGATAATAGTGGTGCAGTTGCAAACTTGAAGGAACCAGAGCCCATAAGACAGGCAAACACATTGAGCGCAAGTACCACCTGATACGAGATTTCGTAAAGAAAGAAAAAGTTGTTGTGATCAAGATAGCATCAGCCGACAACCTAGCTGATCCCTTTACAAAGAGCTTACCAGCTAAGGCTTTTGACAGTCATGTTGAGGGAATGGAAGTCAGATGTGTAGCAGCATGGCTTTAAGTATAAGTGGAAGATTTGTAACAGTATACTGAAAAGCAATGCTTTGAGTATAAGTGAGAGATTGTTAGGGTTATATACTAAAAGCATCACTTATGTAGTAACCTTATTTCCTTAAATTTTGAATGAGAATCATATGGGCAAATGTTTGCATATTATATTTGTTGCAAGTGTTAATGCAAATGTCTGATATTCTATATTGTAGATAATATGGTGTGTGGTGTCACACAGAAGATCATATTATCAGTTTCCTATGGAGTATATAAATAGTTCACAACCTAGACAGACTTGGACAATCTATTGGAAAGGTTGTAGTATAATCTGGTATTAGTCTATCTTGACTATAGGTTTATACTAGTATACTTTGTGTGTATTGAACAGGACCACTTGAGGTTGTTCTCTTTGTACTGACTACATAAAGAGAACAAACACCTCTGTTATTATGGATGCTTGTGCTCTTAATCCGGATATAATAACGGACATGTATATGCAGTGTGCATTACTTTGACTCATAAAAGAGTGAGATTCATTATGGATCAACAACCTCTATGAATTGGGTAATAACATTGTATATATGATGGGATGTTGATTATAAATGGAATCTATGTCCCGATACATCGGATTGATGATGTCCTCTTAAGGAGCTCATAAGGATTGTCATGTAAACCCTGCAGGTGGATTATATCCGACATGATAAATAAAGTTGAGCGGTACTACTTAAAGATAAAAGATGTCGAATCAATATAGTTGTCAGTAACTTAATTTGATCGACGGACATACGATATCTTAACATGGGGAGCCAAACGAGCATATAATAAAAGGAGCCCACAAACATAATTTGGGATTAGGGAGGTAGTGCAACAATAGCTCATTAGTAGACCGAGCTATTGTTAATGGGCCTGGATTGTGTGTTCGGGCTGAACACGGGATATCCAGATCCGTTAGGAGGCCTAACCCTAATTTCTTCTCATGGTCCCTACCGTAGCCTATATATATCCTCTATTCTCTGGCCGCCAGATTACTGATCAGAAATCTGAAACTTTCTCTAAATTCGTGATTCACATAAGGAGAGAGAGAGAGGGCTGCCAAGGAGAAGAAAAGGTTGGGAGATCGTCGCCCACACGACGTCCAACTCGAGGAAGGAATACGTACAGAAGATCTTGGGGTCGTCCGCACGAGATTGCCAGGAATTGCTTGTCTCCTTTTCGCCGTAGGTATAATTTGTGAACCCTAGTTTCCGCCTATGAAGGGTTAGAACACGTATTAGATCTGTTTAACTTTCTATCGATCAATACGCACACCAAAGGAATGGTCGTGGGAATTTCCAGATCCATCACTTAGTACACACAAACAGTTTACCCAGTTTTCAAATTCAGAAATTGAGTGTGTGTTCCCAGTTTTCAAATTAACAATCAAATGACATTCACAAACCCATCATTCCATGCTAACATAAGCCCTCACATATAAATAAACTCATATATATTATACATGTAAACTAACATGATAATCTAATAAATAAAAATCAATTAAAACCCAACATAATCTCAAAAATCAGTATATACCTAAATAGGTTCCAGTTTAGTTCATGCGTGTGTGTGTATTATGTGTGTGATACATGAGAAACAAAGCACACAAAAATAGTCTACAGGTTACAGCCCAACTGAAATTCAAAAACTCTATAATCCAATGTAAATCATGAATCCTATTGTGCTACTTAAACTCAGCTGCATATAGGGGATCAACATAGCAATTCAACCACCAACAAAATCAGTAAAACGCGTTAAGTCTCAGGGAAAAATAGTGCACTGAACAGTTCTCAGTTTTGACAGTCAATGGCACTCAAAAATCCAAGAATCCCCAATCAACATGAACCCTAACATGTACATTAATTCTCAGACAAGATATGGGATTAATCATAATGGTTTATTCATTCAAAAATTAGTTTAAACAAATGTTAATCTCAAAAAATCAACAAACGGTGAACTAGGTATCAGCATTTGGGGAAACTTGATTTACGAATCCAAAATACAACTTAATAATCAAATGTAATGGTTGGTAATCAAAGCCCCACATGTGTACGTGTCCCTCGAACTATTTCGTGTCCAATAAAGCCAGATACGGCGTGTCCATGCTCACAAACACTGCTCGTGCATGCACAAACACGCTGTCCGTGTACGTGTTCACACGTGTCTAGCATACGACTCACGATACGATACAACACGAGTGCGTTTCCACAGATTCGCCTAGGGTCGGGCTACAACTATGACACCATGTCTTGTGTCTACGAGACACCAAGACATGATACGAAGCCCGTGTCAGAGGTGTCTGTGGCTCACGCGCACAGTAGGCGATGGCCAGTGCGGGCTCGATTACGTGTCCGACTCGACACAAAGTGACTCGAGACTCGAGGAGGCTTGTGTCAGACACTGCCCCTCGGTCCTCGCCAAGTGACATGTGTCGAGTCACCGTGTTCGAGGAGATATGCACCCCGAGCAGCAGGGCAGTGTCCCGCGGCTGCTGCGGCGAGTTCGTGTCCTCATGCTGACATGACACAAAAAGAAAATCTTCCACAACTGACACGAAATCAAACACGACCCATAGATCTACAAATCCATTCAAACACAATTCAAAAACAGAAGGAGAAAAAACATCGAGTGTGGCATTTCATCAAACACCTAGAACTAGGTTAGGATACGTGTCCGATACGGACACGAAATCAATACAAATTTACACAAAACTTACACCACAGCTATGGGACACCTAGATCTAGGCTACCATGCAAAGAAATCAGAAATTAAATACAATTTAGAGGGTTTACCTATAGTGTGTCCAATGGCAAAAAAAGCCCCAAATCGAATGATTCTCCTTGCTAGCCAAAATCTCCAAATTGTCCCAAAACTGAGATTTCTCTCCATGAACAGAAAATAAAGTAGGATTAAACTCTAATGCAAGAAACTAGAGTCAAAAAGGAATTAAAATGAATTAGTTATGAATTTGGGAAGATGGACAATACCTTTCCTTTCAAAAAGTTGTAATGATACAAAAGAGGCAAGAACAAGGAAAGAGAGACTTTATAGGGGGGATTCCCAATGTGGCCGGCCACCCTATGCTAAAATTTTGATTAGGGTTTCACTAGTGGGCTATGGGCCAAGTTTAAATGGTAAGGGAAAACAATTCATAAGTCAAAGCCTATGAACCTAATCATTATTTTTCCTATTTAAAACTTGATTCTAAATAACTTAACTTGGGTTGACTTAAGTTAGACTAGGGTCCCACCATGCTAATCAAGTCACCATAGCTAGAGTGAACATCTAGGTTAGTCTCCATAGTGTCAACTAACAAAAGTCAAAAATAACAATCATCACTTTAATAAATCAAAATAAATTCAAAATTCACAAAATGACTAAAATACCCTCAAGCTAAAATATGGTAGTGACAATATCGGATGGCGGAGATCGACCGGCCTATGTCGGTAGGTGGTGGATGGCAGAGATGGACCAGTATGTGGCGGTGGAGAGGAAATCTCTGGAAGGCTCCAGAAGCTCGCTGATCGGCTAGCTCATCACCGAAGATGCGGATGAGCACTACTTTCTGTCGAACAATTTTGGACTGATGATGAAGAATAAAAAGAGAAGAGGGAAGTTGTTGGTTTTAAATAAAAGGGTTGTGGCCAAACGGTTTGTGGGCTTCAAGGGGCTATTTCTAAGAGGGTTTTAAGAAGAAGTAGAGTCTTATTGGGTCGGGCACCCAAACAGGTTTGAGGGAATACTAACCTCAAGTCTATTGGCCTGAACCAACTTAGGCTTTAGTTTATGAGAAGGTGGTGTGCTGATTTGTTTGTGGCCTTAAATTAGGAAATGGGTTGAAGATAATGGCTTGGGAGTAATAGCTTGGCCCAAAGCTATGGCTGGACCATAAAGAAATGATGGCTAATAAGGTTAGCCTAATTAAATCGTATGGCTAACCTTGATGGGCTGGTTTAGTAAGAATTTAGGCTTTGGGGTTTAATAGATAGGTTGGCCAAGCTTGGCCTAGCCTAATTCAAAAGGCTGATCCTAATAGACAAAAATATGTGAATACATAAATAGTCAAAAATGTATATCTAATAAACTTTAAATATAATATATAGATAACTCCAATATAAATATATACTTATTTATCGTGAGCTTATTATATATTAACAAAGGATGAGAAGAAGCTATTTTGTTAAACATTGTTAGACATAAAGGTTCCTGAAGGTTACTCTTCTAATATCAGAAATCTTGGCTCAATGCAAGATTTGAAGCTTTATGGTCTTAAATCTCATGATTGTCATGTACTAATGCAACAACTAGTACCCGTGGAAATTCGTTCACTTCAGCCTAAGCCGATTAGAGTTACTATTACTCGTTTTTTATTCTTCTTCAATGCAATATGTAAGAAAGTGGTGGATGTGAATATGCTACACGATATTGAAAATGATCTTGTGGTCACATTAAGCATGCTGGAAAAGTACTTTCTACCATCTTTCTTTGACATTATGGTCCATTTACCTCTATATCTTGTTGCACAAGTCAGGATTTATTGACCCATTTTCTTAACGTAGATGTATCCTTTTGAAAGGTACATAACCTCCGAAGGGTTATGTATGCAATCATAATCGTCCCGAATGATGCATTGCAGAATATTACATTGCAGAAGAAGTAATACAATTTTTTAGCGACTATCTATCACATTTTAAGGCAATAGGAAACCCCTTGCAACGGAGGGCAACATTCAAGATGAAAAAACTTTGTATGGAGGTCGTCTCATAGTAATTGATCGTGAAAAATAGCAACAATCCTATTTATATGTTTTTGAGAATACAGATGAATTTGAACCTTATATTTAGTAAGCTTTCTTATCATAAATTTTCTGATTTCTAATTTATTAAATAAAAATTGTTACAATGTATAATAAGTTTTCATAATGACTAAACAACGAGCATATGGAGTAGTTACACTTACAACATCCCCTGAAGTCTAAAAGTAGAAAGTGGTTTCAGGACAAACACAATTAGACATTTATCTATTGGTTACAACAGAAGGTAGTTATTGAAACAAAATTAATATATCTATACTCTTTCTTATTCAGAAGTTAAAGAATATTAATAATATTGAACTTTTACAGGTTGATGGTGCATTAAATGTGAAAGAAGACATCTAACAAACTATTAAGTGGATAGCACAAGGGCCTAGCCACCATGTACTTAAAAGTTCTGGATATGTTGTTAATGGTTGCCACTACCACACGAAGGATGGTGACAATGCTCGAATTAGCCAAAATAGTGGAGTTAGTCTTGTGGCTATAATAATGCAGATTCCAAGTTCGAAAGATAAGAATCCTATAGTACGGGACGTGTTTTTATGGACTTATCAAACAAATATGGGAGCTCGATTATCATAGCTTTAACATTCTAGTATTTAAGTGTGAGTGGGTCGAGAGTAAAGGTGTTAAGGTTGATGAATTTGGTTTCACATTGGTGAACCTTAATCGAGTTAGGTACAATCAGATTGTTTTATTTTAGCTTCGCAGGCCAAGCAAGTATTTTATGTAAAAGGCCAACTAGATCCTCAATGGTCTGTTGTGTTGTCTACTAGTCCAAAAGATTATCTACACAAAGAAGAATCTAAAGACATGGATAATTTGATGGAACATCATTCCTTTACTAATGTATTGTTGAATGATAGGTTGTTAGATGTTGGGGATGATGATAATATGTTTTATAAAAGAGTGGGTCGTGAAGGGGATTAGGTTGATTAGTAAATTTGTATCTATAATTCTGCATCTGAGAACTTTGACATTAATGAAGTATGTTTTTTATCTTCATTTTTACTTATGCAATATGTTTGATGATTTGCACTTTTTACTTATACAATCTGTTTTGTGTTCAGATTATTGTTCATTTGTATTATATCGAACTTCTTCTTTTTTCTATACAAGACTAACTCAGTAGAAATGTAATATGTTTTTACTTGTGTGCAGACATCCCTAGTGCCTAATATAAGCAATTCTGTTAATGATATAAAAAGAAAATCCAAAGAGGTATGCAGAACTTTAAATAATACTTGGATACTTCATATATTAGCTATGATACTTTATATTCTAGTATTTAGACTCATATACTTCTCTTTCCATGCATTGCCTACCAACACATTTTCTAATCACAATGCACTATTTATTGCTCCTACCCTCGTGCCATACTTATACCTACACATGTTACATGTTGCTACCCACCACTGTTTTAATTTTTCCCCTATATTGCTGTTGTACCTAGGTGCTAACCCCCCTTAGCTATACAGAAATCCCAACCTAACTGAAGTTGTTATGGCTTTGTTAACACTACTGCTGTTGTTTTCTATAGCCTACTATTATACTTGACATCTCAAACCCCCTCTCCTAACTACCAATAAGACTGCCCCTTTACTGCTGCTATAAGCAAATAATATTTTGTTGCTACATACGCTTGTTGAACCCCCCCAAAAAAAAATAATATCCCAATGCACACATGCCCCAAATTTTCCTTTACTAGCACCTATGCCCTACCTCAACCCGTACAGGAAAGCCAAGTCTCCCCCTGCCTACAGCAGGGAGCAAAGCCCATGTCCCACCCAATGGCCTGCATCCTTCTCTGTCTGCAATCTCATTTTCCTGTGCTAAGACAGGCCAAGCCTGCTGCCTAGCTACTCTGTAGTTGCACACATCCTATGCAAACAGCATAGGTCTAGCCTAACTTGTATGTGTGCACAAGTAAATCTTGTCTAGTACCTACTCATACACAGGTTAAGGGGGACACAGACACATACAGAGGTTTCTTCCTATAGGCCCCTGCCCCTCCTTACTCGACCTACACTACTATAAGCCATTGCTTATGCTAATCCCTTACCTGAGTACTGTACTACAATTGTTCTTCCTACTGTAGTAGAGACTGCTGCCAGAATGTTTAGGAGCACAACTGTACAGTTTCCTGTACGACAAGAACTCGAGGTATTGTTGCTGCCACGTTACCTACTACCCGATCCAATGTATCTTTGAGACCTAATTCCTAAGTCTTCTACTGTTCACTTGTTTGTTTATTTTCGTTGTCACGTGAGGAAGCTGGCCCCTCTAAAAGAGAAAAGAGGGCCTATAATTATGGAGAGAACAATTAAAAAAGAATTGATGGAACGAGATAGATTGTCACTTTCAACGAGGCTGGACCTCAATGTCACTATTGGAGAGGTCGGGGCAGAATGTGTTTGTCTGCTAAGGGTTGTTGCATGAAGTATGTTACCAATCACTTATAATGATTGGCGAAGAGTCCCAAAAAAATGATAAAGAGAATGCATGGACCTCAATTGAGGTAAATTTATATTGAAGATTAAAATTGTTTTGAGTTTAATACTTGGTTATTAGTAATGTTACTTACTATGCTGTAAAGTTTTATTATGGATCCACGAGCTAAAAAAAATTGATACAAACGATGGGTGTTGCAACAAAGTCATTTCGGCATACCTTAACAGAGTATGTTCTTGCCAATATGGACAACCTTGCAGTTTTGAAATATCTACCTCCAATTTATAGTTTCATCCATCAAACTCAATGGAACAAGTATGGCATCTGCTTCCAAATTAGAAATTTAGGAATATTTTTTATTTGATTAGATTATGATTAACTTCTATGGTCATTAGGAGGTCATGCTTAAGCTCATACATGAGTCATGACCATCTTAAGGTCATGTAGCCCTAGGGAGCTTATATAAATAGTATTTAGCTATTTCGTATTTTATTATAATTTTTAGATATTTTAGATATTTATTTTATTAAGGTTTAGTATTTTTAAAAGCTTTCAGGATTTACTATAAGGTCAATTGGGCTTATTTTGGACCAACTATTTTTATTTAGATTCTAGGAGGTTAGAAATATTTTCTATATTTTTTGGATTTTTTTATGTTTATTTCGATTTATTCGGCTTAGAATTAGTTTTTAAATCAATTTCTGTAATTAAATACCCAGTCAAATCCTACTCAGCGCCAGGCGGTCCATCTATCAGCTGTACAGAGCTGTTAGGTTGGCCCACCTGTCAAACAGGGGATGCTGACTGTGGAGTGGCTTATATTAGGAAATTGGCTCCGGTTGGCTAAAGCCAAACCGCATCGCCATCCAACCGTCCACGGTTTGAGCGGAGCCATCAGATGCTCGATACATGGCATGAGCCGGGGCTCACTTACGCATTAGCCGCCTATATATATATATATATATATATATATATATATATATATTTAGAAGAACACTACTGTTTTATTCATTCCCTCAAAAAGAGATTACAAGAGAACTGAGTACATTCACTGCAAAAAGGAAGAAAGGAATTTCAGATGCTTGCATTTGGTGAGAGCTTTCAAAATCTGTCTACGGATCTCCCTGACTAGTTGATCAGCTGTAAACTTGTAGGACTCATATCTCCATTTATTTCTATTCTTCCAGATAACCCAGCAAGCAGCTCCTACAACCACTTCGCGGAGATGAATTGATGGCCTACGCCACCAACGCTTAAGGGAATTTGGCCAGGCCCTTGTTGTGGTGATTCTGCAAGCTTGTTGTAGTTGGCGCCAAACTTTCTTAGCCAGGTCCCCTTCATGAAACACATGTCTGATGGATTCCTGATGAGGCTGAGCACAGCAATGACATTGAGAGGCCAGCTGATAGCCTAATTTCTGAACACTATCATCCGTTGGAAGACGATCATGTAAGATTCTCCATGCTAGCACAGACCACTTAGTAGGGATGCACGAATTCCATATATGGCAAAAATTTATATTGCGAGGGAATGGTATTCTTGTATGAGTCCACGCAGATTCAAGGAAGAACATACCCGAATGAGATGGAGCCCAAATCCAGGAGAGCTGATCCATAGGATTGGGTTGAATAAGATGATTAGATATGTTCCTCCCTTGAATAATCCTTTTCCAGATTGGTGAAGCAGATGAATTAGGTTGAACCACATCAATTCCAGTGAATTTGCAGTATCTGTTCTTGATAAAAGTCGACCATAGGCCTTCTTGAGTCTTCAGCTTCCACCAAAGTTTAGTAGAGAATGAATTGATAACTTCCTCCAGGCTTCGAAGACCTAACCCCATTTCATCCTTAGGTCTGGCCATTGAAGACCAACCTAGCCAAGAATGCTTATAATGGCCCTCCTTCGATCCCCAGAAAAACTTAGAAAACATTGTTTCAATCTGAGTAAGCACTGCCTTTGGGGGACTACATGCTGCAAGAGTGTACATGGGAATTGAAGTCAATACAGATTTAAGAAGGACTAGCTTACCCCCATAGGAAAGTAATCTCTGCTGCCAACCTTCAATCCGACTTCTTATTTTGGATATCAACTCCTCAAACATTTCTACATTCTTCCTTCCTGACATTAATGGACAACCGAGATAAACAAAAGGAGGTTGCGAAGACCTGAAACCAGTAATCTCCTTTAGCTCTTCCTCACGGTCTGGAGGGAATGATTGATGAACATAAATGGAAGATTTGTGCCCATTTATAAGTTGGCCAGAAGCAGCTTCATATCTAGTCAGAACATTCCTCAATGCCCGTATAGACGAAACATCTCCAGCTGAAAAGATCAGTACATCATCTGCATAAGCAAGATGAGTAACCGTCGGGCAACCACTAGGAGAGTAGAAGTGATTGAAGGATGGTAGATCTACTAGCTTCTTGAGATTACGGGAAAGAGCCTCCGCAGCTATGATAAAGAGAGCAGGGGATATAGGGTCACCCTGTCGAACACCACGAAACCCATGGAAGAACCCCGAGGACTCTCCGTTAATGATTGTAGAATACCAGACGTTATTAAGGAGATGAAACATATGATTGATCCACAATTCATTGAATCCAAATCTCCTCATAACCTTCATCAGGAAACTCCATTCAACCCTGTCATAAGCCTTTTCCATATCAAGTTTAATTGCAACATTCCCTCCCCTATTTTTGATCTTCATCATACTCATTATTTCCTGAGCTAAGACAATATTATCAATAATTTCTCTTCCCCTCACGAAACCACTCTGCTCGGGTGATATGATTTTAGGAAGAATTAATGCCAATCTGTTAGCTAACAGCTTTGAAATAATCTTGTTCATAACTGTACATAAACTAATAGGTCTATAATCAGACCATGTCATTGGGCTCTTGATTTTAGGGATCAACACCAGAGAGGTACTCGAAATAGCTTTAGGAAGAGAAAATCTAGCCATAAATAGTTGACAAGCTTCAATGATGTCATCCTCAATTATGTTCCAAGCAACAATAAAGAATTTTGCAGTAAATCCATCAGGTCCCCCCCGCACTTCTAGAATCAATACTCTTGATGATTTGGGTAATTTCCTCCCTCGTTGGGCTAAGATTTAAGGCCTGGTTATCCTCCTCTGTGACGATCAAAGGAATGCAATCTAGGAAACTATCATCGTCCACTATTTTTGTAGTCATAAATTGGACAGCAAAGAAAGCATTCGCAGAGTCTTGAATCTCCTTGAGCTCAGTGAGGGAGTCCCCGCCGACCTTGATAGAATGAATTCTGAGTTTTCTTTGTTTGCTGTTGACACACTCGTGGAAATATGCCGTATTACGGTCCCCTTCTATGTCCCACTTCAATCTAGCCTTTTTCCTCCAATAGGAATCTTCGTAGGCGAGACGTTGTTTTAATAAAGCACGAGCCTTATTAAGCTCTGTTCTAGATGTCTCTGACTGGCTCTGCTCGTGTTCAATTTCTGCAGCCAGCACTGCATCTTCTGACATCTTGACCTGTTGGAATATATCCCCAAATGTAGCCCTACTCCAGGAAGATAAAGCTTTACGGCAAGCTCCCAATCTCTCCGATACTCTAATAAGAGCATTAGCATTATGAACAGAGGTCCAAGCTGTCTCAACCACCTTGCTGAACTCCTCATGAGAGGTCCAGAAGTCCAAGAAACGAAATGACTTTTGGACCCGCGCATTTGCAGATTTGAAAGTAATAAGCAATGGGGAATGATCCGATTCGTCTCTGTTAAGATGATCTTCTATCGATAGGGGCAGAAGGGTAAGCCAGTCTTTGTCCAACAACATGCGATCAAGACGAGAACCCTGTCTATCTCCATCTGATTTCATCCAAGTAAAAGAGCTACCTGTATAAGGAAGTTCAGTTAATCCCGTAGTCATCAAGAAATTGTTAAAATCATTCATAGCCTGGGAACTAGGAGGCAAGCCACCAATCTTTTCTGTCCTGTTCCTGACTACATTAAAGTCTCCACCAACCGCCCAAGGGAGATTATAGGTAGATTATAAGCATTTTAATCTATCCCACATTAGAACCCTGCCTTCCTTCGTATTGTCTCCATGAACAATCGATAGAAGAGTTTCGGTAGGCAGAAAATCAATAGAAAAGCGAATAGTCACTGCTTGATCAAAGGAGTCAACCAAATGCATAGTCGAGCCCCCTCTAGTGAAAATCCATATATTCCCCTTCTCATTGGTGACACCATGAGAACAGCCCAACTTGACTTGAAATGATGTCAATTTGCTAGGAGACACCTTGGGTTCGATAATGGCAATAAGCTGAACTTTGTTGATTCTTGCTAGATTTTTTATTCTTTAAAGAGTCATCGAGTTAGCAATACCCCGAACATTCCAGATTAGGAACTTAAACATTAAGAATAGGTCTGACTGCAGAGTTTGCGATGACTGACCGGAGGACCCTGTCTGACGGCGGTGGAGGAGCCTTCTTCTTACACGTCGAGTTAGAGGGCTTGAGAGAAACCATTTCTTTTTTCGGGACATTGGATGCTGCCAATGTACGGGCGTCTTCTTCATCAGCTACGTCTGCCCAAGCTCGTCCAGTAATCTCCCCTTCTTCCAGAGCTTCTGCGTCTTCTTCATGATCAACCTGATCACCCACTGATGCCGCGGGATCCGATGAATGAGCGTCATTACTTAAAGGAGGGTCAGGATTTAATGGGGGATTAAAAATTGATTGGACGTTGGCTTCTTCTGCATGGGACTCAGTGTTAATCTCCATTTGGCGGTTGGCTGCATTATGAGTATCTGCAGGCACATGCTGCTGAGGTGGCAGTTCCTGAGTGGATGTCGGATCCAAAACTGTTTGAGCATTGGTTGAAGGCTCTCCCTGAATGGGAATGTCATTATTAGGAGTACTCAACTCCTCTCTTGTTTTGTCTTGCTCGCCCCTGGCCAGAATTCTGATCTCCGTTGTATGGTGTTCCTTCTCCGTGATGATAGCTTTCTATTTATCGATTGTTTTTGTCTTGCAAGAATCAGTGATGTGTCCCTGGTGGCGACAGGCTGAGCAATATAAAGGAATTGTTTCATATTCAATGTGTTGCCAAAAACTCCTATTGCGTGGTAGGTTGATCCGGATCTTATGTTGAAGAGGTTTAGAAGCATCAATGTCAATGAAAACCCTAGCAAGGCTAGGTCGAGATAAATCTACTGTAGCTTTATCAATCTTTAGCAGATTACCAATGGCTCCTGTAATGGCAAAAAGAGCGTCCTTTGCATATAGATGATGAGGGAGATTCGGAAGAGTAATCCATACCGGGGTGATAGGGGATTCTTGATGCGGTTAGAAATCTGGTTCCCATTTGAAAATCCTCATCGGAGCTCGAGCTATATACCATGCTTCCTTTGAGCGAAGACGAAGGTAGTCTGATTCGCACGAAGGCCGGATGAGTATGTGTTTGGAGTCGATGAGACCCACATTGATGGATCCATCAAAGACAAACTCCACAAGAGCCTTACGGATTTTGTCAATCGACGGACGGTAATGGGAAAATTTTCCAACCAACGCAAAGCGTAGCGGGGAAGCTAGGGTTGCCTCTTCCTCCTCAGTAAAGGAAATAGATGGAGCACCCTTGAAGGTGGTTATCGATCGGGGAGGGATAGGAGGCACAGACAGAGGTGTAGTACCTCCCACCACTTCGGCGAACGATCTTGTAGCCATGGATACCTAAGGGCGTGAGGAAAGCACAGGGACAGTGTTGCCACCCAACTGGTGTGGCAACCCCGAGAGGGGTACCGGCACGGCCGTAAGGCCACACCGGAAAGTGGAGATGGAGGAGGCACCCTAGGGTTTCCGAACGAGTGATGATATATATATATATATATATATATATATATATTTTTTTTTTTTTTTTTCGCAAAAAAAATATATATATATATATATATATATATATATATATATATATATATATATATATATATATATATATATATATATAACAGTTTTTCGAAAACCTATTATTCTTTGGCCGTTTTTGCGAGAATTGATCTCAGAGATTCCAAAGCGATTGCGGACAGCCCCGACCTTATTTTTGTACGCCTTTTTTTGAATCGTCTTCAGGTCAGACTTTATAATATATATTTTATTCTCTTAGATTTTGTTTGTGAATTTTTGGATAATTATTCAAGTGTTTGTTGTCCAAAACTTGATACGTCGCACGATTTTTGAGATCCCGGGAGATTCTGAATTCTGATTCACGATCCGTTTAAAACATTGGAAAGCTAACATGACGATAATCGACATATAATTTTTTAAGAATTTTAGAAGATCGTTTACTATTTTATTTATTAAGTTAAACTCAAATTTGATTGGTAAATCACCGATTTGGTCACGGTTAGCCATAACGGCTGTATCTTTTGACCAAAGTGTGATTTTGCAGCACAGTCAATTCCGGTGCACTCATGGCACTAAAATCTACCAAGAAATACTTTCAAAATCTTGAGTTCATAATGTTTGACTAGATAGTCAATGGTACATTTCCATTTGCGTGCCATGGTTTCCAAAATTGGAAATATAACTTTCTATGGCCAAACATCTTGTTTAAGATATATTTTTGACTATTATTAGGTTAAATTAAATTTTAAGTGATTTATTAAAGAATTAATTAATATTAGATAATGAAACCCATTAGCCACTTATTCCACGATTTTAGAATTAGAATCCTAAAATTGACTTATGGTTTTCGTGCACGATTCGTAGTATGATGGTGCGATATAGATAATAGCTTCTAGGTCGGCTTTTTTCCCATCCTCGACATATCACTATAGTTTGTTCAAGGGTTCAGTCAAGTACAGTATTGCATTATGTTTTGGTATATTATAATATTTTTTATCATTTTCTTGTTTGATATTCTGTTGTGACACGATGGTGACACGGTAGGCTTATTATATCCTTCTTATTGTATCATTGACCATATTGTTGCTTAGTGAGTCGGGAGGGAAAATACTCGGTAGGTGCGTGAACAAACCCAATTAATGTTAATGTGGATAGCTAAGTCATACACTTCACGTATGGGTTAGCCGTCTCAAAAATATAGATAGCCATCATATGATGTGCCATATTAGCCCAGCCATTCACGTATCGAGAGGTATTTCACACATATAGTTCTTTCCATTGTTCATGATTTTAGTTCATTTCTTTATCTACATCCTTCTTTTCTATTAGCTTACTCATTCATGATTATTGTTTTCCATGTCTAGTTCGTACCTTGCTAATTCTTTATATATTCTTTATTGTTACTGTTTCTCATTGTTCTAACTTATTTTATGCTAACAATATTAAATGCAATATGGTTGTACTCTGTACCTTTTCTGACTGGATCGTTGATATAGGTGAGAATGACGAGTACCTTTACACTTCTTATTATGGACCATCAGAGCATAGTGCTGACGATGTTGGTACCGAGACTCAGGAGCCATGATCGATCTCTGGAAGGATCTTAATTTATCTTTTGTTATGCTCTAGTTTTTCTTTATTAGTTGGACCGAATTTGTTCCCGGATGGACCATATTATTATTCTAGATTTTAGTCTCTTTGTTATTGGATTTGGATATTATTATTTATATTATCTATCATACTCTTATTTCCTTTGTTTATGTCATTGTCGAGTATGATTTGTATCTGTGATCACTTGTACTTGTAGAGGATTTATTGTGTATACTAGATAGCATTCTACCGTCGATACCGCAATGTATGCTAGGCTTGGATATGAACTCGTACTCGGTTATCTAGGAGCGGGTCGTAACAAGTTTTTATGGTAGCCCATGCAGGTCAATTTTTACAAAGACTGCGAACTCGTGGTAGTACTTAAGTTAGTCGTACTACTGTGGGTCTGCAAATTGGATTGGATTTTTAAGGACCTCCTCTACATATTTGACATGTCATTGATTTCCACATTTGACTTCAACTATTCCTTGACATGCATCATGTTTGAATGTTGCCACCGTTTAACAGTTTTATTTATTGTAGTTATTGGATTCTCAAGACAAGAATACTGCTGCCATGGATACCCCACCAACTGTAGGCAGAACTTCTACCGATGGGACCCTACCATCACATGGAGGCTATCTTACTCATCATTATGACCAGTCACATTCACACAACTCGAGGTTCCACAGAGATGACATTCCACCACCCCTGCAGTTTCTTCTGCAGACTCCACATCTAGCACATATACTGCCTCCAGCACCTGCACTGGACCTGGATAATGCTCAATTTCTTGGGATCTTCCAGCGACTCATCGATTCCCAGACTGAAAAGGCTAATATCTTTTGCGATAGTTTGAGAGAGGCTCTTCAGGCTTGAGATACTCTCCGACCTCACCCAGGAACTTCTAAGGACTTCATGAACCTCAGGCCCTTAGAATTCTATTGGATAAAAGGGATTCTCTATGTTGATATGTGGATAGAGAACGTAGAGCAATTTCTACGGATGGCTCGAGTTCCTGAAGACTTGAAGATAGAGTCATCCAGCATATAGCTTTCTGACATCGCCCGGACGTGGTATCAAGATGAGCCCCGACATTTCGCACCAGATGTGACTTGGGCAGAGTTCAAGGAGCTATTCAAGAAAAAGTTCTACTCCGACGTAGCTCGAGAAGCTTTAGATAGTCAGTTCGAAAGCCTAGAGTAGGGAAACTTTATCGTCGATGAGTATATCGCAGAGTTTAGCCACCTCAGCCGCTATGCTGAGAGCATGGTCAACACCCCTGAAAGAAAAGCTCGAAGATTCAAGAAAGGATTATCTCATGATATTTGCCTAGCCGTCGCCACTAGTCAAGACACTACCTATGAGAAGATCTTGAAGGTCGCACAAGAGTAGAGAAAGAGCTGGATCACAAGCCGAAGAGAGACCAGATACATACGGAGGAGGTAGCAGCCAATCGGGGCCAGCAAAATGATCCAATGTTCTAGAGAAGGCTTCACCGCAGTAGTATCACCTGCAGCCACGTTCCTAGCAGTAGATTCGCTGGTAAAGCTCCGGCACCACAGCAGCAAAATTAGACTCAAGAAATTATTACGTACTCATACTGTCGGAGACCAGGACATCATTTTGAGGTTTGTCATAAAAGATTAGGACAATGCTTATCGTGTCTATCGACTACGTACCGGGTGAGAGATTGCCCCACGGCATCTCCCCTTCGAGGCTCAGCACCTATTCATAAAAAACCAGGAGGACCGCAGTAGTAAGGACAAAGGCAAGCATTTATAGCTATGAATCGACCTCAAAGTATAGGTAAATTAACTAGGTTCCTTTAAAAGCCTTCCATAGTTATAGCTAGCATGCATATTTAGTTAGCTATCTTAAATTTCTTAATCCTTTCCATGGTCTAGACGATAGATTATTTTAGATTGCTCGTAGACGTTATAAGTATGCTATGTTGTTTTTTAGGACAAAAAACTTTTTAAGGGGGATAGTATGTGGCATATTCTCCCAGATTAGAAATTTAGGGATATTTTTTCAATTTTTATTTGATTAGATTATGATTAACTTCTACGGTCATTAAGAGGTCATGCCTAAGCTCCGAGGTGAGTTATGACCCTCATAAGCTCATATGGCCTTAGAGAGCTTATATAAACAATATTTACCTATTTCATATTTTATTATAAGTTGTATATATTTTTAGATATTCATTTTATTACGGTTTACTATTTTTAAAAGCTTCCAAGATTTACTGTAGGGTCAGTTAGGGTTAGTTTGGGCCAACTATTTTTATTTAGGTTCTAGGAGGTTAGAAATATTTTTCTATATTTTTTTAGAATTTTTCTGGATTTTTTGATAGTTATTTGGATTTATTTGACTTAGAACTGATTTTTAAATCAATTTATGTAATTAAATACCTAGTCAAATCCTAATCAGCACAAGTCGGCCCACCTATTAGCCGTACAGCATTGTCAGGTAGGGCTACCTGTCAGACAGGGAATGCTCACTATAAAGTGCCTTATATTAGGAAATTGGCTCCGGTTGGCTCAAGCCAAACCGCATCGCCATCCAACCGTCCACGGTTTGAACGAAGCCGTCGGATGCTCGACACGTGGCACGAGCCACGAGTTACTAGCTGCATATATATAACAATTTTTCAATAACCCTATTGTTCTTTCGTCATTTTTGAGAGAATTGATCTCAGATATTCCCCGACTTCCCCAAGAGATTGCGGATAGCCCCAACTTCATTTGTGTGCACTATTTTTTTGTTGGAATCGTCTCGAGGTCAACTTTTATAATATATATTTTATTTTCTTAGATTTTGCATGTGAATTTTGGGAGAATTATTTAAGCGTTGGTTGTCCAAAACTTGATACGTCGTACGGTTTTTGAGATCCCGGGAGATCTCAAACTCTGATTCGTGATCTATTTGAAGTTTTGGAAAATTAACACGACGATCTTCGAGATATAATTTTTCCAAAATTTCAGAGGTTCGTTTGCTATTTTATTTATTAAGTTAAACTCAGATTTGATCGATAAATATCGATTTGGTCACGGTTAGCCATAACGACAGTATCTTTTGACCAAAGCATAATTTTGTGTCACAGTCAATTTTGGTGCACTCATGGTGCTTAAATCTACTAAGATGCACTGTTAAAATCTTGAGTTCATGATCTTTGACTAGATAGTCAACGGTACGTCTCCATTTGTGTGCCATAGTTTCCAAAATTGGAAATATAACTTTCTATGGACAAACTCTCTTGTTTAAGCTATATTTCTTATTATTATTAGGTTAAATTAGATTTTAAGTGATTTATCCTAGAATTAATTAATATTATATAAGGAAACTCATTAGCCACTTATTCCATGATTTTAGAATTAGAATCCTATAAATGACTTGTGATTTTTGTGCACGGTTCGTGGTACGATGGTGCGATATGGATAATAGCTTCTAGGTCGAATTTCCTTCCATCGTCGACTTGTGACTATAGTTTGTTAATTTGTTCAGGCAAGTACAATATTGCATTATATTTTGGTACATTATAATATTTTTTTTATTATTTTCTTGTTTGATTCCGTTAAGACACGATTGTGACACGGTAGACTTATTGTATCCTTCTTATTGTATCATTGACCGTATTATTGCTTAGTAAGTCGGAAGGGAAAATACTCAATAGGTGTGTGAACAAACCCAGTTAATGTGGATAGCTAAGTGATACACTCCACGTATGGGTTAGCTGTATCAAAAATGTGCATAGCCATCGTATGATATGTCGTATTAGCCTAGCCGTTCACGTATCGAGAGGTATTTCACACACACAGTTGTTTTCATTGTTCATGATCTTAGTTCAATTTTTTATCTGCATCCTTCTTTTCTATTAGCTTACTCAGGAACCATGATCGATCTCTAGAGGAATCTAGATTTATCTTTTGTTATGATCTAGTTTTCCTTTCTTAGTTGGACCGGATTTGTTCCAGGATGGACCATATTATTATTTTAGATTTTAGTCTCTTTGTTATTGGATTTGGATATTATTATTTACATTATCTATCATACTATTATTTTCTTTATTTGTGTTATTGTTGAATATGATTTGTATCTTTGATCACTTGTATTTGTGGAGGATTTATTGTGTATACTAGACAACGTTCTATCGCTGATACCGCGACATAGGCTGGGCTTGGATACGAAATCATACTCGATTTTTCGGGAGCGGCTCGTGACAGCAAGTTTGTGACATCTCGACTTTCTAAGGACTCTCAGGTATCAGTCTCGAGAATTTGATTAACTTCTCTACTTCATACATTGTTACTTATCATATGTTACTTATTATTTCAGAAGCTTCGCATAGAGAAACAAAATAGGAGAGACAAACATGTGTAAAACCATAGGCGAGACAGAAAAGGCTATATAGGTTTAAGAGAAGAAATTGTAAGTAATTTGAACTCTGATACAACTCTTTGAAATAAGTGATGGATGAAATGCAAATGTGTACACTCACCTATGATAATTTTTATTAAAAAATAGAAGAATGATGCAACATATACTGAGGAGGTAGTAGACCGCTGCACTTTTCGGAAGCTGTCTCAGAAAAAACAAAGAAAGTCTACAGGGGATGCTAATAAACATGCTAACGAAGATGATTCTCATTTGTTAGTTTATGATCCAGCTATGCAATCAATGGTGGATATGATTGTAAGGATGTCTCAACTTTAGTTCATTTTCATAACATTCTCTTAAAATACTAACATAAATTCTATATTTTTATCATAACATTTTGTACTTCATATTAAGATACTAACAAAAATTCTATATTTTTATAGGATGAAGTTAAGAAAAAAAATTCTTATGGCGAGTTATCTATTCCGGTGAATCGTGATGCTCTGTGTTATGCAATGGATAAGCCTGAACACAGTGATCATGTTATGGCCATGGATAAATATGCCACCCCAAGCTCTTATTTTCATACTCCTAAAGCTCCGTTTGGTTGAGAGGAGGAGAAATAAAAGTTGCTTGAGGAGATTGAGAAGCAAAACAAGATGATAAGTAAGTTATTGACACGAGGTAACTGTGCTACACTAATATCTGATACTGGTTCCAACTTTTTGGGAACTAGATCCTCAATTCCTCCAATCCCTCCCATGAATGCACCGAGTTCAGCTTTTGAAGGATTGTGGAGGCTAAGTGTTATGAAAAAGTCCTAATTTCATTCCCTTATCTAGCATTATGAATTTAAGTGCTAACAATTTCAAAATTTTCTGATAGGTTGTAATGCACAGTCCTGTTTGAAAAGTAATGAAAAGATGGTAGAAAAATATGAATGCAAGAAGAGTATACGAAAGGTTGTCACTTGTTTTTGAATGAGTACAAGCTTACTTTTGTCATGTTTTGTCACTTTGAACTTGTGTTATTTTTTAGGAATTGAATATGGTGAAGGTGAAGACACCAACTAAAGAGAAGACATCAACTAGAGTTAAATCACCTATATGAGCTTATACAAGAATTACAAGGTCTTTTAAGAATCCACATGGAATGGAATACTTTGCTATCTTGGCACAGAAGTTGATAAGTAAACAAACAATAATTCGGGTTCCATGTGATATTAACTTGTTTGGTACTCCAATACTTACTTGTCTTCTCTAAGACGATATTGACTGTTTCAATAACATGCCTCTTCTCATAACAAATTGCATTCAGATATACATTAGGTACAAGAATAATTTGCTCTTTAAATTTTTTTCTTATTATATTAATAAGTTAATTTAGTAGGTCATTATATTACCGTTTAAAGGACCTAAACACTGATAAAAATGTTTTATTTATCTACCCAATAAAAGTATCCACTTCTGGGTTAAAGTTATTTTTGTATCACGGGATGCAAGAGCAAGAGATATTTTTAACGGTCTGAAATATGGAAAGCAAAGTCGACTATTTTTCGTGCCATACAACCCAAGGTATTACATTTCTTACTTTTTTCTTTTATTAAGTAAATTCAAAAAATTTCTATACATTCACAAAAATACTCTACACTCTGGCCACTATAATATCCTACTTAACAATCTATATTAACACTCACACACACTTTTGCCACTACACTATCCTACTTAACAGACTCTAATATACACTACAACTGATCCTAATAGACCCTCTAACTCTGATACCTTAACTTGTATATCTTGGTGTTATATGGTGTTACAGAGATCAATGGGTTTTGGTTGTCATTAATATTGTACTAATAAAAGCGTACTACTTGATTCTCCGGGTGGCCTCGTATGTGAGGACCTTAAACAAACTGTAACAAGGTACGCATGAAAATATCTGTCCCAAATCTTTGCACAACTATAGTTAATGTTGTATGCTTTAATAATGACAAATAATGTTGTCCACTTTAATTTACATAGTGGGCTTCAGATGTATCATGCTCAATGTGGAAACCAAGTTAAAAAATTTAGATTGATTTGGTTACCAATTAATTAAGCTACAATATATTTCTCTAGTTAAAATATATAAATAAGAAATGAACAAGTGTGTAAGGACTTTGCTTTTCTATGCATAGGTGCTAGAACAAAGTGGCGCTATCGAATGTGGTTACTACGTGATGAGATATATGAAAGAGATCACAAATGATCCAAGCTTGCTTAATCCCAAGGTGATGTTCTTCTTAATCAATATGTATGTTTAAAATATATTACGATCACTTATGTTTTTTTTTCCTTCCTATTTATAAACTGTACAATGAGAAGAGTGAGTACAGCTTTGGCGAGATTAATAAAGTTCGCATTGAGTGGATGGATCATGTGTTACCGTTCTTGACCTAGCCATTTCTGAAGGTAATTTTTATACTTTATATAGGATTTGCAGTCACTATATGATGTATATTTATGCATTAATGAATATAAAGATACTGTTTAGTAGTGAAGTATCATTGTTGCCCTTAATTTTGTGTTCAGGATACTTATTGATATTGATAGTCATGATACTAAGCTACTACTAAGCACTACTAGTATTAGCTCTAATACTCATGTTCAGGATACTTGCTCTGATACTTCACTAAGCTCTAATACATCTACTTCACTAAGCTCTGATACTTCAATATTAAAAATGGCCTTATCACCACAATAAGGGTTTGTGAAGCTAACAATATGTTTTTATTTGGCCACAGGGATTCGTTGAATGATGGTTTGTGAATCTATGGGCTTCAATTTCTAGTATTTTGTGTTTGTGAAGCTACGGGCTTCGGTTAATGGTAGTTTGTTCTATTTTGGCACTTTAGTGAATAAAATATGGTTGGTATCATGTACCGGTGTTCTGCGAACAAGTTTCTTTTTGTTGATTATTATACAAAAGTACTGTTGAATATTGTACAAATATATTTGTTTTTGTCAATATGATATATGTGCATTATAAGTTATTTGATGTTGGTGAGAGTTTCTGAAATTTATATTATGCATTTCTGGAATTGATATTATGCGTGGATCCGGTAAAGTAAATGTGAACCTGCAACGTAAATGGAAATTGATAAATATGGTCTCTTGACGGCTGAAAAACGTCAACAAAAATAATCTACATATGTTGATGGTCATTAACCTTCAGCTAGGCCACAGTCAGGAAAAGTATGCACTTATTTTGTCTGTCAAAAAACTGGGTTTAGTTGACGGCTAAAACCCGTCAACTAAAGCCACTTTAGTTGACGGCTAAAACCAGTCAACTAAAGTTACTCCGGCAACCGTCAACTAAAGTGAAGAGTTTTGATGACACTGGCCTAGCTAACGGAAGGGATACCGTCAACTATACACTTTGCTGACGGGAAAAAATCGTCAGCAAAAGTCATTTTTTCTTATAGTGTGCTTAGCAAAGTCCTAAGAGCAAAGTACAGACTTTTTCTTCGATTTCCTCATGGACGGGCACCCCTAATCTCTACTTCGTGCCTTTTCATTGTGGCTCCACCCTCACCTCATATAAATAAGATGATAAACCCAATTTTAGGGTTAGAAAACCCTAAAAGTAGTCGACCATCAGATCTGGCCATACACCAACAACCAACGGTGTAGATTATATCCCATCGCCAATTATAGGCGTCCAAGTATGGTCAAATAAATATTTGATACAAATTTGTAAATCTTATTAAATCATATATTTAATATAGATTTCCAAATCATTTCAAATTAAATCTTTTACCATAATGGGATCCAAAATTTTTGCTTACCAAATCCAGATTGGACTCCAATAATCTACCCCTCCAGTCTGATGATAGGGAGTTGACCTCATGGCTCCTCAAGTGGACTCCATAATTGTCGTCCTACGATAAAGTTTTTGCTCCCCCATGCCTCTGATCTCCGATCCCTGAGTTGCTGTGAAACCCGTAACTTTTAGTTAACTAATTATTAATTATTAATTGTTAGCTTAGGAAAATGCATTTTTAGAAAATTATTAAATCTGGAAATTTTATCAAAACATATAATTTTCTAATTAATTAATATTATGTTTTAGTTAGATTAAAAATTATTATTTTTCAAGAATATAATTTTTGGACTTTTGATTGTCTGGCCAGACCCGAGACCCAGACCCAAACCCGTTCCCACTCCCGAAACCCGGTTCAGAATTAATTCCGAAACCAAACTCGATTTCGTATAATTCATAAATTAAATTATTTATATAATATCTATTATATTGGAATCCTTTTTTTTCCATTTATAAAGAACCCATTCTTTAACTCTCTGAACTTTCAGTCATTAATAGGAATAGATTATTTCTATTCATTACTTTTACTCATTCTCTCTCAGGAGAACATTCTCCTTTTATTTCTTCCGTTGAGCCTCGGCCGACTTTGGCTCTTTCGAGCGCTCGGGACTTCTCCCATTTCCCGCCTGAACTGCCGAAACACCTCATCTTCCCTTCCGGTAACCACCGCTCACCTCTACTATATAAACCCCTTCCTTTTTCTCCATTCCCCATCACCATACTTCACCACAAACCCTAACCCCAATTTTTTTGGCGAACCCCGACCACTGTCGACGTTTCCAGGCCGACCCCAGGCCGGATCCGCCGTCCCCTCTGTCGGTGCCACCTTCTCGAGGCTGCGCCCGCTACCCGCCGAGTCCAGCGCACCCTTCCGGCCGACCCGAGCCCTTGGCCGCCCGCCACTGGCCGGACCTCCCTGTGCACCGCTTCCCGGCAGCTGTCCCAGCGCCTCCTCGCGCTCACTCCGTTCCCGATCCGACCGCCCGATTCGCGTCTGTCTTGCTGTTCCGAGTCTGAGGCTACCCTTCAGATTCCGTCAAGTTTTGGGTAACCTCTATTAATTTCAGTAGTTGTCCCTTGGGTTTGTGTCGAGGATGAAATTGGTCCCAATCCTGCAACGGGAATCTGTTGTGAGGTTTCCGATCCTTCGAAATTTTCGAATTTGCCATTGGCAAGTTTCTGTAGATTTTTAGTTTATTGTTTCTGATTTAGTTTCGGGTTTTCCGATTCCAATTCGGATTTTCCGAGAACTCTTCGGAATAGTTTCTGTGATTCTCGAATTTTTCGAATTGATGGTTTAATATGTGTTGTGGTGTTTTCCGAGTTAGTTTCGGGATTTCTATTTCGTTTCGGGTTTTCCGAATAATTTTTGGAAGAGTTTCTTTGATTTCGGTTAGTTCGGATTTTCTGAATGTTGGTTCTGGTTCTTTATGGTTCTGTGGATTCATCTCGAGTTTTCCGAAATTGTATCGAAAATATTTTCTGTGGACATAATTTATATAATATTTGGGTTCCCTGGTTTGGGATAATTTATAGGAAATTATAGCACATTTTTCTCCAGTTTTTGGGTGAACCGAAAATAGAGAAAGTGCTGCTGGATTTTCTATAAAATTTAATTATTTTAAAAATGGTGTTTCGGGAAAGATTGTATTTTGGAAATTTTGGGCGACGACCGTAATTGGTTAATGGGCCCTGGCTAAGTGCAAACGAAATCGGTTTCGTCCGGACGTTGAGGCATTAGCCTATATGAAGATTGGACCAATATCTGAGACTCACTATTAAATTTATTTTAATTATTAGTTTTATTTTGTAATTAAAATTGTAAGATTTTTAGAGACTAACCAAGTTTTCTTCTTATTTAAATTCATGAATATGGTCTGTAAGGGCATAAGCCCAGTATTTCTCTTTATTTTCTGCGGCCCTGTAATAATATAGCGTAACTTTTTATCTTTCTTTTCTGGTTTATTAGTTTAAACACGTAGAATAATAAAATGACTATTTATTTTTGAAATGGAAAATTAATAACATTTTCTCACATTAAATAACTAGTAAAAATTACAAGTTTGCAATTTAACAAATTCACGTTTTCTCATCTAAAAGAAAAACCTTAGTTCATTATATAATATTACAAAACATAAAGTTTTGCTAAATAATCAAAAAAGTGCGAGTTTTCCCAATAAACGATAAATTGATTTTTCTTTCGTAATTTTATAAACTAGTAAATTGCATCGATAGATGTGTTTCGGTAGTTCTTATTAATAACATAAAACTGGACTAGGACAAAACTTCTAGAAATTGAAACTAGCACACCTAGAGATGGTATCAATTTTTGGTTCTAAGATAGGATTCTCAAACTGTAGGATTTTCAAGGACGAACTTGAGTTTCTTCCCGGTACCGACATCTCACTCCAGTCATAAACAAGACAAGTACAGTTTGTGGTAGTTTACAATTATTTAGTAATAGTTTTACTTCAAATTTAAACCACGAGGCAACACGGAACTCTCTCTGAGAGCATTGACTGTTTAACTGTTGGGTACTGGGGGAATAGTGTAATGAGTATGACCACATCCAAAATAGTATAATGACTGTGTTAGCTTACCCCTCACACACACGGGGATAAGCCATATCGTATCAATAGGATACAACTGTACAACCCAATTCGGTCATATTTATTACCTATTCACATCACACTGTTTTAACTGTTGGAAAACCATTTACTGCAAATTATTTAAAATGCATAATTCTATTATTATTTCAATTGTTAAAATATCATGAATTGTACTTTGCTCCCTCCTGACTGGAGACTATATTTTTAGGTCATATTGATGATGCAGAGCTTCTGATTAGCAGTTACTATGATCCTGAACTATACCCAGTTGTTCTACCAGGGGATGATGATGAGGAGATTGCCAATTAGTTTTATTTTCAGTTTACGTTATTGTAGAAGACAATTATTTTATTTCAGTTGTGGGTTGTATTGAAAACTTTGTGTTTGGACAAGTTTTAATTATCGGAATATTAAAGTTGTGACAATTTGAATTTGTGTTATTGATTACCTGTATGAGTATTACAGCTTATTGCTGCCGTCTCAACAACGGTGCAGGCTGGGCATGATCTGATTCGACCCAAGAAATTGGGACCGGGTCGTGACATGTTTTTAGTGGTGGCCCATGCAGGTCAGATCAACGACTTAGAAAAACATCTAGAAATATTTAGAACACTAGAACATAAATTTGTCACAACATAGCACCGTTATATATTATAAATATTTTTGCTTGTTATAGATTGGTAGGCTACCTTGCTTATGTTTATATCCTAAACCTTCCAGAGAATGGCCACTGACAAGACCAATCCTGCTGGCGATGGGGTATCTTCACCCTATCATACCCCACCTCCCCAACCAAGTCCGGATCCTACACCTCGGCAGCTGGCCGACCATCCCCATAATACAACGACGGATCCATCATCTTCCCAGATGGAGATGCAGCCCCCTATGGTATTGTCCACTCCAGCTGCCCCACCGGTGCCCGTGGACCCCACCGACCTCATAGGTCTGCTACGAGGAGTGCTAGAAGCCCAGAGAACTCAAGCTGAAGATCATCGCGAGCAGACGGCGATTATGAGAGAAGGCATGAAGAATGCCCATAATGTGGCTATGGCTGCACTGGAGAGAGGAGAAGCAGCTCAACAGGAACCAAGGCCTGCCAAGGTAAACATAAATCTAAGGATTAATTTATGTAACATTAAGGCCATTTAAATTAATGAGGATCATATTGCCAAGGTGGGCGATATTGAGAGTTTCAAGAAGCAGAACCCTCGACCCTTCATGGGAACCGAGGGAATCGTCTATGCCGATGATTGGCTCGATAGCATGGAGCGTCTCCTAAGCGTCGCTCGACTTCCAGAAGACCTCAAGTCTGAAGCAGTGGGACTCCAACCGCAAAGTGTAGCAAGCACCTGGTATCGGAATGAACCCCGACTCCAGGATAGGCAGCTTGACTGGGACACCTTCAAGAGGTTGTTCAAGAGGAAGTTCTTCCCAACATCAAAGTTGCGGGAGATGGAGAGGCAATTTCAGAACCTGAAGCAAGAAAATATGACTGTTGGAGAGTATGCAGCAGAATTCAGCCAACTCAGCCGTTTTGCCAAGAATTTGGTAGCTGACCCTGATGACCGTACTGAAAGGTTCAGACATGGGCTGAGAGAGGAGATCCACACCCATGTGATCTCAGGCGATGCTAAGACAGATGAAAGGATCCTGGAGCAAGCTCAAGATATAGAGAAGAGCCAACCTGCTCGCTCAAAGAGGGATTATCCTGGAACTAACAACTTCCAGGGTAATCAGAAGAAGCCCAACCACAACAACAACAACAACCGGCCTCCTCACCACTAGTAGCAGAACCAACAGGCGAGGAACAATGATAGAGCACCTCAGAGACAGTTCCTTGTCTGTGATTTTTGTAAGAGGCCAGGGCACCAGTCGAACATTTGGAGGAAGAGGCTAGGACATTGTCTAGTCTGTGGGTCTGCCACCCACCAAGTGAAGGACTGCCCCTTGTCGATGCACCGGACTGGAGCTATTCAGCAGAAAGGTCCTCTGCCCACTCAGCAACAACAATTTGGGTAGCATCAACAGAAGACTGGGCGAGCTTTTGTCCTAGCAGCAGAGGAACAAGAGCCAGAGCAGGAACCTACAGCTGATGTCATCGCCGGTTTTATTTATGTGCATTCCTATCCTGCCTTAGCTTTATTTGATTCGGGTGCATCACATAGTTTCATATCCATAAAATTTATCTCTGCACACCACATAGATACGGGATTTAGCAAGAAGATATGTAGAGTCATGACCGGTGGAGGACCCCTACACATCACTGAGACCTGTAACTGTCCTATCACCATATCAGGTCACCAATTCATAGCACCTTTGCTTGTGATGCCCTTACCCAATTATGATGTAGTCCTAGGGATGGACTGGTTGAGTAAGCAGCATGCGCTAATAGACTGTCACAGAAGATGTGTAGTCTTCAGCCCACCTGGAGAGCCGGAGTTTGAAATCTCTCAAACTCTGGAGGATATGGAGTGTGTTACCTACACCTCTATCACAGAAGAATTCGGACCTCCCCATCCTATCATAGAAGAATTTATGGATGTCTTCCCTGATAGTCTACCCGGGTTACCCCCAGATCGAGACATAGAGTTCACAATTGACCTAATCTCCGACTCTTCCCCTCTTTCTAAGGGATGCTACAGAGTCAACCCGAAGGAGGCCAAGGAGATGAAGGATCAGATAAATGAACTGAAGGCTTTAGGATTTATCCGAGATGGAGCTTCACCCTGGGGAGCACCTTTCTTGTTTGTTCCCAAGAAGGACGGAACTGTGAGAATGTACATTGACTACCGGGCGTTGAACAATATCACCATCAAGAACAAGTACCCTCTGCCCCGGATCGATGACCTGTTTGACCAACTCAGTGGATCCAAGGTATTCTCGAAGATAGACCTCAGATCCGAATACCATCAAATCAAGGTCAGGAAGGAGGACATTCCCAAGACGGCGTTCAACACCAAGTATGTGCAGTTTGAATTCTTGGTCATGCCGTTTGGACTGACGAATGCTCCTGCTGTATTCATGAACCTTATGAACAAGGTTTTCCATGAATACCTAGATCAGTTTTTCCTTGTCTTCATCGATGACATCCTGATCAACTCGAAGACTGAAGACGATTATGAAGAGCACCTCAGGAAAGTTCTGGGAACTTTGAGGAAAGAGAAGTTATATGGTAAGCTATCCAAGTGTGAATTCTTTCTAGACAAGGTGGATTTTCTTGGCCATGTTGTCACAGGAGAAGGAATTTCGGTGGACCCTAAGAAGATAGCTGCTATTGAGAAGTGGTCTACCCCAAGCTCAGTTGCTGAAATCAGAAGTTTTTTGGGCTTGGCTGGCTACTACCGGAAGTTTGTTAAGGATTTTGCCAAGATTGCTGAACTAATGATGAAGCTCACTCGGAAGAATGAAGAGTTCATCTGGATGGAAGCTTATCATGCATCGTTTGAGGAACTGAAGAAGAGACTTACAACAGCACCGATACTTACGCTACCCGCAGGTACCGACGGTTTCTCAATCTACAGCGATGCCTCTGGAAAAGGACTGGGTTGCGTTCTTCAACAACATGGGAAAGTGATTGCTTACACATCTATACAATTATGGACTCATGAGAAGAATTATCCCACACATTACTTGTAGCTTGCTGCAGTCATCTTTGCATTGAAGCTATGGAAGCATTATCTTTATGGAGAGAGTAGAAATATATACAGACCACAAAAGTCTGAAATATGTTTTCACTCAGAAAGAGCTGAATATGAGACAAAGAAGGTGGCTGGAACTGATGAAAGATTTTGACATCGACCTGCAGTACCATCCTGGTAAGGCTAATGTGGTTGCGGATGCACTTAGTCGATACCCAGTGGCGATGTTCTTGACTAAGGAGAGGCACTTGTTGGAGGACATAGAGAAGCTTGGTCTGGAAATTATACTGCCTGAGGAAAAGATAAAGGAACTGGGGCGAGAAGCTATTGTACCTGGAGCTGACTCAACCATGATGCAGTTGCAATTGCGTTCAAGTCTGATGGACAAAGTCAAGGAGACACAATTCTAAGACGAGATGCATTGCAAACTCAGAAATGAAGTGCTGGCAGGAACACTTGAAGGATTTTCTATCGCCAGTGATAGAGCATTGAAGAATGGTACGAGGCTGTGTGTACCATCTGGCGAACTGAGGAAGGAGAGGATGCAAGAAGCACACCAGTCGCAGTATTCCATACATCTTGGAGCTAATAATATGTATCGGGATATGCGTACCATTATTTGGTGGTATGGAATGAAGAAGGATGTATCCAGATTTATGGCTAGATGCTTGATTTGTCAAGAAATGAAGACCAGCAGACAGAGACTCGTAGGACTTCTACAGCCACTGGACATTTTGGAGTGGAAGTGGGAGCATATAACAATGGAGTTTGTGTCAAGATTGCCTCGATCCCAAGGAGGGAAGGATTCCATTTGGGTTATTATGGACCGACTGACTAAGTCAGCTCACTTTATCCCCTTCAAGGTTGATTTATCCACTGAGAATTGGCGGCACTTTACATGCGGCACATCTATCGGATTCATAGAGTACCGGTAAGTATTGTATCTGATCGAGATACTAGATTTACCTCATATTTTTGGAAGAGTTTGCATGACAGCTTGGGAACAAAACTGAAGTTCAGTACAGCCTACCATCCCCAAACTGACGGACAATCGGAGAGGACCATCCAGACGCTAGAAGATATGCTGAGATCTTGCGTCTTAGAATTTGGAGGGTCTTGGGAAGACGACTTGCATTTAGTGGAATTCTCCTACAACAACAGTTACCAAGCTAGCATTAGAATGACACCATTTGAACACCACTTACATAGGACGACGTAGGAGAAAGAGTACTGTTGGGGCCTGAAATGGTGACTGATGCAGCAGAGAAGGTGAAGGTGATTAGAGACAAACTCAGGATTGCACAAGACAGGTAGAAGCATTGGGCAGATAGCAGTCATCGACCACTGGAGTTTGAAGAAGGAGATAGTGTCTTTGTGAAGATTTCTCCTACCAGAGGAACTATCTGATTTGGCAGAGCTGGGAAGCTGAGTCCCAGATATATTGGACCATTTGAAGTTTTGAGCCGAATTGGTGAAGTAGCGTATCGGTTAGCTCTACCAGCTAATCTTGAAGGCGTGCATAACGTTTTCCATGTTTCGCAGCTCAGACTGTTACAACTTGTACCCTAGAGTAAGGGCACGAGACGTGGGTACGTCCAGCCTACGCCGCAGTATCGGCGGTAGAACGCTGTCCTAGGTCAACATACATCTAGCAATTTGTATCTAAACAGTTTATACTCCCCGAATGGGGGTGACATAGCAGTAATAAACTCAATCACAACTAAGGAAGCGATAGCACGATATGAAATAAAACTCAAGAAAACAATAGAAGAAAAGTAGTCTAAGATAATCCCAGCAAATATCCAGAAGTACATGGTCTCAGTTACAGAATGAAAGAATATATACAAGCTCAACAACTCTGAATAGAAAATAAGCCTAGCTAAACATGTCTCAAGACTGCATAAAGTAAGTTAAGCCTAACTAATCTAGTCTAGGCAATCGGGGTGATGTCCTCAGCTAGAGCTGGGTCCTCCTGAGGGTCCAGCTCGCAGGTATCATCTAAGGCTGCCCCATAGAAAGTATCCAGGCAGGCCTCCTCCTCGTCCTCTATAATATTTTTTAACAGGTCCAGTCAGGACAGGAGCGAGTACAGTACATCTCAACAGTTCATAGCAGGTTAGAAGATATAATCATGCAGTAAAGTAAGATACAAGTACTGAAAGAAGTACAGTATGTAAACAGAGAGAGAAACTGTAATAAAAATATCTACTATAAATAGAGAACTAACATGTGGCTAGTGAGTCAGAGCACAATATAGACATATAAATGGCATAGGAGATTCTGATAAGACACTATGGAAGAGATTCTGATAAGATACTACTTGGGTATTATTCACATGTCTACTTCTACTCCCCCGTACCCCCAATCAGTACACAAGGATCCAAACAAGTTATGTTATGATTCTATGTAATAGCCCCCGAAGGGTGGTAAGCCCCCGAAGGGTGGTACATAGTAGTCCCAAGAATGGGGATTCTAGGAAATTCTAGGATACCCAGTAAATGGGATAAGAGATTCTAGGAGACTCTGTGATCATAAGGGTATATGTCACAAGTGATCAAAGAACCTGTGAAGCATTGTGATACGTCATGTAAGTGAAACGCACAGAACATGTAGTACCCGATGCTCCCTAAGGATAACATCTCAAGAAAGGATCCGTATCGTACCAATCCGTGTGACCAACGTGACAGTACAAGTAAAGTAATTTAATACAGAAAATAATTCTAAGCAGGATATGAAATGATCAGAGAATATACTCGCCTGGTATCTGAGTGTCCAATATGAAAGTACTGTCCGAGAAGTGGTGTCTGGCTCCTAATCAGAACAGCACAAGTCACAACAAGTCCAAAATGGTAAAATGAAGTCCTACTATGCATTCTATATGATTCTAGGTCAATCTAAGCCAAAGTCAACTCTTGGTCAACTCTGGTCAACCCTAGAAGTCAAACTAGGTCAACCAAGTCTAAATTAGGCCAAACTAGTCTATACTAGTCTAAACTAACCTACACTAGCTAGCACAAACCCTTGCAAGGCTAAGCAAGCCTATACTAGCTATATCACAACATAGCTACTAGCTATAACTAGAATACATTCAATAAGTCTAACATCATTCATTATTACACCTATTGATTTAAATACTTTACATATAGTCTATAATATAGTACATTAGAAACATCACATATTCACATATATATTATATATATACCTAGGCTCAATATACTATATATACATTAATGCATATAGCTACACTACATGTAATATCTATTACATGCATACATTACTTACATATATATATATAGAGAGAGAGAGAGAGAGGGAGCATGTGAGTGTGTGTAATGTGTGTGTGAAATGAGTGAGAGTGAGTGTTACTGTGAGACAGTGTTCAGTGAGGAAAAATGAGGGGAAACCAATTCAATACTCCATGGTTCAGCCCCAAATCTCACTCCAAAACAACACTAAAAGCAAAGTGAGACTTCACATCAATCTCAGGTTTTAAAACCACAGAAGGAAACCTCAGATTTCAGAACCTATTCTCAGATTTTGTGCAAAAGTGTGTTAACATATATGTGTATACATGAGTGTCTTAGGTTCAGTTTGCATGTGTGTGGATGGTGTTAATCTCAGGTTTTAGTCTATACTAAATCTCAGATTTCAATAAAATATGGATTTCCAGTTATATCCTAAACAGTCCAACACCCTACAGTTCAAACATTCCCCATTCAAAACCAATACACAAACTGAGAACTGTGGACTGTCAAGTCCTAAATTTCAGATATTGAAACCTATTCACAGATTAATACAATATAGGAAAACATTCATAGTTCATAAAGAACTTCAAAAATCAGTCTAAATAGTACACCATTTCCAGTTTAAATCATCACTTGAAATCTCAGTTTTAGTATTAATACAATTTCTTTTTTTTTTTGTTTTTCCAACCCTCAAGTCTCCATATATAATTCATTACTCAACAAAAACCACTCAAACTTGACACACATGAAGATCAACTATAGGAGAACAATTCTAGGAACTATAACCAAAAATTTAATAGCATTAAGTGGATTAAAATAGGTGGCAAATTCTATGTTCAAAAACTGGAACAAAAACTGGATACTGAACATAATTTTCAGAAATTGCTAACTTGACAAAACCTGTTGAAAAACATATTAAAATAATAAAAGAAAGGTTGGTAATGGAAACATACAATGTATAGGTGTTATACAGGGTGTTTGTGTCCAAACAAAAGGACACAAACGTGTCCAAACAGCTCAGGACACGAAACAGTGCACACAGGCACTGTTTCAGCGCACCGCGTCGTGCACGTGTGCACGCGTGTCGTGCACACGACACAGTCCATCCTAGGGCTCGTGCATGCCAACCTAGGTAGACCATCTATAGGGCTACCCAATAGGCTAGCTAGCCTGTGTCCAAGTCGTGTCTGTGTCGGATACGAGGGCCGTATCAGAGGGAAAACAAAACTGTGAGCAGTGTCAGGAAATCCCCGTACGACAGAGATTTCTCCCCCGACACGCCACATGGGCACGTAAGACTTGACATGTGGCATGTCAGTCAGTGCCCCATGGCTCGTGTCAAGTTTCACGTGTCCTGGTTGCGTGTCGTGTCCTCCTGAGTCCCCGAACAGCAGGAGATCCAATCCCGAGCGCGCGCGCGCGTATCCACGCATCAGAATCGACACAAGCCGACACAATAATCACCCCAGAAGAATAGAAATGCATAAACAACAATAAAACCTAATTTTCCATTTAAAAACTTAGCACAAAAGAAATCGAAATGCTCTCACTGGTATTTCGACAAACACCTACACACTACCCCTGATACGTGTCCAAATGGACACGGAACCTACGAAACCCGACACGACACCAATGCAGACACTTAGGGGACCCCTAAGGCTTCCTAATCATGAAAAGAAATCAAAGTTTCATGAAGAAATGAGAAAGTTACCTATGGATGAACTTTCTAGAAAAATCCCCTTTGTGAGCTCCTCTCTTGATATCCCAATCCAATCAAAACAACCTCAAACTGAAATAAAACTCAAATAGCAACAAGAACAGTAATATTAGGATCCAATACAACTTGTTTAGGAGAAAAAGGATCTAAAATAGATTTTCTATGGGTTTTTAAACATGGAGGCTCACCTCTTTCTTCTCTTGAAATAATTTCCTAAAGAAGAGGCTAGCCCTAGATTTTAGGAGGGTATTTATAGGGTGGTGATCCCCATAAAAATAAGGTGGCCGACCATATCCTAGGGATTAGGATTTGGTAAATGCTTTGGGCTTTGGGCCAACTTACAAGCTATGTGTTAAATGATTAATCAAGGCTCTAAATCATAAGCCATGACTTATGATTTTCTAATTCCTTTTTTTCTAACTAGGGTCTAATGACCAAACCAATGATTAGGCTAGGTTAGACTAGAGTCACATAACCTAACCAAGTCAATACTAACTAGGGTTAGCTCCTAGGTTGGTCTACAAGGGTCAACACTAGTCAAAGTCAACCTAGTCCAAAAAATTCCAAAATAAATCTCAAAAATTCCCATAAATTCAAATAAATTCTAATAAAATTAAATTACCCCAAAAAATGACAAAAATACCCTCACACTAGAAATGTGGTAGTGATAAATCTACCCTCTTTAAAAGAATTTCGTCCTCAAAATTGAAAGGCGAAATACAACTGATGAGAATGATAGAAGACATACAAAACGGTCCAAAAAGATAAGGGTAGCGCTCGCGCATCTCATCCTCCCGCTCCCAGGTAGACTCTCCTGGAGAATGATGCCTCCATACGATGCGTACCAAGGGTATCACCTGGTTCCTCAGAACCTTCTCTCGTCGATCCAGTATCTCCACTGGCTGCTCTGGATAGCTGAGAGAAGGCCCAACCTCTATCTCTGAATGATCGAGCACATAGCTTGGGTCAGCCACGTACCGTCTCAACTGTGATACATGAAATACGTTGTGGACCCCCACTAGTACAGGCGGCAAGTCTAGCCTATAAGCAACGTCACCGACTCTCCCGCTGATAACGAAAGGGCCGATGAAGCGCGGGCTAAGCTTCCCGCATCCACCAAAACGTATCGTACCACGAGTCGAAGATATCCTCAAGAAAACCTGGTCTCCGACCTAATCATAAGCATGGTCTCAATTAATTATGATAAACAAACATGATCAAAATTCACAAACAAACAAACCTAAATCTAATCCTACTCTAATCTGTGCCTCAAACTCCAATGGCCTCCGGTGGCTATCGGCCCAGTGCCGATGTCTGTCCTGCACCACGCGAAGTCTGTCCCTGATGACCTTCACCTTCTCGGCTGCATCAACAACCATCTTTGGCCCCAGTAAAGCTCGCTCACCAACATCATCCCAAGATAAGGGTGTACGGCACCTATGCCCGTACAGAGCCTCGAAAGGTGATATCTCAATGCTAGCTTGGAAACTATTATTGTAAGCAAACTCCACCAAATGAAGATGATCCTCCCAGGAACGTCTAAAGTCCAGGACGCACGTCCGCAGCATATCCTCAAGTGTCTGAATAGTCCGCTCTGACTGTCCGTCCGTCTGGGGGTGGTATGTAGTACTGAACTTGAGCTGAGTGCCCAAGCTGGTCTGCAGACTCCTCTAGAAATAGAAAGTAAAATGGCTATCCCGATCTGAGACGATGCTGACTGGAACCCCGTGAATCCTGACTATCTGCCGCATATACGTCTCCGCTAGCCTCTCTGTAGACGTACCCACCTTGAATGGCAAAAAGTGGGCCGATTTGGTCAACCTGTCAACGATGACCCAAATCACGTCTTTCCTTCCTGGAGTATGCGGTAATCCTGAAACGAAGTCCATCTTGATATGCTCATATTTCTACTCGGGAATGGGCAGCGACTGCAATAATCTACCGGGCCTCTATCTCTCTGCCTTGACCTGCTGACAGACCAAGCACCTAGCCACGAAGCGAGCCACCTCCCGCTTCATCCCTGACCACCAAATATGCTTCCTCAGATCTTGGTACATCTTGTTGGCACCCGGGTGTATAGAGTACTGAGATCTGTGGGCCTCCTGTATAACCTGCTCTCTGAGATCTCCGTTGGGTACAAATAATATGGAACCGTGCCTCAAGGCACCATCCTCTACAAGAGAAAACTCGCCCTTCAGCAATCCTGTTCGAACCTACTCTCGGAGACACCGCAGAGCAACGTCCTCGAACTGTGCCAACATGATCCTCTCCACCAAGTCTGACTGAATTTGCATCCCCCATAACTGCATCTGTACTCCAGGCACGATCACCTCAATCCCAAGGCTCTCCAAGTCTGCAAGCAAGTGCCGATCCATGGTCAAATACATGGCTGTCGAATACCTACTCAAGACATCGGCAACCACGTTGGCCTTCCCTGGGTGATACTGAAGTAAGATGTCAAAATCCTTCATCAACTCTAGCCATCTGCGCTGTCTCATGTTCAACTCCTTCTGAGTGAACACATACTTTAAGCTCTTGTGATCTGTGAAGATCTCCACCCTTTCACCATACAGATAATGCTTCCATAGCTTCAGATCAAATATCACTACTGCCAGCTCCAGGTCGTGGGTAGGGTAGTTCTTTTCATGGGTACGTAATTGCCTGGAAGCATAGGCAATCACCTTCCCATGCTGCTGTAAGATGCAACCCAGCCCCTTCCTTGAAGCATCACTATAAATAGTGAAACCACCTGATCCTGAAGGCAATGTCAGAATCGGAGCTGTCGTAAGCCATTTCTTCAACTCATCAAAAGCTGCCTGACACTCCTCTGACCAAACGAACTCAGCATCCTTCCGGGTCAACCGAGTCAACGGCTCTGCAATCTGGGAGAAATCCTACACAAATCTCCGATAATATCCTGCCAGCCCCAGGAAACTCCTGATCTCTGCAACTGAAGTTGGCGTTGCCCATGCCTCAACTGCTACAATCTTCTTGGGGTCAACTGAGATACCATCTCCAGTCACCACATGCCCCAAGAAGTACACCCGATCCAAGAAGAACTCATACTTGGAGAGCTTTCCGTAAAGCTGCTCCTTCCTGAGAGTCTCCAGCACGATCCTCAAATACTACTCGTGCTCCTCCTCAGTCTTGGAATATACCAAAATGTCGTCAATAAACACCACGACAAACTGATCCAGATACTGGTGGAACACCTTGTTCATAAGGTTCATAAACACTGCTGGTGCATTGGTTAGCCCAAACGGCATAACCAAAAACTCAAACTGCCGGTACCGCGTCCTGAAAGCGGTCTTGGGAATATCCTCCCTCTTTACCTTCACCTGGTGATATCCCGACCTCAGATTAATCTTGGAAAATACCCGAGCTCCGCTCAACTGGTCAAATAGGTCGTCGATCCGCGACAGTGGGTATTTGTTCTTGATCGTGAGGTTGTTGAGTGCCCTATAGTCAATACACATGCGTACTGTAAAACTCCTAAATTTCTACTATATTTTTTTATTTGTACAGATTTAAAATTTTGTATTTGTACGTCGCGTAATTGTATTGTACGTCGTGCGCAAAAAATTTATTTTTCGTAATTACCGACGAGTGCGAATATGTGCGAGCGTACATATTTTTTTGAAAAACATTCTTATCTATTTTATAGTTTCAAAATAATATATGTAATAATTTGTTTTAGCTATCATACCAACATTTCAAGTCCGTTATTTTATTATAAAAAGTCTTTTGTGAAAACCGTTATTATTAATAAATAATTTTCGTGCATACACATATTTCATAAATATCTTATTAGTTTATTTTAAATAATAATGTAATTTTCGAAATTAATATTATTAGTATTTTGGAAAACATAATTTGAGTTTATTATGGTAATTTAAATCGTGATTTGAACTTATGCATTTATTTAAATAGTTAAATAATTGAAATTTGAATTATTGATTTGATTTTAAACTAAGAGAATTAAATTAGATTTGGATTTGGATTTGATTTGATTGATTTTAAATTAATACATGAATTATCTACTTTGGGTTTTAAACTACTCCTAATCCTTATCAAATTGGGAATTCCCACATCCTATAAATAGGCAGGTACTCCTCCAATTCATTATTCATCCACCAAATTCCACAAACCAATGGTGCATGCCTCGTGTCCGTGTTCCACCATCAAATTCTTATTCCAATTCCTTTACACATACATATATTCCCCGTGTCGGACACCCTCCGACATCCATAAATTCCAAATCCTAACCCTAAACCTAACCCGACGTCATCACCCCCGGCCACACACCCTACCAGCACCATGCTTCCATTCCTCGTCCCCCGCTCATGTCTAGCCACCGACGGTAACTCCGCCACCACCATAACACGTCGGCACCTTGTTCCAAAGGCAACACCCCAACCACCTTCATCATCCCACCCCCATCGAAAGCCCCCGCGGCCATGACGACAACAACCGCAGCGACCCACGCCTGCTCCCTGTCCACCTTGTCCGACTCCTAGGACAACCACGACCCCACCTTCACCAGCTCCTCCCCGTTAGACTCTACCACGCTGCCATCACCTACGCCATCCGATGGACATACCACCACCAAATCAGAACCACCACCATCAGCCAACCAACCGATCCCGACATCACCGGCCACCCCCGCCGTAACTGGCAATCCCAGACCCAAACCCAAAATAAAATAAAATAAAATAGAATAATAAAAACCCTAACCCTAGACTCACCGCTGGAACAGCCCATCGCCGGCGTGCTCCTTCCGTCGCTCGCAGCGTCCGCCATGTCCGACGAGCACCATCCACCCAACCTGAGCCCTTCTTCCCTCCGACTTCGTACCGCCGCGCCACCCTCCGTCGGATCCGCCCGCTGCCCAGTGTGCGCCGTCTCCCTCCACCGGAGGACAGCCGCGCCGGCCGTGCGTACAAACCCTCTCCGTCGTGCCGCGCCAGCCATGGCCGGCCGCGCACGCACAGCTAGCCGCCCCTCTTTCCTACTCCGTCCAGCCCTAAACCCGCCGACCCACCGCAGCTCCACACTTCCTCTCTCCCTCTGCCTCGCCTTAGCCGCGCCCCCGACGACCCTGATCTCGCCATGCTCCTCCTCTTCCACCGCTCCCGTGCGCCGTCCCTCCGGCGCAGCGCCCCGCCATCCACCGCGGATCCGCCGCTCACCGCCCCTCTCTCGAGCCTTCACTCGCTCTTCTCCCCTCTCATTAGTCTCTCTCTCCTTCTTCCTCCCTCTCTGTCCTCTTTGTGTTTTTTTTTGTTTTTTTCCTTCATTCACTGACCCTCCTTTTGGAGGAGTAACTCTCGGAAAAGGAGACAGCAGCATGGGTTGCTGTACTGTACCATTTTCCTTTATTATTCGTTTCTTCTTTTTTATTATTATTCTGTTTTGTTGATTGTTTTTTTTGGTGTTTGGTTATTATTATTTATTTTCTTCTTTTATTATTATTATTAGTATTATTATTATAATTTTCATTATAATTATCGTTATTATCATTAGTATTATTATTATTTATCAGTTTTAATAAGTATTAATATTACTGTTAGATATTGTTAGAATACTGCATTATTAAATTAATTTATATATCTATTACTTTTAGTACGATATATTCAGAAAATACAAGATAGTAGTAATACTAGTATTTTAATGTTATCATGTTCATAGTATTATATTATTACTATTTTAGAAATTTTCTAAAAAAATAAATATTTTGACCCATAAATTTAGTTTCAAAAATTATAAAATAAATTACTAGTATATCTCAAATATTTTAATTAATATAGTTTCTATCTCAACCCGTATTTCTACAAACTTAGAGTTTTGGCCAAAATAAAACGATTTTCTTGAGTTTAAATATTTTTGCTATAATTATTTTGACTCGTAAAAAAAAACTAGTTTTCTAGTATTATAAATAGTTTTCAAATATCTTATTATTGATCCATTATTCTTTGATTTCTCTCATGTCTCTAACCGATCCTCTTATTCCCTTTTCTGTCACCCAAATTCGTACCACCTTATGTCCACCTTAACTAAATTGACCCCTCTGAACCCAATGGAACTGTCCGTGCCATCAGCAGAGGTCCCCTTGTGTGGTAGTTACACCAAAGTCACAGTTCGTGCCACATTGATCATCGCAGCACACCAGGAGTACTACCAGGCAAGACACCTTGCCATTTGCTGTTTATTTATTTTAGCTCATATTTCATGCATTATTTATTTTCTTTATGCAAAATAAACTGTGATACATGGCTTAACTGTTAGAACTTTCTGTTCATTTATATTTCCTGCTGTGTATTATTTTTCTTACAAATTAAACCTAGATCTAAGGGACCACCTTGTGTGTTGCATTCATGGCCTTGACACGTTGTACCACGAAGTTGTGTGTCGCATATAGAATACGGAAGTACGTGATTGGCTGGCCACTAGTACGTACAAGCCGTACGATTGGAATAACCGCCAATAGAGGTTGCATGCTAGTTTGACTTAGCGGTTATAGAGGTTTTGTGTTGTGGATACAACGCAGTAGGCATTGGGCGGGGAGGACAATTCCTTAGCGTATGGGCTTCGATGCACTTCCCTTGTGACCCGGACTCTCCGCTGGAGATACGGGGTTGATGACCCATGATTACTGACAGCCACTGACGATTCTGCGGAACGTCATGCTCTTACTGATGGGGCCTCTGGTGCCCAAGAGGGGACTATGTCGATCCTATTTAGCCAGGGCCCATGTACAGAAAGGATTGTTCTTAACTACATTTCACTTAGAACGGTAGGCTACCTTTATCCGTTAGGTACGAGTACTTTTGGTTTGGGTACTTGTATCTGACCGTGGCTTGAAACAATAACTTGTCGCAGATTAGTTCGTCACATCTTGTCCTTGTTTGGTTGTAGGTGTGACTTACTACTTCGATGAGAAGGTATTGAACCTTGTTGGGGTCCGGATACCATATTGGATTCATAGCATGGGAAGATACGTTACCGTGAATTAGTTTACCATCTCCTGTCCTTGTTTGGTTGGGGGGATGGTACGCTCGTTCAGTAGGTGTGTATTGGACCATGTTAAAATTCGATTTACTTATTTATTTGAGCAATATTTATTCAGTTTATATGGCATGATATTATATGTCTTGTTACGTCCCTCTGAGGACCTGGTTATCTCCCCAGGTGTGTGCTATTGTCTTTCGCAGGTGCTCTAGTTCTAGCCGTGACTATCTCTATTCTTCGAGGATGATTGCGCTTGGACTGTCTTCGCTTCGCTCACCACTCATTTCATTTTTTATGTACTTTTTCTTATTTTGTTGGTAGTAGATTTGTCTCCGCCCAATATATTGTATCAAGACAAATTCATTCTCATTATATGATCTTTTAATCATTTATTCTGTGCGGATGAGATTAGTTGTGGTTCTACTACATTTTACAGCTTATGTATTTATACGAGGCTTCCATATATTGGAGTATACTTCGTATGAATACAGCTGGCATGTCTACGTTCCTAGTCCTACGTATTTTGGGACTGGGGCGTTACATGTTTTTGTGGTGGCCCATGCAGGTCAAGATAAATTGTTTGGTTACTTTACCATACCAAGCAAGCCTGCGTATAGGATTAGAAGTCTAGGATCTCATCCACATACTTGACTTCTTTCCTCGATTCCATATTCGAATTACCGTTCGACTCATCAATTGCATCTTGCTTGATTCCTCCTATCATTATTCTTATCTTCCCTTCGTGCTTGCTAGAGATTGACCCTACTTGTTAGATGTCCCAAACACCCTTAGTTTAATTCTTTTAAGTTGGGTAGAATGCCTTATGACCTAGCAAACCCTTTGTCCTTGTGACCTATATTAGTAAGTTTACTTAGATTCTAGAATCTAGAAGACCCTAACCCATCTAGACACCCAAAGACTTGGACGAGAAAACTATAGGATGACTGTATGAAGACCATCACATGATATGACTTATATCCTTTAGAAGTTCGAACCAATTTATACTTTCTTTCAATCTTAGTCTCCCGTGCATATGTTTGTACCACCATGACTAATGTTGCTACTATAATCTAGTTTTGCAAACTCATCCATTTATCGAGTTTGTTCATGACTTATGCTATTGAGCGGCCGTTCACTAACATATTGTCTAATCAGAACCGGTGCATAATGGTCTGATCAACCAAGTGCACTTTTGTTCGCTTTTTTTTATTATTCTGCGTGGATGGAATATAATTAAACTTGGCCTTTAGAATTCCATCCACGACTGCCTTGACAATTCTTTTGAAATTATTCGATCGTCTTTGAATCACGTATTCGTATTCGATAACGCCTCCTTCAAACTCTATATTGCTTTCGCCTTCACCTATTTTAGGAGGACGAAGGCGTTGTACTAGAACTTCCTCTAAGCCTTCATGTCGGTTATGACCATACCGTATTCTACGATCTAGATCGCGATTTCTTACGACATGATTTTGTGAAAACATTGTCATCGTTGGATCCCCATTGATACCCCCTTGTGTCCTCTCACCCCCCTACTAATTCTTAATTTCGAGGACGAAATTCTTTTAAGTTGGGTAGGATGTAAAACCCCTAAATTTCTACTATATTTTTTTATTTGTACGAATTTAAAATTTTGTATTTGTACGTCGCGTAATCGTATTGTACGTCGTGCGCGAAAAATTCATTTTTCGTAATTGCTCGACGAGTGCGAATATGTGCGAGCGTACATATTTTTTTGAAAAACATTTTTATCTATTTTATAGTTTCAAAATAATATATGTAATAATTTGTTTTAGCTATCATACCAACATTTCAAGTCCGTTATTTTACTGTAAAAAGTCTTTTGTGAAAACCGTTATTATTAATAAATAATTTTCGTGCATACACATATTTCATAAATATCTTATTGGTTTGTTTTAAATAATAATGTAATGTTTAAAATTAATATTATTAGTATTTTGGAAAACATAATTTGAGTTTATTATGGCAATTTAAATCGTGATTTGAACTTATGCATTTATTTAAATAGTTAAATAATTAAAATTTGAATTATTGATTTGATTTTAAACTAAGGGAATTAAATTAGATTTGGATTTGGATTTGATTTGATTGATTTTAAATTAATACATGAATTATCTACTTTGGGTTTTAAACTACTCCTAATCCTTATCAAATTGGGAATTCCCACATCCTATAAATAGGCAGGTACTCCACCAATTCATTATTCATCCACCAAATTCCACAAACCAATGGTGCGTGCCTCGTGTCCGTGTTCCACCATCAAATTCTTATTCCAATTCCTTTACACATACATATATTCCCCGTGTCGGACACCCTCCGACATCCATAAATTCCAAATCCTAACCCTACGTCATCTCCCCCGGCCGCACACCCTACCAGCACCATGCTGCCATTCCTCGTCCCCCGCTCATGTCTAGCCACCGACGGTGACTCCGCCACCACCACAACACGTCGGCACCTTGTTCCAAATGCAACACCCCGACCACCTTCATCATTCCACCACCATCCAAAGCCCCCGCGGCCATGACGACAACAACCGCAGCGACCCACGCCTGCTCCCTGTCCACCTTGTCCGACTCCTAGGACAACCACGACCTCACCTTCACCAGCTCCTCTCCGTTAGACTCTACCACGCTACCATCACCTACGCCACCCGATGGACACACCACCACCAAATCAGAACAACCACCATCGGCCAACCAACCGACCCCGACATCACCGGCCACCTCCGCTGTAACTGGCAATCCCAGACCCAAACACAAAATAAAATAAAATAAAATAGAATAATAAAAACCCTAACCCCAGACTCACCTCTGGAACAGCCCGTCGCCGGCGTGCTCCTTCCGCCGCTCGCAGCGTCCGCCATGTCCGGCGAGCACCCATCCACCCGACCTGAGCCCTTAGTCCCTCCGACTTTGCACCGCCGCGCCACCCTCCGTCGGATCCGCCCGCTGCCCAGTGTGCGCCGTCTCCCTCCATCGGAGGACAGCCGCGCCGGCCGTGCGTACAAACCCTCTCCGCCGTGCCGCGCCAGCCATGGCCGGCCGCGCACGCACAGCTCGCCGCCCCTATTTCCCTCTCCGTCCAGCCCTAAACCCGCCGACCCACCGCAGCTCCACACTTCCTCTCTCCCTCCGCCTCGCCTTGGCCGCGCCCCCGACGACCCTGATCTCGCCGTGCTCCTCCTCTTCCACCGCTCCCGTGCGCCGCCCCTCCGGCGCAGCGCCCCGCCATCCACCACGGATCCGCCGCTCACCGCCCCTCTCTCGAGCCTTCACTCGCTCCTCTTCCCTCTCATTAGTCTCTCTCTCCTTCTTCCTCCCTCTCTGTCCTCTTTGTGTTTTCTTTTTGTTTCCTTCATTCACTGACCCTCCTTTTGGAGGAGTGACTCTCAGAAAAGGAGACAGCAGCTTGGATTGCTGCACTGTACCATTTTCCTATATTATTCGTTTCTTCTTTTTTATTATTATTCTGTTTTGTTGATTGTTTTTTTGGTGTCTTGTTATTATTATTTATTTTCTTCTTTTATTATTATTATTAGTATTATTATTATAATTTTCATTATAATTTTCATTATTATCATTAGTATTATTATTATTTATAAGTTTTAATAAGTATTAATATTACTGTTAGATATTATTAGAATACTGCATTATTAAATTAATTTATATATCTATTATTTTTAGTGTGATATATTCTGAAAATACAAGATAGTAGTAATACTAGTATTTTAATGTTATCATGTTCATAGTATTATATTATTATTATTTTAGAAATTTTCTAAAAAAATAAATATTTTGACCCATAAATTTAGTTTCAAAAATTATAAAATAAATTACTAGTATATCTCAAATATTTTAATTAATATAGTTTCTATCTCAACCCGTATTTCTACAAACTTAGAGTTCTGGCCAAAATAAAACGATTTTCTTGAGTTTAAATATTTTTGCTATAATTATTTTGACTCGTAAAAAAAACTAGTTTTCTAGTATTATAAATAGTTTTCAAATATCTTATTATTGATCCATTATTCTTTGATTTCTCTCCTGTCTCTAACCGATCCTCTTATTCCCTTTTCTGTCACCCAAATTCGTACCACCTTATGTCCACCTTAACTAAATTGACCCCTCTGAACCCAATGGAACTATCCGTGCCATCAGCAGAGGTCCCCTTGTGTAGTAGTTACACCAAAGTCACAGTTCGTGCCACATTGATCATCGCAGCACACCAGGAGTACTACCAGGCAAGATACCTTGCCATTTGCTGTTTATTTATTTTAGCTCATATTTCATGCATTATTTATTTTCTTTATGAAAAATAAACTGTGATACATGGCATAACTGTTAGAACCTTCTGTTCATTTATATTTCCTACTGTGTATTATTTTTCTTACAAATTAAACCTAGATCTAAGGGACCACCTTGTGTGTTGCATTCATGGCCTTGACACGTTGTACCACGAAGTTGTGTGTCGCATGTAGAATACGGAAGTGCGTGATTGGCTGGCCACTAGTACGTACAAGCCGTACGATTGGAATAACTGCCAATAGAGGTTGTATGCTAGTTTGACTTAGCGGTTATAGAGGTTTTGTGTTGTGGAAACAACGCAGTAGGCATTGGGCGGGGAGGACAATTCCTTAGCGTATGGGCTTCGATGTACTTCCCTTGTGACCCGGACTCTCCGCTGGAGATACGGGGTTGATGACCCATGATTACTGACAGCCACTGACGATTCTGCGGAACGTCATGCTCTTACTGATGGGGCCTCTGGTGCCCAAGAGGGGACTATGCCGATCCTATTTAGCCAGGGCCCATGTACAGAAAGGATTGTTCTTAACTACATTTCACTTAGAACGGTAGGCTACCTTTATCCGTTAGGTACGAGTACTTTTGGTTTGGGTACTTGTATCTGACCGTGGCTTGAAACAATAACTTGTCGCGGATTAGTTCGTCACATCTTGTCCTTGTTTGGTTGTAGGTGTGACTTACTACTTCGATGAGAAGGTATTGAACCTTGTTGGGGTCCGGATACCATATTGGATTCATAGCATGGGAAGATACGTTACCGTGAATTAGTTTACCATCTCCTGTCCTTGTTTGGTTGGGGGGATGGTACGCTCGTTCAGTAGGTGTGTATTGGACCATGTTAAAATTTGATTTACTTATTTATTTGAGCAATATTTATTCAGTTTATATGGCATGATATTATGTGTCTTGTTACGTCCCTCTGAGGACCTGGTTATCTCTCCAGGTGTGTGCTATTGTCTTTCGCAGGTGCTCTAGTTCTAGCCGTGACTATCTCTATTCTTCGAGGATGATTGCGCTTGGATTGTCTTCGCTTCGCTCACCACTCATTTCATTTTCTATGTACTTTTTCTTATTTTGTTGGTAGTAGATTTGTCTCCGTCCAACATATTGTATCAAGACAAATTCATTCTCATTATATGATCTTTTAATCATTTATTCTGTGCGGATGAGATTAGTTGTGGTTCTACTGCATTTTACAGCTTATGTATTTATACGAGGCTTCCATATATTGGAGTATACTTCGTATGAATACAGCTGGCATGTCTACGTTCCTAGTCCTACGTATTTTGGGACTGGGGCGTTACATGTTTTTGTGGTGGCCCATGCAGGTCAAGATAAATTGTTTGGTTACTTTACCATACCAAGCAAGCCTGCGTATAGGATTAGAAGTCTAGGATCTCATCCACATACTTGACTTCTTTCCTCGATCCCATATTCGAATTACCGTTCGACTCATCAATTGCATCTTGCTTGATTCCTCCTATCATTATTCTTATCTTCCCTTCGTGCTTGCTAGAGATTGACCCTACTTGTTAGATGTCCCAAACACCCTTCGTTTAATTCTTTTAAGTTGGGTAGAATGCCTTATGACCTAGCAAACCCTTTGTCCTTGTGACCTATATTAGTAAGTTTACTTAGATTCTAGAATCTAGAAGAACCTAACCCATCTAGACACCCAAAGACTTGGACGAGAAGACTATAGGATGACTGTATGAAGACCATCACATGATATGACTTATATCCTTTAGAAGTTCGAACCAATTTATACTTTCTTTCAATCTTAGTCTCCCGTGCATATGTTTGTACCACCATGACTAATGTTGCTACTATAATCTAGTTTTACAAACTCATCCATTTATCGAGTTTGTTCATGACTTATGCTATTGAGCGGCCGTTCACTAACATATTGTCTAATCAGAACCGGTGCATAATGGTCTGATCAACCAAGTGCACTTTTGTTCGCTTTTTTTATTATTCTGCGTGGATGGAATATAATTAAACTTGGCCTTTAGAATCCCATCCACGACTGCCTTGACAATTCTTTTGAAATTATTCGATCGTCTTTGAATCACGTATTCGTATTCGATAACGCCTCCTTCAAACTCTATATTGCTTTCGCCTTCACCGATTTTAGGAGGACGAAGGCGTTGTACTAGAACTTCCTCTAAGCCTTCATATCGGTTATGACCATACCGTATTCTACGATCTAGATCGCGATTTCTTATGACATGATTTTGTGAAAACATTGTCATCGTTGGATCCCCATTGATACCCCCTTGTGTCCTCTCACCCCTACTAATTCTTAATTTCGAGGACAAAATTCTTTTAAGTTGGGTAGGATGTAAAACCCCTAAATTTCTACTATATTTTTTTATTTGTACGGATTTAAAATTTTGTATTTGTACGTCGCGTAATCGTATTGTACGTCGTGTGCGAAAAATTTATTTTTCGTAATTGCTCGACGAGTGCGAATATGTGCGAGCGTACATATTTTTTTGAAAAATATTTTTATCTATTTTATAGTTTCAAAATAATATATGTAATAATTTGTTTTAGCTATCATACCAACATTTCAAGTCCGTTATTTTATTGTAAAAAGTCTTTTGTGAAAACCGTTATTATTAATAAATAATTTTCGTGCATACACATATTTCATAAATATCTTATTAGTTTATTTTAAATAATAATGTAATTTTCAAAATTAATATTATTAGTATTTTGGAAAACATAATTTGAGTTTATTATGGCAATTTAAATCGTGATTTGAACTTATGCATTTATTTAAATAGTTAAATAATTGAAATTTGAATTATTGATTTGATTTTAAACTAAGGAAATTAAATTAGATTTGGATTTGGATTTGATTTGATTGATTTTAAATTAATACATGAATTATCTACTTTGGGTTTTAAACTACTCCTAATCCTTATCAAATTGGGAATTCCCACATCCTATAAATAGGCAGGTACTCCTCCAATTCATTATTCATCCACCAAATTCCACAAACCAATGGTGCGTGCCTCGTGTCCGTGTTCCACCATCAAATTCTTATTCCAATTCCTTTACACATTCATATATTCCTCGTGTCGGACACCCTCCGACATCCATAAATTCTAAATCCTAACCCTAAACCTAACCCTACGTCATCTCCCCCGGCCGCACACCCTACCAGCACCATGCTGCCATTCCTCGTCCCCCGCTCATGTCTAGCCACCGACGGTAACTCCGCCACCACCACAACACGTCGGCACCTTGTTCCAAATGCAACATCCCGACCACCTTCATCATCCTACCACCATCCAAAGCCCCCGCGGCCATGACGACAACAACCGCAGCGACCCACGCCTGCTCCCTGTCTACCTTGTCCGTCTCCTAGGACAACCACGACCTCACCTTCACCAGCTCCTCTCCGTTAGACTCTACCACGCTACCATCACCTACGCCACCCGATGGACACACCACCACCAAATCAGAACCACCACCATCGGCCAACCAACCGACCCGGCATCACCGGCCACCCCCGCCGTAACTGGCAATCCCAGACCCAAACCCAAAATAAAATAAAATAAAATAGAATAATAAAAACCCTAACCCCAGACTCACCTCTAGAACAGCCCGTCGCCGGCGTGCTCCTTCCGCCGCTCGCAGCGTCCGCCATGTCCGGCGAGCACCCATCCACCCGACCTGAGCCCTTCGTCCCTCCGACTTTGCACCGCCGCGCCACCCTCCGTCGGATCCGCCCGCTGCCCAGTGTGCGCCGTCTCCCTCCATCGGAGGACATCCGCGCCGGCCGTGCGTACAAACCCTCTCCACCGTGCCGCGCCAGCCATGGCCGGCCGCGCACGCACAGCTCGTCGCCCCTCTTTCCCTCTCCGTCCAGCCCTAAACCCGCCGACCCACCGCAGCTCCACACTTCCTCTCTCCCTCCGCCTCGCCTTGGCCGCGCCCCCGACGACCCTGATCTCGCCGTGCTCCTCCTCTTCCACCACTCTCGTGCGCCGCCCCTCCGGCGCAGCGCCCCGCCATCCACCGCGGATCCGTCGCTCACCGCCCCTCTCTCGAGCCTTCACTCGCTCCTCTTCCCTCTCATTAGTCTCTCTCTCCTTCTTCCTCCCTCTCTGTCCTCTTTGTGTTTTTTTTTGTTTCCTTCATTCACTGACCCTCCTTTTGGAGGAGTGACTCTCAGAAAAGGAGACAGCAGCTTGGGTTGCTGCTCTGTACCATTTTCCTTTATTATTCGTTTCTTCTTTTTTATTATTATTCTGTTTTGTTGATTATTTTTTTGGTGTCTGGTTATTATTATTTATTTTCTTCTTTTATTATTATTATTAGTATTATTATTATAATTTTCATTATAATTATCATTATTATTATTAGTATTATTATTATTTATCAGTTTTAATAAGTATTAATATTACTGTTAGATATTATTAGAATGCTGCATTATTAAATTAATTTATATATCTATTATTTTTAGTGTGATATATTCTGAAAATACAAGATAGTAGTAATACTAGTATTTTAATGTTATCATGTTCATAGTATTATATTATTATTATTTTAGAAATTTTCTAAAAAAATAAATATTTTGACCCATAAATTTAGTTTCAAAAATTATAAAATAAATTACTAGTATATCTCAAATATTTTAATTAATATAGTTTCTATCTCAAACCGTATTTCTACAAACTTAGAGTTTTGGCCAAAATAAAACGATTTTCTTGAGTTTAAATATTTTTGCTATAATTATTTTGACTCGTAAAAAAAAACTAGTTTTCTAGTATTATAAATAGTTTTCAAATATCTTATTATTGATCCATTATTCTTTGATTTCTCTCCTGTCTGTAACCGATCCTCTTATTCCCTTTTCTGTCACCCAAATTCGTACCACCTTATGTCCACCTTAACTAAATTGACCCCTCTGGACCCAATGGAACTGTCCGTGCCATCAGCAGCGGTCCCCTTGTGTAGTAGTTACACCAAAGTCGCAGTTCGTGCCACATTGATCATCACAGCACACCAGGAGTACTACTAGGCAAGACACCTTACCATTTGTTGTTTATTTATTTTAGCTCATATTTCATGTATTATTTATTTTCTTTATGCAAAATAAACTGTGATATATGGCATAACTGTTAGAACTTACTGTTCATTTATATTTCCTGCTGTGTATTATTTTTCTTACAAATTAAACCTAGATCTAAGGGACCACCTTGTGTGTTGCATTCATGGCCTTGACACGTTGTACCACAAAGTTGTGTGTCGCATGTAGAACACGAAAGTGCGTGATTGGCTGGACACCAGTACGTACAAGCCATGCGATAGGAATAACCGCCAATAGAGGTTGCATGCTAGTTTGACTTAGCGGTTATAGAGGTTTTATGTTGTGGATACAACGCAGTAGAAATTGGGTGGGGAGGACAATTCCTTAGCGTATGGGCTTCGATGCACTTCCCTTGTGACCCGGACTCTCCGCTGGAGATACGGGGTTGATGACCCATGATTACTGACGGCCATCGACGATTCTGCGGAACGTCATGCTCTTACTGATGGGGCCTCTGGTGCCCAAGAGGGGACTATGCCGATCCTATTTAGCCAGGGCCCATGTACAGAAAGGATTGTTCTTAACTACATTTCACTTAGAACGGTAGGCTACCTTTATCCGTTAGGTACGAGTACTTTTGGTTTGGGTACTTGTATCTGGCCGTGGCTTGGAACAATAACTTGTCGCGGATTAGTTCGTCACATCTTGTCCTTATTTGGTTGTAGGTGTGACTTACTACTTCGATAAGAAGATATTGATCCTTGTTGGGGTCCGGATACCATATTGGATTCATAGCATGGGAAGATATGTTACCGTGAATTAGTTTACCATCTCCTGTCCTTATTTGGTTGGGGGGATGGTACGCTCGTTCAGTAGGTACATATTGGACCATGTTATAATTCGATTTACTTATTTATTTGAGCAATATTTATTCAGTTTATATGGCATGATATTATGTGTCTTGTTACGTCCCTCTGAGGACCTGGTTATCTCCCCAGGTGTGTGCTATTGTCTTTCGCAGGTGCTCTAGTTCTAGCCGTGACTATCTCCATTCTTCGAGGATGATTGCTCTTGGATTGTCTTCGCTTCGCTCGCCACTCATTTTATTTTCTATGTACTTTTTCTTATTTTATTGGTAGTGGATTTGTCTCCGCCCAACATATTGTATCAAGACAAATTCATTCTCATTATATGATCTTTTAATCATTTATTTTGTGCGAATGAGATTAGTTATGGTTCTACTGCATTTTACAGCTTATGTATTTATACGAGGCTTCCATATATTGGAGTATACTTCGTATGAATACAGCTGGCATGTCTACGTTCCTAGTCCTACGTATTTTGGGACTGGGGCGTTACACGTACTGACCCATCCTTCTTCGACACGAACAACACTGGTGCACCCCATGGCGACGAACTCGAGCGAATGAAGCCCTTGTCCTGTTGCTCATCCACCTGCTTCTTTAGCTCCACCAGCTCACTGTTGTTAACCCGATAGACATGCTGAGAGATGGGTTCCGTTCCTGGAACCAAGTCTATCGAGAACTCTGTCTCTATCTGGTGGCAATCCCGACAACTCCTCTGGGAAAACATCCATATACTCTGCTATCAAGGGGTGTGGAATCGCCTGCTCCTCGATCGAGACTCCACAGAAGACTCCGCTGCTCTGCTTTGTCTGACGTCTGGAGTACTCGAACTCTGGCTCCCCCGGTGCTCTAAAAAGAACTCTACCCCCTCTGCAATCAATGCTGGCGTGATGCCTGCTCATCCAATCCATGCCTAGTACTATATTGTAGTTCGGCAATGGCATTACGAGCAGGATCACCTCCAACTCACGGCCTCCCAAAACTACTCTTCGACCCTTACAAACATCACTCACGAGGATAATGCCACCCCCGGTCGTGATCTTGTAAGTCCTAGGCAACGATTCAGCTATGATACCGTGTCTAATCGCAAAAGATACTGATATGAAGCTATGCGAAGCACCGAAATCGAATAATACAAAAGCTGGACTGGAGTCGAGTAGAATCGAACCTGCAATCAGCTCTGCTATCACGTCTGCATCTCCAGCTGCCATGGCGAAAGCTCGCCCCTGCTGGCCTCCCCTGGCCTGCTGCTGGTGCTGGACGAACCTATGCTGCTGCATCGGCAGGGCTGGTCCCCTCTGCTGGCCTGCTGGAGCTCTGACTCCTCCTCCCGGGCCTGTTCGTGCTATGCGGCACTCCCTCATCTGGTGGTCTGCTGAACCACACACCAGACACTGGCCCAGCCTCTTCCGGCACTCATTAAATATGTGCCCAGGCTTCTTGCAGTAGGCACAAGTTACACCCTGTCTCTGACCCTGCTGGTGCTGTCTCGACTGCTGCTGCTGAACTGGCCTCTGCTGGATCGGCTGCGGCTGAAACTGCCTCAGCTGCTGGTGCTGAACGTGGGGCCTCTTGGCCTGGCCTTCGCTGCTGCTGTTGCCCCCAACTGGGTCTCTCCCCCTCTTGAGCCTAAGCTTAAGATCATCCTCCGCCAACAATGCTCCCGTCAAGATCTCCTCGAATGTGGCATCCCGGTTGCCCTTGGTCAAGGACTTGACCTCCTTGACTAGACCCTTCCGGAACCTCTGGGCCTTCGCCGTCTCGCTCAAGCCCACTACAAATATGCCGAGGCGGCCAAACTCCCCGGCGTACTCCTCCACTGAAAGGCTCCCCTGGACTAGGCTCTCAAACTGCGACTCCAAGGCTCTGAGTGCTGAATCTGGGAAGAACTTCTTCTTGAAGAAGCCCTTGAACTGCTCCCAAGTCTGCCCAGGTACCCCCACCCTGGGGTCTGACTGATACCAGGTGCGAGCGAGATCTCGCATCCGGCTAGCTGCGGCCTCGATCTAAAAATCTGTTGGTATCCTGGCCAAGCGGAAGATCTCCTCTATATGCTCGATCCACTCATCGGCATATAGGATCCCCTCTGTCCCCAGAAAGTCTCTGGGGCTCATCTTCTGAAACTGCTCGATCCCCGGTGTCCTCGGCTGCTGAACCACCGGTCGAGCTGTAACCATCGTAAGGGCCAGCTCCATGCCCCTGTCATGTCGAGCCTGTTATCGGTCCATGAACTGCTGGAAGTACGTGAACATCTGCGCTGCGTCCATGTATCCTGGAGGCGGTGGCTGCTGGAAGGGATCCTCTGAAATGATCGGGTCCTGCCTCCGAGCCGGTGGAAGCATACCCCCTGCTGCTACTGCCGAGGTCTCAATACGAGCAGAGGTGGCAGGAGCTGCAGTCCCCTGGCCTCGCTGTACTGGCTGAGAGGTAGCAGTCCCCTCTATAGCATCCTCATGAATGGCACGCTGCGATCTAGTTTCTACCATCCTGAAGATAGACAAACAAGAGTATCAATTTCTGAGAAAGAAGCGAAATAACAAAGACGGACAGTAAAAAATTCAAAGGATCAGCTAACAATAAGGATTTAGATGGCAAATAAAAGAATTTTTCCTAAAGTGATTGAGTACCTTAAAATTAATGTCCTATATCCTACTGCAGGCTGTAGTGATACTCTAATTCGAATACCACTACACTTTTAGTCTAGACCTGCATGGGCCACCACTAAAAACGTGTCACGACCCGTACCCTAGAGTAAGGGCACGAGACGTGGGTACGTCCAGCCTACGCCGCAGTGTCGGCGGTAGAACGCTGTCCTAGGTCAACATACATCTAGCAATATGTATCTAAACAGTTTATACTCCCCGAATGGGGGTGACATAGCAGTAATAAACGCAATCATAACTAAGGAAGAGATAGCACGATATGAAATAGAACTCAAGGAAACAATAGAAGAAAAGTAGTCTAAGATAATCCCAGCAAATATCCAGAAGTACATGGTCTCAGATACAGAATGAAAGAATATATACCAGCTCAACAACTCTGAATAGAAAATAAGTCTAGCTAAACATGTCTCAAGACTACATAAAGTAAGATAAGCCTAACTAATCTAGTCTAGGCAATCGGGGTGATGTCCTCAGCTAGAGCTGGGTCCTCCTGAGGGTCCAGCTCGCAGGTATCATCTAAGGCTGCCCCGTAGAAAGTGTCCAGGAAGGCCTCCTCCTCGTCCTCTGTAATATTTTCAACAGGTCCAGTCAGGACAGGAGCGAGTACAGTACATCTCAACAGTTCATAGCAGGTTAGAAGATATAATCATGCAGTAAAGTAAGATACAAGTACTGAAAGAAGTGCAGTATGTAAACAGAGAGAGAAAGCTGTAATAGAAATATCTACTATAAATAGAGAACTAACATGTGGCTAGTGAGTCAGAGTACAATATAGACATATAGATGGCATAGGAGATTCTGATAAGACACTATGGAAGAGATTCTGATAAGATACTACTTGGGTATTATTCACATGTCTACTTCTACTCCCCCGTACCCCCAATCAGTACACAAGGATCCAAACAGGTTATGTTATGATTCTATGTAATAGCCCCCGAAGGGTGGTAAGCCCCCGAAGGATGGTACATAGTAGTCCCAAGAATGGGGATTCTAAAAGATTCTAGGATACCCAGTAAATGGGATAAGAGATTCTAGGAGACTCTGTGATCATAAGGGTATATGTCACAAGTGATCAAAGAACCTGCGAAGCATTGTGATACGTCATGTAACTGAAACGCACAGAACATGTAGTACCCGATGCTCCCTAAGGATAATATCTCAAGAAGGGATCCGTATAGTACCAATTCGTGTGACCAACGTGACAGTACAAGTAAAGTAATTTAATGCAGTAAATAATTCTAAGCAAGATATAAAATGATCAGAGAATGTACTCGCCTGGTATCTGAGTGTCCAATATGAAAGTATTGTCCGAGGAGTGGTGTCTGGCTCCTAATCAGAACAGCACAAGTCACAACAAGTCCAAAATGGTAAGATGAAGTCCTACTATGCATTCTACATGATTCTAGGTCAATCTAGGCCAAAGTCAACTCTTGGTCAACTCTAGTCAACCCTAGAAGTCAAACTAGGTCAACCAAGTCTAAATTAGGCCAAACTAGTCTATACTAGTCTAAACTAACCTACACTAGCTAGCACAAACCCTTACAAGGCTATGCAAGACTATACTAGCTATATCACAACATAGCTACTAGCTATAACTAGAATACATTCAACAAGTCTAACATCATTCATCATTACACCTATTGATTTAAATACTTTACATATAGTCTATAATACAGTACATTAGGAACATCACATATTCACATATATATTATATATATACCTAGGCTCAATATATACATTAATACATATAGCTACACTACATATAATATCTATTACATGCATACATTACTTACATATATATATATAGAGAGAGAGAGAGAGCATGTGTGTGTGTGTGTGATGTGTGTGTGAAATGAGTGAGAGTGAGTGTTACTGTGAGAAAGTGTTCAGTGAGGAAAAAGGAGAGGAAACCAATTCAATACTCCATGGTTCAGTCCCAAATCTCACTCCAAAACAACACTCAAAGCAAAGTGAGACTTCACATCAATCTCAGGTTTTAAAACCACAGAAGGAAACCTCAGATTTCAGAACCTATTCTCAGATTTTGTGCAAAAAGTGTTTAACATATATGTGTATACATGAGTGTCTTAGGTTCAGTTTGCATGTGTGTGGATGGTGTTAATCTCAAGTTTTAGTCTATACTAAATCTCAGATTTCAATAAAACATGGATTTCCAGTTATATCCTAAACAGTCCAACACCCTACAGTTCAAACATTCCCCATTCAAAACCAATACACAAATTGAGAACTGTGGACTGTCAAGTCCTAAATTTTAGATATTGAAACCTATTCATAGATTAATAAAATATAGGAAAACATTCATAGTTCATAAAGAACTTCAAAAATCAGTCTAAACAGTACACCATTTCCAGTTTAAATCACTACTTGAAATCTCAGTTTTAGTATTAATACAATTTCAGTTTTTTTTCCAACCCTCAAGTCTCCATATATAATTCATTACTCAACAAAAACCACTCAAACTTGACACACGTGAAGATCAACTATAGGAGAACAATTCTAGGAACTATAACCAAACATTTAACAGCATTAAGTGGATTAAAATAGGTGGCAAATTCCATGTTCAAAAACTGGAACAAAAATTGGATACTGAACATAATTTTCAAAAATTGCTAACTTGACAAAACCCATTGAAAAACATATTAAAATAATAAATGAAAGGTTGGTAATGGAAACATACAATGTATAGGTGTTATACAGGGTATTTGTGTCCAAACAAAAGGACACAAACGTGTCCAAACAGCTCAGGACACGAAACAGTGCACACAGGTACTGTTTCAGCGCACTGCGTCGTGCACGTGTGCACGCGTGTCGTGCACAGGACACAGTCCATCCTAGGGCACATGCATGCCGACCTAGGTAGACCATCTATAGGGCTACCCAATAGGCTAGCTAGCCCGTGTCCAAGTTGTGTCTGTGTCGGATACGAGGGACGTATCAGAGGAAAAACAAAACTGTGTGCAGTGTCAGGAAATCCCCGTACGACGGAGATTTCTTCCCCGACACGCCACGTGGGCATGTGAGACTTGACACGTGGCGTGTCAGTCAGTGCCCCATGGCTCGTGTCAAGTTTCACGTGTCCTGGTTGCGTGTCGTGTCCTCCTGAGTCCCCGAACAGCAGAGGATCCAATCCCGAACGCGCGCGCGTGTCCACGCATGTCCACGCGTCGGAATCGACACAAGCCGACACAATAATCACCCCAGAAGAATAGAAATGCATAAACAACAATAAAACCTAATTTTCCATTTAAAAACTTAGCACAAAAGAAATCGAAATGCTCTCACTGGAATTTCGACAAACACCTACGTACTACCCCTGATACGTGTCCAAATGGACACGAAACCTATGAAACCCGACATGACACCAATGCAGACACTTAGGGGACCCCTAGGGCTTCCTAATCATGAAAAAAAATCAAAGTTTCATGGAGAAATGAGAAATTTACCTATGGATGAACTTTCAAGAAAAATCCCCTTTGTGAGCTCCTCTCTTGATATCCTAATCCAATCAAAACAACCTCAAACTGAAATAAAACTCAAATAGCAGCAAGAACAGTAATATTAGGATCCAGTGCAACTTGTTTGGGAGAAAAAGGATCAAAAATAGATTTTCTATGGGTTTTTAAACATGGAGGCTCATATCTGTCTTCTCTTGAAATAATTTCCTAAAGAAGAGGCTAGCCCTTGATTTTAGGAGGGTATTTATAGGGTGGTGATCCCCATAAAGATAAGGTGGCTGGCCACATCCTAGGGATTAGGGTTTGGTAAATGCTTTGGGCTTTGGGCCAACTTACAAGCTATGTGTTAAATGATTAATCAAGGCTCTAAATCATAAGCCATGACTTATGATTTTCTAATTCCTTTTTTTCTAACTAGAGTCTAATGACCAAACCAATGATTAGGCTAGGTTAGACTAGAGTCACATAACCTAACCAAGTCCATACTAACTAGGGTTAGCTCCTAGGTTGGTCTACAAGGGTCAACACTAGTCAAAGTCAACCAAGTCCAAACAATTCCAAAATAAATCTCAAAAATTCCCATAAATTCAAATAAATTCTAATAAAATTAAATTACCCCAAAAAATGACAAAAATACCCTTACACTAGAAATGTGGTAGTGACACAGACGCTACATCCCAGATCCGAGTCATATTTTGGACCATTCAGAGCTAGAGATTGGACCAAGCCTCACAGTGCCAGAGAAGTCGATGGCGATTTTGGACAGAGGCGAGAAGAGGACCAGTACTTCGGTGACTCCCATAGTCAGAGTTATATGGAGACACGATTCCCCAGGCGAATCTACCTGGGAGCGAGAAGATGAGATGCGGGAACAGTACCCGTACTTGTTTGAGACCTGAGGTAATTCCTAACCCTATCCTTTAATTTCGAGGACGAAATTTCTAAGGATGGAAGGTTGTGAAACCCATAACTTTTAGTTAACTAATTATTAATTATTAATTGTTAGCTTAGGAAAATGCATTTTTAGAAAATTATTAAATCTGGAAATTTTATCAAAACATGTAATTTTCTAATTAATTAACATTATGTTTTAGTTAGATTAAAAATTATTATTTTTCAAGAATATAATTTTTGGATTTTTGATTGTCTGGCCAGACCCGAGACCCAAACCCAAACCCGTTCCCACTCCCGAAACCCGGTTCGAAATTAATTCCGAAACCAAACTCGGTTTCGTATAATTCATAAATTAAATTATTTATATAATATCTATTATATTGGAATCCTTTTCTTTCCATTTATAAAGAACCCATTCTTTAACTCTCTGAACTTTCAGTCATTAATAGGAATAGATTATTTCTATTCATTACTTTTACTCATTCTCTCTCAGGAGAACATTCTCCTTTTATTTCTTCCGTTGAGCCTCGGCCGACTTTGGCTCTTCCGTGCGCTCGGGACTTCTCCCCTTCCCCGCGTGAACTGCCGAAACCCCTCCTCTTCCCTTCCGGTAACCCCCGCTCACCTCTACTATATAAACCCCTTCATTTTCCTCCATTCCCCATCACCATACTTCACCATAAACCCTAACCCCAATTTTTTCGGCAAACCCCGACCACTGTCGATGTTTCCAGGCCAACCCCAGGCCGGATCCGCCGTCCCCTCTGCCGGCGCCACCTTCTCGAGGCTGCGCCCGCTACCGCCGAGTCCAGCGCACCCTTCCGGCTGACCCGAGCCCTTGGCCGCCCGCCACTGGCCGGACCTCCTTGCGCGCCACTTCCCGGCCGCTGTTCCAGCGCCTCCTCGCGCTCACTCCATTCTTGATCCGACCGCCCGGTCCGCGTCTGTCTTGCTGTTCCGAGTCTGAGGCTACCCTTCAGATTTCGTCAAGTTTTGGGTAACCTCTATTAATCTCAGTAGTTGTCCCTTGGGTTTGTGTCGAGGATGAAATTGGTCCCAATTCCGCAACGGGAATCTGTTGTGAGGTTTCCGATCCTTCGGAATTTCTGAATTTGCCTTTGGCAAGTTTCTGTAGATTTTCAGTTTATTGTTTCTGATTTAATTTCGGGTTTTCCGATTCCAATTCGGATGTTTCGAGAACTCTTCGAAATAGTTTCTGTGATTCTCGAATTTTTCTGAATTGATGGTTTAATATGAGCTGTGGTGTTTTCCGAGTTAGTTTCGGGATTTCTGTTTCGTTTCGGGTTTTTCGAATAATTTTTGGAAGAGTTTCTTTGATTTCGGTTAGTTCGGATTTTCTGAATGTTTGTTCTGGTTCTGTGGATTCATCTCGGGTTTTTCAAAATTATTTTGGAAATATTTTCTGTGGACATAATTTATATAATATTTGGGTTCCCTGGTTTGGGATAATTTGTAGGAAATTATAGCACATTTTTCTCCAGTTTTTGGGTGAACCGAAAATAGAGGAAGTGCTGCTGGATTTTCTATAAAATTTAATTATTTTAAAAATGGTTTTTGGGTAAGATTGTATTTTGGAAATTTTGGGCGACGACCGTAATTGGTTAATGGGTCCTGGCTAAGTACAAACGAAACCGGTTTCGTTCGGACGTTGAGGCATTAGCCTATATGACGATTGGACCAATATCTGAGACTCACTATTAAATTTATTTTAATTATTAGTTTTATTTTGAAATTAAAATTGTAAGATTTTTAGAGACTAACCAAGTTTTCTTCTTATTTAAATTCATGAATATGGTCTGTCAGGGCATAAGCCCAGTATTTCTCTTTATTTTCTGCGGCCCTGTAATAATATAGCGTAACTTTTTATCTTTCTTTTCTGGTTTATTAGTTTAAACACGTAGAATAATAAAATGACTATTTATTTTTGAAATGGAAAATTAATAACATTTTCTCACATTAAATAACTAGTAAAAATTATAAGTTTGCAATTTAACAAATTCACGTTTTCTCATCTAAAAGAAAAACCTTAGTTCATTATATAATATTACAAAACATAAAGTTTTGCTAAATAATCGGAAAAGTACGAGTTTTCCCAATAAACGATAAATTGATTTTTCTTTCGTAATTTTATAAACTAGTAAATTGCATCGATAGATGTGTTTCGGTAGTTCTTATTAATAACATAAAACTGGACTAGGACAAAACTTCTAGAAATTGAAACTAGCACACCTAGAGATGGTATCAATTTTTGGTTCTATGACAGGATTCTCAAATTGTAGGATTTTCAAGGACGAACTTGAGTTTCTTCCCGGTACCGACATCTCACTCCAGTCATAAACAAGGCAAGTACAGTTTGTGGTAGTTTACAATTATTTAGTAATAGTTTTACTGCAAATTTAAACCACGAGGCAACATGAAACTCTCTCTGAGAGCATTGACTGTTTAACTGTTGGGTACTGGGGGAATAGTGTAATGAGTATGACCACATCTAAAATAGTATAATGACTGTGTTAGCTTACCCCTCACACACACGGGGATAAGCCATATCGTATCAATAGGATACAACTGTACAACCCAATCCGGTCATATTCATTGCCTATTCACATCACACTGTTTTAACTGTTGGAAAACCATTTACTGCAAATTGTTTAAAAATGCATAATTCTATTATTATTTCAATTGTTAAAATATCATGAATTGTACTTTGCCCTCTCTCCTGACTGGAGACTATATTTTTAGGTCCTATTGATGATGCAGAGCTACTGATTAGTAGTTACTATGATCCTAAAATGTACCCGGCTGTTCTACCAGGGGATGATGATGAGAAGATTTCCAATTAGTTTTATTTTCAGTTTATGTTATTGTAGAAGACAATTATTTTATTTCAGTTGTGGGTTGTATTGAAAACTTTGTGTTTGGACAAGTTTTAATTATCGAAATATTAAAGTTGTGACAATTTGAATTTGTGTTATTGATTACCTGCATGAGTATTACAGCTTACTGCCGCCGTCTCAACAACGGTGCAGGCTGGGCATGATCCGATTCGACCCAAGAAATTGGGACCGGGTCGTGACAGCTGCTTTGCATCTTCCTTCGTCTCCAGCTCTTCGACCGTCACGTCACCGCTAGATGCTATGTGTAGCACCTCCTCAACATGTAACATCCAGTTTCTGGAATGAGAGTATTTTCGAAATTTTGTATTTATAATTATGATTTAATTGTATTTATATTATGATTTTTGGTGATTTTTAATCAATTTAAAACTATTTTTAAGTAATGGCTTGTGATTTTGATTTTGACTTGTAGAGACCTTGTAGACTAGCCTAGAAGCTAACCCTAACTATGGTAACCCTAGTCTAACTTAAGTTAGCCCATTCTAGTCACTTAGGATTTAGTTTTGAAATAGAAAAATCAAGTTTAAGTGAAATGACTTATGGTTTAATACAATGATTTGTGATTTTATTAAATGACTTATGACTTAAGTCCATGGCCCAGAACTAGAAGCCCTAACCCTAACCAAACCCTAAGTGACCAGCCACATAGGGATCCCCATCCTATATAAACATTTATTTATTAGTTCTTGTCTCTTCTATATCATTTCAACACATAGGAAAAAAAGGTTTGTCCATTCTTTCCCAAACCATAGATTTCTCATTTTAAATCCTTTTAACTCTAGTTTCTTGTATTATAGCCTAATATCCTCCTATTTTCTGATTGTGGAGTTTAATCCCAACCTTGGGACAATTTGGGAGCATTGGCTATCAAGGAGGAATCTCCCATTTGGAGCTTTATCATGCTATTTGCACCTTTAGGTTAAACTCCTCAAATTGTGTTAATATTTTGTTTGCTTTGTATTTAGGGCTAGATCTAGGTGTCCCCTAGCTGTCCCTAGAATTTGGGTGAATTTTGTGTCCGTTTGGTGTCCGTATCGGACACGTATCAATGAATATACTTAGGTGTTTGATGAAATACCTCTTAGAACTTTTTGTTCTTGGTTTCCAAAACAAATTACATATTTGGAAATCTTATTATGTGTAGATTACTATGGTCTATGACTGAGCATGAATTGGGTTGGTTTTCATGTCCAAATTTGGACACGAACGCGTGCACGAGGCTCCGGTGCATTGCCCTGCTGCTCGGGGTCGACACAGGACACAACACGGTGACTCAGGTCGTAATTTTTGGTGGACACGGGGGCCTAGTGACTGACACAACACACACAAAATTTGGGACGATTTCATCGAGTGTTTTAAGAGAAAATCGACCCGAACTGAATTTTTAAACACACACGTACGCGTGCAACTGTTCACTGATACGGTGTCCGCATCGAATGTACGCGTGTCGTGGACACGTTGCAGACACTCGAGCACGTTCCCCTATCCTTGGCGAACCTAGGGACACGTCCACGGGGCATGTAGTGACACGAGTCGTGTCCACGAGTCGACTGCATCGTAGCACGATGCAGTCTGTGCACGCGAAGGGTCTGTACGTGTTTCATGACTTGGACACGCCGTGTCCAGTTGTAGAGACACGTGGGGACTCGTATTGACTTTGGACACGTGCACGACTCTACCCTAAACTATTTTGTATGTGTTCATTGTATTTTCGAAATTGGAATTGAGGTTTCATAATTTTTCTGATACCCAGTTCACTGGTTTGATTATTCTGAGATTTAAATGCATTTTAAAACTGAAAATTAATGATTATTTGAGTGTTGGTTCACCAGTACAAGTCTGGGATTAACCTACATGTTATGATTTCATATTGGCATGGGGAAATTGGTTGTGAACTGATTTGGGACTGTTAACTAAAACTCGGTATGTGAACACTGTTTTTTTTTTATATTGCACACACTCACACATTTCAATCTAAGAGACATTCACAGTGTATTTACACATTGTTGACAGGTTCTCACACATTATTCCTGACCATGTAGATACACACACATTATGTATGCACACTGTGAATTACTGAGATGCAAACCTGAGAAACAAATGTCATTTCACTTGATTGTTCACACTGATTTGTTCCTATGCACACACTGTTTGTGAACCTGACACTGACACACATTTCAAATGAGTTCCCTTAATACCTGTGATGTGGAAGTTGTGAATTGTTAGGTTTTCAACTGAACTGGGTTTACCTATTGATTTTTTCTGATACATTTTGTTTACTGATTCAAATATTCCAAGTGTTCAATTCAATTTCAAATGAGTTCCATCTAATTACGTGGGTTGAGTTTTGATGAGTTTCCAAGTTGGGTTTTAAGTTAGTATATTAGATTTAGTATAGTTAGTGTTGATAGTGAGGGTTTTGTTTGATATATTAAGTATAAATTGAGTATTGTGATGGTTGGGATCCATAGGATCCTGGGTTTTGAATCCACTGACAGGTAATGAAATACCTGAGAAGAGAGAAGTTTTGGATTTGGGTTGGTATCCTGAGTAGCAGTAGCAGGGACTTGGCTCCCTGAGTTGAGCTTGGATTTCCTTGGCCTGGCCTCTAGCAGCTGCTAGCAGTGCTTGAGCAGTGAGCTCAGTTGGCAGTAGGTTTACCTTGTGTGAGAGTGCTGTAGATTAGACAGCAGTAGCTAGCAGCAGGAGAAGCAGTAGCCAGTAGCAGGGTTTGAAATTGCTTGGCTTTGGCCAGCTATTTTGGGCATTTGCCTTGGCATTACAGTAGTAGCAGTGGCATTACAGCAGTAGAGGGGATTGTGTTAAGTGTTGGATTCAGTCCCTATGATGAGGGATATTGGATATTAGATAAGATGTGAGAGTTGGCTCAGTGGTAGGGACTTAGGCTTGGGGGTTTGATAATGCTAAAGGATTATATAGTATAATGTGATCTAGGATATGAGGGTAAGGTAGCATTGCTTGAGGGATGTTTTAGCCTTATATATGTACATAGGTGATGTGTCATAGAGTAAAGAATATGGTATATAGATATGTCACATGTGAGAGTTGGCATGTAAGGTTAAATGGGATGTAGAAGTTATGTATTGTGTTATACCTTACTATACATGGTTATAGATTATAGTTAGTTAGAGTAGAGTTGGTTAGCCTATAAGCCCATGTTCTCTACACACACATGGTTACACCCTAGCCCAAAACCTGAGGATTGACATACACTCATATCTACAAAACTGAGAACCCCTAATTCCTGAATTCAGTCACTCACCCAAGACACACACACATATATGCACACACACATGTCACTCTACATATTGCATTCTTTACACTCACACATTGCCTAACATTGATACCTTACCTATACACTTTGAGGCTATGGCATCCCCTCTATCTCTAAATATATATATGTGTGTGTGTGTGTATGTTGACATTCTGTCCCTTCTCCCCATCTGCATGTATAGTGTATATAATATGATTTATGGGTATGCCTATGTACTTATGCCTATATAAATTATGTGTATATATGTTATATATATATATATATATATATATATATATATATAAAACTTGTATGAAGTTAGTCGTGTAGCATTGTGGATGTGTGTGAATGCTAGCCTAGGCTTGGTTAGGCCTAGTGAGACTTGACTGGACTAGGATTGACCTAGTTGACTAGTGTAATTGACCAAGGTTGACCCAAGTTTGACTTTAACCTAGATTGGCCTAGAAATTATGTAGATTGCATTATAAACATCATTTACCTTGTTTTAAACACACTATAACCTATACTGGTCTATTTAGGACATTGTGACTCCGGTACAGACATCTGATAGTACACTACTCTTTTCAGAGTAGCAGGCGAGTACATTCTCGGATAGTTCTTCTATTTACTTGTTGTTTATTGTACTTCAGTTGTAGCTAGTTCTATTTGATTCTATATTACAAACACGATTTGATATTACTGGATCCATTTCATGTGACACTCACTTATTCATGTCTGGCCTCTATTTCTGGAACCGCCTACTGGAATCACCCTGGAATCATTTATTGGAATCATTTGTGTACTTGCTAGACTTATACCTATTTTCGTGTCGGGTTATGGATTCACTTGTACTTGCTGGGCGAGGAAATATTGGAATAGGCATGTGAACATACCCAAATATTGGAACAACTCCCTTGAAGTTATACTGGAATGATAGCCATCCCACACTTGGCCGAGTGTGCGGTGTGCCGTATTACCTACAGCTGTTCACATGTCGATCCCGATATTTTAAAACACACTGTTAGAGTATAGGCAGGACTCACCCTGGAACCTTTGATCACTGACTGGACTCACTTTATACCGGACTCATCTTGTGCTGGAATCACCTGGTATTGGATTATATTGATTGGACTCACACATGACTCTTATTATACTGTCTGGACTTATATCGTGCTACTCTAGTTTAGTTAGAATATATTTTTACAGTCTTTATTGCCATGATTCTCTTCTTGTTTAGTACTTTCCTCTCCTTGTACCTTAACTGTTCTCTATATCATTACCTGTATAAAACTGCCATGATTCATCAATATAACTGCTTATAACTGCTTATAGTTCTCTGTCATTTACTTGGGATTTCTTGATGAGTTGTACTCGTTCCTGTCCTGACTGGACCTGTTGAAAATTTTACAGATGATTGCCCTGAGGACACTTGTCCTACTTATTATGGACCAGGAGACGGCTAAGCTACCTTTAGCCCCGACACTCAGGAGTGATCGGGAGATTAGCTAGTTGTCTTGTTTTAGTTTTCATGCTTTAGAACTTGAGTTGTAAATAAGTTGTAATATGTTGTTTGACATTATCTGAGATTGTATTATTTAGTAGTTTGTTTTATTACTGTTATTTAGTCTTAGTTATAATCTTTTGTTTTATCATATCGTGCTTAGACTGTGATTGAGATTATATTATATCTATACTTGTCCTCCGTTCGGAGTTGAGATTTTTACGAGTACATTATATAATTGCGTGATTTGTTGGTTAGATAGTGACCTAGAACAGCGTTCTACCGCCGATACTGCAGCGTAGGCTGGGAGTTGTTACGTACTCGTACCCTCACAGAGGGTGCGGGTCGTGATACAACACTAGGATCTTGTCGATATCAGTTACACTACCAAGACCGAAGTCCATAACGATCAGCCTAACCATAAGTCACAGATGCTTGTCCCCGACTTTCGTCTTCTACAGAAAAGTGTTAACATTCCGACGAGCTTCTTCACCCTTGGCTGGCCCAACCAAGCGGACGGTGCGGTTCTCACGAGACTCGAACTCCTGAACCTTTCCACCTTCGTATCCGAACGTGAAGCTCCCCCAAACACATGCGTCCTCGAACAGAATATCATACACTTTGCATGCCATTGATGACCCACATCTTTCCCTTGAACTGTGTGAATGATGATGCTCCCGCCTCAGATTAATTTTGTTGTAAACCTTGATCTTCTTCCTGGCTTTGAACTACCAAAACTAATGTCTCTCCGTGAAGCTTTAGCACAGCACCAGTCACCAAAACTGGATCCGTAGAGCAACCCCTACCTAGAGATCGACCAACTATCATGGGACCAACATACTAGTCCTCAATCTTTGACTTATCACCATCCGTCACTTTGTCTCGACGAAAAAAATATGACGCATCCCTTAAAGCATCTAGAAGCCCCTCATCAGCCAGTTCTCGACGATCTACCTCCTGTCGAACGCCCCTCGAGCCTCCATCCGGTGTATGGGGTATGCCTGTACAGCTTAGCGGCTTGAGCCTGTATATGCCACAATACAAAACTTCTCGAGCCTCCAATCATTATCCCCAAATAGACTGCGACAGCCATCATCTGCCAACCTTCCTATAAAAGACAAGTTGTAGCACTAACTCGGTACATGATGCACACCCCTGTGGACGAGCTTATCACCAAACTCTATCTCAAGTGCACACCACCGATGCCTACAACTACAGTCGTCCCTTTGTCTCCCATCTTCACACGTCCAAACTTGCCGCCATGGTATGACGGAAAGACCCTCTATATGGAGTGGCGTGATACGACGCTCCCGTGTCTATGACCTAGTCGCCATCATGACACATGCCATAAGGTTTCTCTGTGTCGATCGCTGCGATGATGATATCTCCAAACGTCGTGAGACCCTCCTGATCGTCCTTGCCTTTGGCCTTATCAACTTTGAGCTTCATGCAGTTCCTCTTGATATGACCTCTTTTGCCATAGTGATAGCATCCCTCCTTGTGGACCATAATCGCAAGAACCCGATAACTTCCTGTTGGCCCATTGGTCATGGTCGAACCTAGTTTTAATAATTGATCAGGCTCTGTCTCGATATAAGGGCTACTAATTGGACTCTTGGATAACTGCCAAAGAACTGCTACCAATCTGTTCAAGACCGAAGCTGATTTTGTCGTATGAGTCTGTATTTCTATATGCAATATAATTTTTATATTTATTGAGTCTAGGAATACATTATACACCTAGTAGAACTAGAAAATAGGCTACCCCAAAGACGTTTTCAAAATATCCTATGTTTTGAAAAACAACCCATTTTACAAAAGTTTCTAACTGCTTAAACTTTTTCTAAAAGCCAAAATCCAAAATCTGCTTTTAAAATGGCCAAAAAATCAAAAACCACTCTAGGAGAATTCAGCCAGAATTTGCCTACTTCTCGTTTGATTTTGAACTTGGTCTTCCTGCAATTACGGATGCAACGGCTACTTGTCGAGCTTTTCTCATAGAACTCTGCCCGAATTCTACCCAAATTCTGTCAGAATTCTGACTTAAAAAACCTATAAATAGATAAGGATTTTAATCTTTTCAACGCACTCATTCACTTTCTCATCTCTTCTCCCTAAGCTTAAACGTCTTCCAAAGTGTTCTAAAGCTTTCATTTTCAGATCCTAAGCTAGTTACAATCCTCTAGTCGATTTGCCAATGCGGTATGGTCTAGACGTTTCAGATATATTGTAATCAGAGGCTTGATTGAAAAAAGACACTCATAATTGAATTTGGTGGAGTACTTCCTATTAAAGCTCACATTTGTAGAAGTTGTAAGGAATTCTTATGAAAACATACGGTATTTTCTAATAGTGGATTCAACTGGAAGCTAGAGTTCTTCCGACTGGAATATTCCTCACAAGAGGGAAACCAGTATACATTCCATCTTTACGTTTGCTTTCTGATCTCTGCCTTTATATTTATTTAATTGTGATATATACATTCTATGTGATCTTGTTGCTAACTTTTTAATTAGCTCTTTTTCGCTGCCTACTCTATTCACCCCCCTCTAGAGTATTGTGCTTTACGATTCGTTCCTACAATTGGTATTAGAGCGGGTTATACACAAAAAGTAAGGTAACATTGTAATTATACTTATTATTTTAGTTGTTACATAGATCACAGTATAACACATGGCAACTGTGAAGTTCACAAGTAAAGGCCAAGCCGCAAACAAATCTCCATTGTTTGATGGTACAAATTACACATATTGGAAAACACGGATGAGTTTCTTCTTGAAATCTCTAGATTTAGACTTATGATCTATTGTTATTGATGGCTATAAAAAGCCTCATCGTATTCTTATTGAAGATGTTTTGGTTGAAAAACCACATGATAAGTATACTGAGGATGAAAAAAAGGCCAATCTTGACGCACGTGCTATTAATGCTTTATTTTATGCTTTAGACAGGACTGAATTTAACATGGTGTCTACGTGCACAACATCAAATAAAGTGTGGGAACTTTTCGAAGTAATCTACGAAGGAACAACGCAAATCAAGGAGTCAAAGATCAGCAGACTTACTCAGGAGTATGAGGTATTTAAGATGAAGCCAAACGAATCTGTCACTCAGATGTTTACGAGATTCCTGGATATTGTAAATCCTCTGTCATCATTAGGCAAAGAGTACAATAATCATGATAAGATTTGCAAACTTCTACGAGCTCTCACGAAGAATTGCATTCCAAAGGCTACAACAATTATTGAAGAGAACGACCTCTTAACAATGTCTCTTGAAACACTCATGGGTAAGCTACTCACTCACGAGCTGGAACTTCAAGACTTTGAAGATGTTGCACCAAATAAGAAGTCAGAGAAGTCGATCGCTTTCAAGGCTCAACATAGAAGAACTGTCGAAGATAAATTCGACGACAGTGACTCAGACTCTGAAGATCAAGCTCTCATAGTAAGAAAGTTTAAGAAGTTCATGATATTCAATAGAAGAACAAAGGACTACAACAACAAAAACAACGAAGAAGATCCTATTTGCTAAAGAAAGGACATATAAAAAAAGGACTGTCCAACAACATCGTCATCAACCAAGAAAAACAACAAATATGACAAGGGCTACCTGAAGATATCTACATCCAGAAGGTTTGCCAATACAACCATATGACAAGAAAGTGAAGCAAGTAACTCAGAAGATGAACAATCAGATGACCCTGCAAATATGTGCTTAATGGCTTATGATCAGGTAACCACTAACCCCATGTTTGATACTTATGATAATTTTACCTTTGAGCAACTAGGTAAAGCCTTTACTGACATCTTAGGGGATATAGAAGACTGCGTAGTAACTACCAAAACTGTAAGAAGGTACTCAAAGAGTACAAAGGTAAAATAGGAAGACTTACCGACCTACTAGCTGAGGTTAGAAGTAGTGATAATTCTAGTGTGGTAGGTGAGCTTTCTTCTGTTAAACTGTTATTACACGAGACCATAAGACTATCCGAAGCGAAGGACAAGACCATTACCCAATTAAAAGAAGATCTACTTAAAGAGAAGAAGAGTCTTCAGCAAGCACTTATCAGGAATGATACACTTACTATTGATTATACTGTATTGTATGACACTTCCAAAAAGTTGGAAATTAGGTTAGAAAAATAGCCTGAAGTTGCTGCTTCCTATCCTAACACGTGTCACTAATGAAACATCGGAACACAGTCAAACCCAACACTGTCAGACCAGACCAAACCAAACCATTGCCCAAAAAGACTAATAGACATGCATTCTTTTATACTAGAAAACCAAGACCTACCGATCATACACAACACACTGCATTCAACACTCAATATTCTAGATGTCACTATTATGGCACCATTGGTCATATCTCTTCTGCATGTAGAGTTAGAAATCTTGTTGATTTAGAGATTTGTTCATGGATACCGAAAACTAACATTCCAGGACCCTACAAGAAATAGGTACCAAAGTTTTCATCTACAAATTCTTTTGTAGGTGAAACACCCTTCATATGCTAGAAGCAAATGGATCCTCAAAGCAGTTGCTCACGGCACATGACCGATGACGCTTCACTATTCGTAACACTGTCGAAGAAGAAAGAAGGATACATATCCTTTGGTAATAGTCTTAAAGGGTACATAATTGGTATCGGCAATATGGGTAAGGCTCGCTACCCTGTGATTAAAGATGTCTGTCTAGTTATCGAGTTAAAACATAATCTGCTCAGTATAAGCCATTTAGCTGACCATGGTTATGGTATTAACTTCGTCAAAGACAAGTATACTATAGTTGATAGCTCAGCTAGTAGTATTATCTTTGAAGGTATCAGGGAAGACAATATATATGTTTTCTATTTGTTAGAAGATGCTAACAAAGTAGATAGATGCTTAATGGCCAAGAGTGATGAGAGTCAACTATGGCATTTGAGACTCGGTCATGCAAATATGGATACAATTTTAAGGTTATCCACAAAGAAGCTGGTACGTGGCTTACCTGACATTTCTTTCAAGAAGGATATGGTATGTAGTGAATGTGAAAAGAACAAAGCTACTCGATCTGCATTTAAGTCCAAGAATGCTGTAAGTACCAATAGACCTCTACAATTACTGCATATGGATTTATTTGGACCTAGTAGAATTGCTGGCCTAGGTGGTAAGTTATATGCTTTTGTAATAGTAGATGATTTCTTTAGATACATGTGGGTATATTTTCCTGCACGCAAGAACGATGCATTGTCAGAATTCATCACCTTTTATAAGAAAGTTCAAAATGAGAAAGGTTTCATGATCACTCGTATTCGAAGCGATCATGGCGGCGAATTTGAGAATACATAGTTCAAGCAATTTTATGACACACACGGTTATCTGCATGAGTTCTCTTACCCTAGGACTCCATACAAAATAGAGTTTGGAACGTAAGAACAGGACTCTATCCGAAATAGCTAGAGTAATATTAAACCCGTTTAGTCTACCAAAATACTTTTGGGCTGAAGCTGTAAATACAGATTGCTATGTTTTCAATGGTGTTCTAATTCGACCTATATCGAAGAAGACTCCCTATGAGCTATGTTTTGATAAAACACCTACTGTTTAATATTTCAAATATTTGGTTGTAAATGCTTTATTCTTAATACTAAAGATGATCTGGAAAAGTTTGATGAAAATACCGATGAAGGTATCTTTTTAGGTTATGTGGCAAAGAGCAAAGGGTACAGAGTCTTCAACAAGAGAACCATGATCATCGAAGAATCAATAAATATTACATTTGATGAACTAAATCAACATTCAGTCGATGATGATGATGATGATGATGATGATGATGAAGACATAAGTACACCAAGTACATCACCTGCAGAACCTTCATGCAAAGCACCAGCTGATCCTCCAAGCAGATCACGTACAGAACCAGAAGCCGAAACCAGCAATTCTGAGGATATGCCAAAAGAAATAAGATTTTTCATAGACCATCCCAAGGACTTGGTAATAGGTGAGATTACCAGGGGTGTAAGTACTCGTTCCTCCAGTAAAGATATAGCTTCATGTGTTGCATTTATTTTTACAGCTTGAACCAAAAAATGTTGAAGAAGCATGTAGTGATAATTTTTGGTTAGATGCTATGCAAGAGGAATTGAACCAATTTGAACGGAATCAAGTTAGGAACTTGTTCCCAAACCCATTGATCATCCGATCATTGGCACCCGCTAGGTATTTCAAAATAAATTGAATGAGAATGGTTTAGTGACTTGTAATAAGGCTCAACTCGTAGCTCAAGGATACAATCAAGAAGAAGGTATCGACTACGATGAAGCCTTGCTCCAGTTGCGAGATTAGAATACATTCACATGCAATGTGCATTTGCATGTTTTTGTAACTTTAAATTATTTCAAATGGATGTCAATAATGCATTTTTGAATGGTTTTGTAAAAGAAGAAGTTTATGTAGTTCAACCTCAAGGTTTTACTGATTTCAAAAATCCTGATTATGTTTTCAAGTTGAAGAAAGTCTTATACGGTTTGAAACAAGCCCCTCGTGCTTGGTATGATCGTCTAAGCTCTTTTCTACTTGACAATGGTTTTGCAAAAGATAAGGTTAATACTACACTTTTTATAAAGTCTTTTCATGGTAATCTTATTTTAATTCAAATTTATGTAGATGATATCATTTTTGGATCTACTAATGAATCTCTCTGTCAAAAAATTTCAAAGTGTATGCAGAATGAGTTTGAGATGAGCATGATGGAAGAACTAAAAATTTTCCTCGGACTGCAAATCAAACAAACCAACAAAGGAACATTAATTAATCAAGCTAATACATAAAAGATCTATTGAAGAAGTTCAATCTGGAAAAAGTCAAAACACTTAGCACTCCGATGGCAACTTCAACTAAGCTTGATATTGATGAATAAGGCAAATCGACCCACATACGTAAGTATCGAGGTATGATTGGTAGTTTACTTTATTTAGCTACTAGTCGTCCAGATATAATGTTTAGCATTTGCTTGTGTGCACTTTTCAATCTAACACTAAGGAATCACATTTGTGTGCGGTTAAAGTTATCTTTCGATACCTTAAAGGCATTTCTTTTGTCAGCTTATGGTATCCCAAAACCACGTCATTTGACCTAACCGGTTACTCGGATGCTGATTTTGCTGGATGCAAAGTGGATAAAAAAATTACCAGCGGCACATGTCATTTCCTAGGCAAAGTTTTAGTCTCTTGGTTTAGTAAGAAACAAAATTTTGTCGCATTATCAACGATTGAGGCTGAATATATTGCCGCAGGACGTTCTTGTGCACAAATTTTGTGGATGAAGCAAACCTTAGAAGATTTTGGTTTACTATACACACACATACCCATTTTCTGTAACAACACTAGTTCTATTAATTTGACTAAGAATACTGTATGTTACTCTCGCAATAAGCATATTGAGGTTCGACATCATTTTCTTAAAGATCATCAACAAAATGGAAATATAAACCTTGTATATGTACACATCGAGAATCAACTAGCTGATATCTTTACAAAACCATTAGCGGAAGATCGTTTCAATTATTTACGTCGAGAATTAGGAATTTTAGATATCAATAATATTAATAAATCTTGTCTTATAGATTATTTTTTAATACTCAAAAACTATTTTTGAGACAAGCCTACAAAGGGTCTGTTTGTCACCACGACTACGGTCGAAGTGAAGCAGTATTTAATTGTTCTCCGATGAACTCTCGTTAGCTAGGACAGTACCCCTACAGCTAATCTAAAATAATTGTTGTATAACGAAATTTAATTTGTAAAATAATATCAATTATATTAATTGAAATCTAAAATAACTAAACTTGGAATTATAATTGAAAGAGTTGATGAAAAGAAAGTGGTCTACAAAATCTTTTTTCAAAATCACATCCGCATAACCTTAGGCGAACTCTGCTAGATTTCAGCCCGAGTTCATCCATAGTTCTGTTGGTGGTGATTTGTTTTAAGTCAGCATCCCGAGGCCCCCTTCTTCTCATCTCCTTCAAACTCCTCCATCACAGCAGCAACCGCCCGAAAGAACACCCAAACCCTAGTTTTCTTCAAGCTTTTCCTCCCAATCTACTTGGAGATTTTTATCCAAACTTTGGATTCGTGCAGAGATTCTCGTCCTCTACTACATACTCCAATCTTGGAAGGTTTAAACTCCTCCTTCCCTCTCTTTCAATTCATTAGATTTTTAGCCTTTTTGGGACACAATGGCTATGCATTTCAATCCCTGTAAGAAGAAGAAGACCATGGATAATGAAGAATCTTTGTCTCAAATCCTCATGTGGATTCACTAATTTCCCCAGTCCAATCGACCGATGGTGCGTTTAATGAGTTCTACTTTGAAACTCATGATCAATCTTTGTTATGGTATGTCGATTTTGTGATGCGTAACATATGCACCAGAGCCCCGATTAAATGGACGGTTGTAATACATGTGGTTCGTATTACGTATTTTGGAAATACGTGTACGTATTTTCTTATATTGTTCCTTGTTTAGTTTTCTTGGCTTGGTTTAACTCTCGGTTTGGGTTGGCTTGGTTTGGCCGACTGGTTGCTTGGTCCATCATGGACCAAGGTGAACCCCCTACCTACCACCAACCCATGATATTTATTTCCCCACCAACCTTCTCTTTCCTCCATAACTCTCATTTATTTCTTCTTCTTCTTCTTCTTCCTTCCTCCCCACAACTCCCCAACCCTTAGGCAAGTGCAACTTGCTTCCATAAGAGAACTCATTTTTATGGTTCCATTAGCTTCTTTTCATGATTCTAAGACACATTAGAACTTGTCATTTTCCATTTTGAGGCTTTGATTCTTGTAGATCTACAATTTAGTATTTTCGGATTTTGGTGGTTTTGATCTATCAAACTCCTTTGTTTTCAAGTTTTTATGGTTCCATGTTGCAGATAATTTTATTCTACCCAATTTTGACCTTTGGAAGGTTGGATTCGGACTTGTTTTGACCAAGTTATGAGCATTTGGAGTTTTGGGTTCCATCCATGGAGTTCTTGCTGTTCTTGCCCTTTGGAGAAGACAGTGAGCAGTGTGCTAGCTTTTTAGCTTACGCCGCTGTTTGTGTACGCTGCTCTTTAGCGAGCGTACGCTACTTTTTGTACGCTGCTCTTTAGCGAGCGTATGCTGCTTTTCGTACGCTGCTCTTTAGCGTGCGTACGCTAGCCTTGATACGCTGCCTATTGGCAGCGTGTCTTTTTCGTACGCTAGCTCGAGCGTACGCTAGCTTGAGCGTACGCTAGCTCGAGCGTACGCTAGCTTGAGCGTACGCTAGCTCGAGCGTACGCTAGCTTGAGCGTACGCTAGCTTGAGCGTACGCTGACCTGTAGCTCGAGCGTGCCCTTGTGTACGCTGACCCTTGCGTACGCTTCCCATTGGAAGTGTATGGACCTTTTGGTACGCCAGTTGAGCGTACGCGTGCCTTGGTACGCTAGCTTAAGCGAGCAAGGCGTACACTGGCTTTGAGCGTATGCTGGCTTGAGCGTACGCTTGCCTATCTTGTCACCCTGGTTCAACCCGAGAGCTTTGTGACCCTCCATACGCTGCCTTTTGGGAGCGTATGCTTACCTGAGCGTATGCTTACCTGAGCGTATGGCCTTTGGCAGACTTGATCTTATATTAGCTTGTCAGTTTATTTTATTTTCCTTATCCTGGATCTTCTATAGCCCTGTATATTGAAATTTTATTAGATATTTTACGTCCATTTTATATCCTTACGCCTTTTGACCTGAACTTGATAATTCTCGAATTTACTTGATATGTTTGGAATTGATAACTGAGCCTGACACGATAGTGACCCGTAGTGGTGCACTCCTGGCTTGAGTAACCTGGCATGACCTGATAGTGGCCCGTCGTGGCGCACTCTTGACTAGTATACTTGACCTGATAACCTGACATGTTATATCTTGACGGCTACCCGACATGACATGACTTGACAAGAATGAACATCCTGGACACCGTGGGTGATTGTGCTTGTATAAATAAACCAGTCCTGTCTTGTATCATGTCTAGGATGGGACTCGTGAGTACCACGGTCAGGAGTACCTATTGAAATGAACTAGGGACTAATAACTAGATTAATACGTTAGTCATGAAGAGATTTTTCCAGCTACAGGCAATCCCGCTATCTGGGTGCGCCTGGGATCTGTAGCCTGCCGTCGAGTAGGGCACATTTCCAGCACACTGTCATGTGTTGCACCCTTCAAGCTACTTAAGGGTACATGTATTTCCTGGACGATGTACCCACCTGAATTCAACCCTAATCTTTCGACCTGGGTAACCTGGATGGTCTGCAGGGCTTGTGGCTGTGTAATAATCTCACTGCATCTTGTTAGTAACTAGGACTGTAATAACCCTAGTTAGTTAAAGTATCAAGCCGTAGATCTTGCTTGGCCGTGAAATGATTGGATGGAGCCTAACAAGTCTAGTCTTGCCCTGATCTTGTTCCAGACTGTTACATGACCAGCATGCTTGTATTTATTTTCTCGATAAATGGTGAGAAACCAAGCTCCGTTCAGACGAAGGGTTACAACCCCGGTCCTTGTTTGGTTTACGGGTTGTAACCTAGCTATCTGAATAGTTCCATGGTTATCTCATCGTATATCATCCTGGCATGTTTTTCTTATTTCCAGTTTTACCAGTTATTTATATTTCCTGTCTTTTATTATATTATTTATATTCCTGTACTGATTGCTGGTTTTAGTTCTTAAGTGAAGCTCCTTTGTGGCACTTGCTCTTTCTGGGGTCTGACCCAGCTGGTTTTGTGTGGCCAGATTTCGGAGCAGCTCCAGAGGATCTACCGATCTTCCAGCCAGATGGTGGCCACTAGACGGAACCCTGGCAACGAGTGGGTTTATTTTTGGCTCTCCCGCTCTATTGTGAAAATATTCTTTTGAGGCGTTTAGCCGACGAGCACCTGTTTAGCTCGATTGTACTTTTATTTACTGTCTGCCTACGGGCTGTAACATGATTAACAGATCCTAGGGTTGATCATGTATGACTAAACTCTTGCTAGTCCTGACATTTTGTACGACTAGCTTCATGATCAGCTGAATATGTAATATTTGGGACGCCTTATTATTGTATATTTAATGATCATACATCTTGTAACTTTTACTTACTTGCTTGTGATTGAGACAATAGGCTTGTTCATGACCTTAAGAGACTACTGGCTTGTAGATAAACCCTCATGTATCTAGACAGCCGTGACCGTATAGCGAGATGGATTCCATTTCATATACGTAGCTGGCTATGTCTGCCCCCGCTCTCCAGTATTCTGGTTCTGGGGCGTGACAACTGTATTTCCTGAACACCATCCAATTGTTTGAGGCATTAGGGTTACACAAACTTGTCAACCAAAAATTCTTCATCGCCACTAATGCCATTAGACTGTTATATTGCAACTTCATATTGGACACTTTTGAGGTTAGAACTCGTGTCGGTGGAATCAATATCGAGTTCAATGATGTCCTTTTAGCGGATATCCTTGGCGTTCCTAACGAAGGTGCCCCGCTTAATGATATCACTGATTAATTTTCCCGAAGGCACAACTCTAATCAGTTTCAAGAACGAACTCTGTTCTCCTGATCGCGTTCGTTCTGCTAAGTTCAAGGCTGCAAACATGAACTTATTCAACTATGAGTTACACCGCATCATCTACTCCACCATTTTATCCAAATCTACTTCAAAAGATGATGTAACCACACTCGAACGACTACAAGAAAAATGATCATTTACGGCGCACGAAAAGCACCGTAAATGAGCTTTTACGGCATACATTTTGGTGCCGTAAAAGACCATGCCGTAAATGATCCTATTATTTACGGCGCGTTTAGAATGTCGTAGAGGTAAACAAATTAACGTCGTAAATGTTTTTTTTACTAGAATCTCGACAACCATTTACGACATATTTTGTGTGCCGTAATTGCTCTTTCACGGCATACATGTGTGTGCCGTAATAGATATTTTTCACAGAATTTCGACAACCATTTACGGCATATTTCGTGTGCCGTAATTGCTCTTTCACGGCATACATGTGTGCGTCGTAATAGATATTCACGCTGGGTCAAATACAGCGTATAGATGCACGCTGTAATAGTTATTCCCACAGAATCAAATACGACATACATTTTGATGTCGTAAAAGATACTTTTGGTAAATTATATTTACCATTTATGACATATGTAGTGTGTTGTAAATAATTTTTTATAGATTTTTTATAAAATAATAATAATAATAATAATTGTTATTATTATTATTATTATTATTATTAATTTCTATACCAATCCCTATTTATTTAAGCAAGGATATCAATGGTGAACAAAGTATATAACATAGCAAAAATAAGTTAAAGAAATAGTTGACTGACATATAATCCCAATCAAACTACAAAAGTGAAACGTAATTCAAGAAAATCCAGACACGTGATATCATAAAAAATAATAGGATTCAATAGCCCAAATACATTAATAGCAAACAAAAGGCCATGCCAAAGTATATCATGCCATATTTACATCAATAGCAAACAAAAGGCCATGCCAAAGTATATCATGCCATATTGTTTCATGAACTACAAAAGTATTTTAGTACTGAATTATAAGAACAATACAATATTTCAATACAAATTGAGCTTGTTTCATAATTTGTCCTACTTTGGAAAAAAATGTAAATTGTCTTCTATGACAAATTTTGGCTCAAATAGTTGCGGAGGTACAGCTTCAAACACAAAACCTAAAAAAATTTATTGATTGATAACCTGTACAAACATAAAATGTCTTTTAGTTTATTATATGCAATTTGATGTATATATAAACACAACAATGAAAAATATACATAAATAAATGAGTATTATGGGCACAAATTAACGTATGTATAAACACAACCATTGCTCAGTCAGTCGTCCCATCCCGTCTATATTGAAATTAGTAATATGCGCACAAATGAATAAAAATCAGTTGTTGATGGATAACTTTTCTGTCAAGGATTTAATAAATAAATTCAAGATGAGTCTCACTTGTCCATATTGAAACTTTTGTATTCAGGTATAAGAGCTCATTTAAATTCTCCAATGAGAACAGAAAATTCCAACTTACTTTTTGCCACCCTCATTTTCCCGTATTTCGTATTTATACTCGTATCTGGATTTTGGCATGTATTTTTATTTTTCTTAACTTGTGGAATTTTGGTATTTCTCGTACTTCGGATTTTGACATGGTTCGGTTTTAATTGGGATGGTTTGGTTTGGTTTGGTTTATTATGTATTAGATCACCTTAACATATGCTACACCCTCAACCCACCACAACTCACCCTCTTTATAACCCCCACCTACCACTCTCTCTCCTCATAACTTCCACCATTAATTTCCTTCTTCTTCTTCTTCTCCTTCCTCTATACAACTCTCCTAACCCTAGGCAAGTGCATCTTGCCACTACATGAGAACCCTCTTTTATTTGTCTATTTGCTAGATTAGGACATGGTGATCAACATTAGAACTTGGTATTTTGTGATTTGGAGTCTCCATTGTTCTAGATCTAAGTTTTTCTATTTTCGGATTTTGCATGGTTTTGATCTATTTAAGTTGGATTTTATGGGATTTTGATGTTTCCATGTGGAAGAGCATTCAGTTTCACCCAAGTTGGAACTTTAGAAATCCGGATTTAGAGTTCGGATGGCCAAGTTATGATGCTGTGTAGCCTTGAGTTCAACCATGGTGTTCTTGCTGTTTGGAGAAGACAGTGAGCAGTGTGCAGAGCTGTTTAGCTTACGCACACTGAGCTGCGCGCGCTCTTTAGCGTGCGTACGTAGACTTGGGTACGCTTCCTGTTGGAAGCGTGTCTCCTTGGGCGTGCGTGACTTTTCACCTACGCTGCTCTCTCAGCGTGCGTGACTTTTCACCTACGCTGCTCTCTGTAGCGTGCGTGACTTTTCACCTACGCTGCTCTCTCAGCGTGCGTGACTTTTCACCTACGCTGCTCTCTTTAGCGTGCGTGACTTTTCACCTACGCTGCTCTCTCAGCGTGCGTGACTTTTCACTTACGCTGCTCTCTCAGCGTGCGTGACTTTTCACCTACGCTGCTCTCTGTAGCGTGTGTGACTTTCACCTACGCTGCTCTCTGTAGCGTGCGTGACTTTCACCTACGCTACTCTCTGAAGCGTGCGTGACTTTTTACCTACGCAGCTCTCATGCGTGCGTGACTTTTCGCGTACGCTGCTCCCCTGACCCCTTGCTTAACCCATTGGCTCTTGGAGTTTTAGTCTTATTTCTTTAAGCTTGGCTTTTCTATAGCCCTTTATATTGTTATTTTATTAGATATTTTACGCCCGTTTTATATCCTTACGCCTTTTGTCATGAACTTGATTTTACTTAATATGTTTGGAATGACTATTGTACATGGCACGGTATGACAAGGAACTAGCATAACACGACAGTGACCCGTAGTGGTGCACTCCTGACATGACCAACCTGACATGATAGTGGCCCGTCGTGGCGTACTCCCGATAAGTACCCTGACATGATTTATCTTGATAATTTAACTTGACCTGCCTTGACACCGTGGGTGGTTCTTTCTTGCTTGCTTGTTAAATCCACTTGCCCTGTCTTGTATCATGTCTAGGATGGGACTCCTGAGTACCACGGTCAGGAGTACCTACTAAAATGGATTAAGGTTAATAACTAGAATAACACAGTAGTCATGAAGAGATGACACAGCTACAGGCAATCCCGTTACCTGGGCGCTCTTGGGATCTGTAGCCTGCCGTCGAGTAGGGCACATTTCCAGCACACCGTCGAGTGTTGCACCCTCTAAGTCACCTAAGGGTACATACGTTTCCTGGACGATGTACCCACCTGAATTCAACCCTAATCTTTCCTCCTGGGTAACCTGGATGGTCTGCAGGGCTTGTGGCTGTAGAACAATCTCACTGCATCTTGTTAGTATTTAGGCCTGTGATAACCTTAGTTAGTTAAAGTAGTAAGCCGTAGTATCTGCTTAGCCGTGATTGATTGAATGAGGTATAACCAGTTAGCCATGGCTTGATCCAGTACAGATTTGCTCCCTGTCTTGATTTCTTGCATTATTATCTTGCCGATAAATGATGGGAAACCAAGTTCTGTTCAGATGAAGGGTTACAACCCCGGTCTTTGTTTGGTTTACGGGTTGTAACCTGGCTATCAGAATAGTTCCATGGTTATCTCGTCGTATATCACCCTGCCATGTTTTTTTTTGTAAATTCTAGTTTTAATATTAGATTTTCTTGTGCTGATTGCTGGCTTTTGTTCTTATTTCGTGGCCCCCCTTGTGGCACTTGCTTTTCTGGGGTTGACCCAGCTGGTTTTGTGTGGCCAGATTTCGGAGCAGCTCCCGAGGATCTACCAAGCTTCCAGCCCGATGGTGGCGACTAGAAGGAACCCGGGCTACGAGTGGGTTTTCTATTTTGTTTTGCTCACTCTATTGTAAAGTTATTCTTTTGAGGCGTTTAGCCGACGAGCACCTGTTAGCTCGATGCACTTTACTTACTGTCTGCCTACGGGCTGTAAACATGATTAACAAATCCTAGGGTTGATCATATATGACTTAACTGTTGCTAGTCCTCGCATTTTGTACGACTAGCTTCATGATCAGCTGATATGTAATATTTGGGACGCCTTTTATTGTATATTTGGTGGTCAAACATCTTGTAATTATATTATTTGCTTGAGATTGAGACAATAGGCTTGACCTTAAGAGACTGTTGGCTTATAGTAAACCCTCATATCTAGACAGCCGTGACCGTATAGTTGAGATGTATTCTATTTCAATATACGTAGCTGGCTATGTCTGCCCCCGCTCTCCAGTATTCTGGTTCTGGGACGTGACATGGTTTAAGTGGTGGCCCATGCAGGTCTTGTCAATCAAGAAATGTGAGGGTTTACCGAATAGATGTCTCAATCAGTATTCGTCCTTGATCTCCGCCCGTATTTTCAAATCCCTGAAATTCTTGCCCTGATTACATGCTTATATCGTTGATCTGTCCTGGTCCTTCTTTATTGTTTTCCTGTGTCGTCTTTCTCAGCGGCACTGTACCTGACCCTGCCGATCAGCAAGGAGGAGCACCTCCCGTGGGCCAGCAGCAACCTGGAGATCAAGCCCAGCATTCCGGAGTCGCCTTCAGAGTGATACCTACTGGAGGAGAGTCACCAGTTCGGCCCGTCCAGCCCACAGAGCCAGATGATGGTACCTTAGTAGGCCTCATCAGAACCTTGATAGCTTCCCAGGATCGTCGAAACGACGCCCTGCACCAGACAGTTCAAGATGCTTTGACCCGAGGAGGAGTGGAAGTGGATCCCCAGAAGATTGTGGCTATCGAGTCACGGCCGGTACCCACCTCAGAGGCAGAGGTTCGCAGCTTCCTTGGATTGGCCGGCTACTACCGGCGGTTCGTTTCAGATTTCGCAAGAATTTCAGCGCCGATGACCCAGTTGACCCGCAAAGATGTGCCGTTTGTTTGGACAGCAGAGTGTCAGGAATCATTTGAGAAGTTGAAGCGAGGTTTGATAATGGCTCCCATTCTCACCCTTCCAGATGGGACCGAAGGATTCACAGTTTATTGCGACGCTTCAGGCAGAGGATTGGGGTGTGTCTTGATGCAGCATAGGAAGGTAATATCTTATGCGTCGCGTCAACTACGTGATCATGAGAAGAATTACCCGACCCACGACTTGGAATTGGCGGCGGTAGTGTTTGCTTTGAAGTTGTGGAGACACTACTTGTATGAAGATAGAGTGGAGATCTTTACTGATCATAAGAGCCTGAAGTATGTTTTCACCCAGAAGGACCTTAATATGCGGCAGAGAAGATGGCTCGAGCTACTAGTGGACTATGATGTGGATTTGCAGTATCATCCCGGGAAGGCTAATATTGTAGCAGATGCATTGAGCAGGAGAGCCGGAGTTTATTTCCTGACGGCGCAACCAGAATTATTGGCAGATCTTCAGAAGATGGGAATTGAAGTGGTTCTTCCTACTAGTGTGGCATTGATGGCCAGCCTACAGGTTCAGTCCAGTATAGTTAAGAGAATCCGGGTGGCGCAATCAACAGATTCCAAGATCCAGCGACTCAGAGCAGAGTGTGAAGCAGGAAGAAGGCCAGAGTTACGTATCCATGAAGACGGTACACTTCGGCACGGCACTCGTCTTTGTGTACCCAGTGGAGATATCAGACAGGAAGTCATGGCAGAAGCCCACAGTTCTCAATATTCTATTCATCCGGGTGGTACGAAGATGTACCGTGATATTCGTCAGCATTTCTGGTGGAATGGCATGAAGAGGGAGATAGCCTGGTTTGTCTCTCGGTGTTTGGTTTGCCAACAGGTTAAAGCTGAACATCAGAGGCCCGCTGGACTTCTTCAACCCTTACCGATCCCAGAATGGAAATGGAAACATATAACCATGGATTTCGTGACCGGATTGCCCAGATCTTCGGCCGGCAGAGATGCTATTTGGGTAATTGTGGACAGGCTTACCAAGGTGGCACACTTTCTCCCATTCAGAGTTGGACAGTCGACGGCGCAGTTGGCAGAGATGTATCTCAGGCAGATCGTCAGGCTTCACGGTGTGCCAGTCAGCATCACCTCGGACAGGGATTTAAGATTCACATCACACTTTTGGCGCAGCTTGTAGAAGGGTTTGGGGACTCGCCTTCAATTCAGCTCAGCTTATCACCCGCAGACAGATGGTCAATCTGAGCGCACAATCCAGACCCTTGAAGATATGTTGAGATCCTGTACCCTTGACTTCGGTGGTTCATGGGAGAAACATCTGCACCTGGTGGAATTTTCGTACAACAACAGTTATCAGGCCAGTATCCAAATGGCACCCTTCGAGGCTCTTTATGGCAGGAAGTACAGATCCCCGCTAGCATGGGACGATGTCGGGGAGAGGCAGATGCTCGGACCCGAATTGATTTCCCAGACGGTTGAAGTGGTCAAGAAGGTCAGAGATCACCTCCGAGTTGCCCAGGACCGCCAGCGCCATTGGGCCGATGCTCATCGGCGTCCCTTAGAATTTGCTGTCGGCGACCATGTATTCCTTAGGATCTCGCCTAACCGCGGCGTCATTCGCTTCGGCGTACGGGGAAAGCTTAGTCCTAGGTATATAGGGCCGTTCGATATTCTAGAGCGAGTAGGAGATGTATCCTATCGTCTCGCTCTTCCGCCGTCGCTAAGTGAGGTGCATGATGTATTCCATGTGTCCCAATTACGATAGTATATTCCGGACCCGAGCCACATCCTAGACCATTCGAAATTGGTTGTTGGTACCAACCTTTCGTATGAGGAGAGGCCCGTGTCTATATTGGACCGGAGGGAGAAGATACTCAAGAACAAGACTATTAAATTAGTCCGTGTTGCTTGGGGTCATCACTCTCTAGGTGAGTCAACGTGGGAGCGTGAGGACGACATCCGATCGCGATATCCCTACCTGTTTGACTCGTGAGGTATAATGTCTTTCTTATGCCTTACGTTTTCCCTTCCTTGCTTGCATTGTATGATTGTATGATTGAACTGCTTAGTGTAACTTGCCTGTGCTTAATGTAGCTTGTCGTGACAATCTCTAGCTCCTTGATTAAATTTCGAGGACGGAATTCTTTTAAGGTGGGTAGAGTTGTCACCCTCATTTTCTCGTATTTCGTATTTATACTCGTATCTGGATTTTGGCATGTATTTTTATTTTTCTTAACTTGTGGAATTTTGGTATTTCTCGTACTTCGGATTTTGACATGGTTCGGTTTTAATTGGGATGGTTTGGTTTGGTTTATTATGTATTGGATCACCTTAACATATGCATTGAGAATAACTCAAATATTTTGTTCAACAATTCAACTAAAATCAATATTATTAGTGAAGATTGGAGAGCTCCTTTCATTGATTTTGTGGTACATGACATTTTACGTGAAGATTCTAAAGAAGCTACAATAATCCGTAGGCGATCACTCCGATTTTATTATAATCATACTTCTAAGTCCCTTTATCGAAGAACATTTGATGGTCTACTTTTACGTTGTCTTGCTGGAGATGAAGCAAAACAAATACTACGGAAAGCCCACAATGGGAAATGTGGTGCACATCAGCTTGGTCCTAAGTTACAAGATCGTATCCGACGTATGGGCTATTATTTGCCCACTATAGTGTCGGATGCCATTGAATATAAAAGAAAATATCGAGCCTGTCAAATTTATGCCGACTTCATCCATCAGCCGTCGGAGTTCCTTCATCCGACTGCCACATCATGGCCCTTTGAAGCTTAGGGTATGGATGTCATTGGTCCTATCAATCCACCGTCATCTAGAGGACATCGATTTATACCTAACTGATTACTTCTCGAAATGGGCGAAAGCCATACATTTATCTGAAGTCAAGACTAGTAGCATCATCAATTTCATCAAACATCATATGATATACAGATTCAGCATACCTCAACGAATCAGTCATGATAATGGACCACAATTTATCAGTCAAAAATTTACTCAATTTTATGATGATAACAAAATTAACAATGTTGCTTCCACAGCATATAATCCTACAGCAAATGGTTTGGCTGAAGCATTCAACAAAACTATCATCAAGCTTCTCAAAAAATTCGTTTGTACCAATAAAAGAAACTGGAGTGAAAAGCTTGGAGAATGTCTATGGGCTTATCGCACTACTATACGTACTCCAACCGGTTGCACACCTTTCTCCTTGGTGTATGGATGCGAAGCTGTCCTACCATTGGAAATTGAAATCCTCTCCTTAAGGATTACAATTGCCAATGAACTCACAACAGAAAATAATGATCGTCTTTGACTTCAGGAGCTTGAAGCGTTGGACGAGAAACGGCTCCTAGCTCAACAGCATATTGAGTTATACCAAGCCCATATATCAAAAGCCTTCAAACGTAAAGTTAAAGTACGAGTATTTTAGGAAGGAGAACTAGTTATAACCGTCAGACGTCCAATGACTATAACGCACATGAGCAAGGGCAAGTTCGAAGCAAAGTGGGAAGGTCGCTACGTTGTAAGCAAAGTTTTCTCAAACGGAGCTTATCAACTGACTGGTATGGATGGCCGAGTCGCCATGATGCCTATCAATGGAAAATTTCTCAAGAAATACTATGTATAAAGACAAAGAGATGTCAAAAGTAACAAATGTAAATAAAATTATTTTTATTGCATAGTTCAAACAGAAAATGGATACATCAGATCAAAGATAGGAATGAGGACCAGAGCCTTCCGGATTAAAAACATAATTAGCAAGAAGCTCGAAGACATTATTATCAGATGACACCAGCAGTTCACGGGCAGCCTTCCTCAGAGCTTCTTCCTTGGCGGTGCTTCCAGGCTCTACGAGTCTGGTAAGAATGTCTTATTTTGGCCCAAGAGCAGTTGAGCTTTCCTCCACCTCTTTCTGGATAGGAAACGAAGGCTGGTCAGAATGAATATCGATGACGACTTCAGTCTTCGGGATGACCTCAGCCTCCTTGGGCGCATCTTCGAAAGAAATTTGTAATGAAGGAATAAATGTTAATAATATCCTCAAAAAAGGTCTAGCACTATTTATAGACAAAAATATCAAACAGTCTGTCCCAGGAACCGAGGTGGCCTTTCCATAAAAATACATGTCCGTTCATTCATCTCTATTCATCTCGTGAATAGATCTTCAATTATTGTCTGTCTCGGGAACCAAAACGATCTTTCTTCGAAAAAGCATGAACATTCATTCATCGATCCTACTATCTCTACTCACCTCGTGAATAGGCCCACATTTATTATCTTTTATTTCCTCGTAAATAAAGCCACAGATAATAAATCCTCAAAATTCCGAGTGGAGTCTATCAAAATCATCAATTCTGTCTTTTTTAAAAAAGCCAGCTATTTTTTTGAAGATATCCTATCTTTGTGTCCCAGTTGACTCAAAGATAATTCATACGACTTCACGTCCAGCACCTCTGAACATATCTTTCTAAATACTCATCTATCTTGCTTATTACTTGGGTCTCAAACAGGTACGCAAGATGTAATAAGGCCAAAAAACATCATCATTTTTCATACAAATCCTATCCCATCACAACAAAATACAAAAAAAGGGAAGACAGAAAGTCCAAGTGACGCACTTCCACAAAATCAATCTTTATCTCATTCTTTCTCTACAAAAGGATGATTACATCTTGATGGAAATCCTTTATGAATCTTGGATTTTTCTAAATATGACAAATAATGACCTAAAGGAAATCTAGTACATCTTTTGGATTTTCACCATCAGGTCATATTGTTGATTGTTGTCCCGATCCCCAGCGGCAAGCAGGGCAACAAAATTAACCCTGGTTTTCTCTCTCAGAAAGACGAAAAAAAAACCAGGGTGTGGCAGCGTGGAAAGACACTACTACCAATACAACTGGTGATGAATTGACTACCCTTCATTGGAAGTAAGAATAAAATCACCCCTCGTGATACGATTCCTAATTCTGTCTCCACCATCCAACTCTCAGGTATAAAGGCCCTTACTGCCATCTGAGGAAGGCCCTTTTGAAACACGGAGAGTTATGAGCTGTCTGATGTGTATGCCAGATCGATTTATCATCACGGCATCTAACATCGCCAATACCAGTTCTAGGGAATTTGGCTAACCTTTTTCCTGCAAAAGTTAAGAGTAGAGAAAGTTTGTGAAAACAAGAATCTTCCTCTTAGGAACTTATCAAATGGCACGTTGATCAAATGACACGTAACACAGATCGTGCACCCCAACCATCTGCTTACCTTCAGAAGCGAAGAAAGTTTCTTCGATTTTCATCGAAGATAATGAACGTTGCGGCACCTTCCGAAGCTTCTCTTGCGACGGAGCTCTTTCAACATCGGTGCCCTTCACAACGACGGATCTCCTTGGGGCCATTTTTGGATCGAGAATGAAGCTCTGTGAGATCAGAAGATTAGAAGAAGAAGGACTCGAGAGTTCTCCATTTTTCTTATTTTCTTCTCCTGGCCATTTATAATCCAAAGCAATATAACAAATATGGCAATTGAGCAGAAAGCCTCGGCATTACAGAGTCAGTTCAAACCGCACCAATCACATCCAAAACTCGGAAGATAGTTCAGGCTAGGCTCCATCCGTGCAAAAGAGGCTTTATTTGAAGTATTTCAAATTTTAGAGCTCACCAACTTTGAAAACTTTGAAGGGGGTCTTGTAGAAGCTAAAAATCGACTTGTGTTGCTATTTTGGGAGCTAGATATTAGATTGTGCCACATCTATCAACTTGCATGAGGGGGATAGGTTATTTATGAGATAGGTTACAAGAGCGCCACGTGGTAGTCTCCTCGAAAAACTATAACAGTATCAGCATTGGCTGACAGCTGATAACACATATCAAAGAAAATCCGTTCGAATCCCGTGCAACTCGACGATCGAGAAAATTTGGCCAGCTAGCAGTTTGTGCAACGTGTCAAGGTGTACGAGGTTGTAATTAGGTGCAAGTACCTACATTTTGCCGCCACGCAACCTGATGAAGCTCGTACAATGTGGTCGAATTGATGTTCAGAGCAGGGTATCATGGCGCGCATGCCACTAACTTTGTAGAACGTGTCCATATATTTCTCACAACTATGCGCATCTCACTCAAATGATGCCACACATCCGCAGTAGTTGGTACAACCGCTCGCACAAGTTGCTATATTGTGCCCTCGTGCAACCTAATAAAGCTCGTACATTGTGATCAAATTAATGTCCAAAGAAGGGTAACATAGTGTGCATGCCACTAACATCGTAGAATGTCCACTACATTGCTCACGACCATGCACATCTCACTCAAATGATACGATGCATCCACAGCAGTTGGTACAACCGCTCGCACAAGTTGCTACATTGTGCCCCCGTACAACCTGATAAAGCTCGCATAATATGATTGAATTGATGTCCAAAGCAGAGTGACGTGGCGCGCATGCCACTAACCTTGTAGAACGTGTCCTCTATATTGCCTACGACCATACGTATCTCACTCAAATGATGCCATGTGTCCACAGCAGTTGGTGCAACCACTCGTACAAGTGAACAGGGGCGCACAACCTGAGGCACGCGCAACCTAGAATAACTGCTAAACAGTTATTTTAAGAACTCTATAAATAGAGTTTCAAATGAGTCTCAAATAACCAATAATGATCATAATCTCCTGCTAAAGTGTTGTTGCATCCTCCAGAGGCTCGTGTCTTCGATATCACATCGTCCAAGGGATAAAGTGATCGTCTTCTGATGAGATTCCTATAGTTGTACTTCTCCAAAAATCAATTGTACTTTTGTACTCTTTTTTAGTTTGTAGAAATTTGCCATTTTGTTTGCAAAAACAAAAGTTTGATTTCTACAAACTAAAAAAGAGTACAAAAGTATAATTGATTTTAGGGGAAGTACAACTATAGGAATCTGATCAGAAGATGATTACTTTATCCCTTGGACGATGTGATATCGAAGACACGAGCCTCTGGAGGATGCAACAGCACTTTAGCAGAAGATTATGAGCATTAGTGATTATTTGAGACTGATTTGATACTCTATTTATAGAGTTCTTGAAATAACTATTTAGCAGTTTTCTAGGTTGCACGCCCATGTTCCCTTGCACGAGCGGTTGCACCAACTGCTCTGGATGCGTGGCATCATTTGAGTGAGATGTGCATATTCGTGGGCATTGTAGTGGATAGGTTCTACGAAGTTAGTGGCATGCGCGCCACGTCACCCTGCTCTGGACATCAATTTGATCACATTGCACGAGATTCATCAGGTTGCGCGGGGGCACAATCTAGCAACTTGCGCCTAAGTACAACCTCGCGTACCCTGACACGTTGTGCAAACTGCTAACAAACCAAATCTTCTCAAGCGTCGTGTTGCACGGGATTCGAACGGATTTTTCTTGATATATGTGTTGTCAGCTGGTAGGCAATAATGATGCTGTTATAGTTTTTCGAGGAGACTGCCATGTGGTGCTCGCACAACCTGTCTCGTGCACAACCTATCCCCCTCGTACAAGTTGATAACTGTGTCGCAATTTGATATCTAGCTCCCAAAATAGCAATACAACTTGATTTTTAGCTTCTACATATATGTGTGTGTGTGTGCATCTGTGCGCGTGTGTGTGTGTGGATTATTGTTTTTACATAAAGTCTACCAAATCTAGTGTCTTTCCAATAAATCCCCCAAAATTTCATGAACCCCCATAACTGATAGGAAATAGAGTTATGAGTCCTTCTCAGTTCCTGTTTGCTTATTGTAACCCAACCCATGGGTTTAGACAACTAACATGTATGATTCCTAAGAACAGAATGAACATAACAAACAATCAGACATGTTTAGAATTAACTAATATAGTACATACTTATCAGGACAAGTCTGAGCTAACAAAGATGGATCGAGTTAACAAATTAAAGTTTAGGATTTCACGAAAACTAATTAGTAATAATATATTGGCAAACTATCTAACAGTAACATACTTTTGAAGCACCAAACTGAAGACAAGGTAAGATATGAGTTTAGTTGAGGTCATATTTTTTATTCAAGCTTTCAAGCATAGCTTATTTTTTATAAAAAAACTGCAGATGGAAGAAGCCTAATCCACATTTCAGTCTACATTCTGGCATATTACGATAAGAAAAGTATCATAAAACATTCGAAGACTAACCTTATAAAGTAAATGTCCACATTTCATTGTGCAGTCCAGATTTTGTTTTTAAACCTGTAGAAGAAAAAGAATCACATAGTTTAAGAAATGCTTAAAAATCACACTTTTAGAAAAACTTGAGAAAAATGCAGTTTTACCTCAAATAAAGAAGCCTAATCCAATTTGATGTATTTGATAGGCTATGCAATCATACTTTGTTCAACACAAGCAAGTTTATCGAACTCAGATGTTGGTCGATAAATAGCAATGTTATCAATTACATCGCGAACCCAAACTTTCCAACAATCATGGCCTAAAGGAATATGACTACAACAAAAATACCTTTTAATGACGGCTAAAAAGCGTCATCAATTGCAAACCATGACGCTTTTTTCTCAGTCCAAGCGTTATGAAATCAGGTGTTATAAATGTTTTTAAAAGCGTTATAGATAATTCATCCAAAATCGTCATTAATAGGTTGAATTTCTGCTACGTTTTATTTTCAAAGCGTTATGGATAGTTATGAAAAACTGCTGTATATGGTCGTTGTGTCACATTTATAACGCTCTATACTGTATGACATTCCAAACGCTGCTCAATTCAATTCGAAAACAACCACTTTGAACCATATTCACAACAAAGCATTGAAATGTAATATAAAGTACCATTCTCCATTTCATTGTCTCAAAATAGAGTATTTTAGCTACCATTCTACATTTCTCCATTTTATTATATACATCTTCTCAAAATATATAGAGTATCCAATATAGAGTACACTTTACCTACATCAAAACTATCGACATCAAAAATCTCACAGATACTGTAGCGAAGAAGCACACTTATAACGCTTCAACTTGGTCACATGAAGACTGTCCATAGCACATGTACGTATAGCAAAACCCTGAAAAAGAAAGCAAAACCCTCACTTTTAGAGTCTGTCAATTTTAGAGTCTGTAATTTATATCGAAAAACCGAGAGTATCAGAGTACTCTAATAAAAATCGAAACCGACAAATAAAGTAAAACATCTAGGCATGGCATAGTGGACGTAGTCCCAAAATCAACGATGCAGGCATGCTAATGGAGATGTCATTCCCGAAATAGAAATACTCTCAACTAATATATACCCGCATGTGATTTATATCGAAAAGCTCCCAACAAAAACACCTACAGTACCAAGTTAAATCCATCATGCATAATAGATACCCAACCAAAAAATTTAATCCAAATAGCAAAACAACTCCTACAGCAAAGAAATCTTTCCCAACCCAACATGTATAATAGGAAAAACCTAAACCAACATCCCACAACAAGTATAGGAAGGAGAACCCAAGCAACAATTTATACAAGAAACCCAAACCAACAATGCATGCATCACAAATAATTCTAACAGCAGCTAGATAACCCAAAACTGAAAATGATCCAACAACAAGTAAAGAATCGAACATGATCTAAAGATCATTCCCGCTTCACAAACAAAGACAATCGTAGGATCGTCAAGCCAAAATCGAACCCAATACGTATCAGTCGATCGAAACCCTTTTTATGTAGGGATCGAGATCCAACAACATCATAGACAAACAAAATAAACCAAAAACTGAAATCAATCAAGAGTTTAGAATTTATACCCCAAAATTTGGTGTTGGAATCTGAAGGGAGCCTTCGGACTCGGCTCGCAGGCACACACAGCGCCTCACCGGGTCGCGGCTACAACTGTGGAGAGGCTACATCATCGACACGAAGGTATCCTCACATCCGTGTCCAGTATCGACTTGTACAAACACGAGCGTATCTGCACCCAGAATGAACAATCCAACAGTACCAACATACAAACTAGGACCAACGACAAGAAACGAAATGAGATATATAAGATGTCTCAGATAAGGATCAATCATCATCTGCTGTACTAGCGTGCCATAACACGTATAGGACACGTCCCGACATGGAGCCAGTGTATCCGATAGGATCTGCAACGCTTTGGTTCATTTGGTCGAACGACCATCACCAAGAGTATCAGAGTACTCTAATAAAAACCGAAACCGACAAATAAAGTAAAACATTCAGGCATGGTATAGTGGACGTAGTCCCAAAATCAATGACGCATGCATGCTAATGGAGATATCAATCCCGAAATAGAAATACTCCCAACTAATATATACCCGCATGTGATTTATATCGAAAAGCTCCCAACAAAAACACCCACAGTACCAAGTTAAACCCATCATACATAATAGATACCCAACCAACAATTTTAATCCAAATAGCAAAATATCTCCTACAGCAAAGAAATCTTTCCCAATCCAACATGTATAATAAGGAAAACCTAAACCAACATCCCACAGCAAGTATAGGAAGGAGAACCCAAGCAACAATTTATACAAGAAACCTAAACCAACAATCCATGCATCACAAATAATTCCAACAGCAGCTAGGTAACCCGAAACCGAAAATGATCCAACAGCAAGTAAAGAACCGAACATGATCTAAAGATCATTCGCGCTTCACAAACAAAGACAATCGTAGGATCGTCAAGCCAAAATCGAACCTAACACGTATCAGTCGATCGAAACCCTTTTTTATGTAGGGATCGAGATCCAACAACATCATCGACAAACAAAATAAACCCAAAAATTGAAATCAATCAAGAGTTTAGAATTTATACCCCAGAATTTAGTGTCAGAATCTGTAGGGAGGCTTCGGACTCGGCTCGCAGGTACGCACAGCACCTCGCTGGGTCGCGGCTGCAACTGTGGAGAGGCTACATCATCGACACGAAGGTATCCTCACATCCGTGTCCAGTATCGACTCGTACAAACACGAGCATATCTGCACCCAGAATGAACAACCCAACAGTACCAAAATACAAACTACGACCAACGACAAGAAACGAAATGAGATATATAAGATGTCTCAGATAAGGATCAATCATCATCTGCTGTACTAGCATACCATAACACGTATATGACACGTTCCGACACAGCGCCAGTGTATATGATACGATCTACAATGCTTTGGTTCATTTGGTCGAACGACCATCACCAAGAGTATCAGAGTACTCTAATAAAAACCGAAACCGACAAATAAAGTAAAACATCCAGGCATGGCATAGTGGACGTAGTCCCAAAATCAATGACGCATGTATGCTAATGGAGATGTCAATCCCGAAATAGAAATACTCCCAATTAATATATACCCGCATGTGATTTATATCAAAAAGCTCCCAACAAAAACACCCACAGTACCAAGTTAAACCCATCATTTATAATAGATACCCAACCAACAATTTTAATCCAAATAGCAAAACATCTTCTACAGCAAAGAAATCTTTTCCAACGCAACATGTATAATAAGAAAAACCTAAACCAACATCCCACAACAAGTATAGGAAGGAGAACCCAAGCAACAATTTATACAAGAAACCCAAACCAACAATATATGCATCACAAATAATTCCAATAGCAGCTAGGTAACCCGAAACCGAAAATTATCCAACAGTAAGAAAAGAACCGAACATGATCTAAAGATCATTCGTGCTTCACAAATAAAGACAATCATAGGATCGTCATGCCAAAATTGAACCCAACACGTATCAGACGATCGAAACCTTTTTTATGTAGGGATCGAGATCCAACAACATCATCGACAAACAAAATAAACCCAAAAACTGAAATCAATCAAGAGTTTAGAATTTAGTGTCAGAATTCGAAGGGAGGCTTCGGACTCGGCTCATAGGCACGCACAGCACCTCGCCGGGTCGCGGCTGTAACTGTGGAGAGATTTCGGACTCGGCTCCCCAAATGCAATTACACTCCCTTGAACAAGAACAAACAGAAAAAAAAAATCAAAGAACACAAGCATTTTGTACTTACAATTATTTCATCGAACATGAAACGCACATAGAACAATTCCTAATATAATCTTTTTTTAGAGAAAAAATCCAAATCAAAATCACTCACTTAATCAAGAGAAGTCAACGATGATGCAGCCCTTTTCGGATCATCACCAACGTGGATGGAGACGTCGAAAAAACCCTAAAAGAACCCTAATTTTGGAGAGATGGATGCATGTATGGTTGTCAAAAATTAGAAGATTTTACTAAAATCATGTCAAGGAAGAATTTAGGACATAAAATAAGCAATGATCGAGATTTTAGGACAAACCGGTGGTGAAGGTTACGCCGGTGACAACCTTCCCTCTGCGGTGGAGTCTGTAACCGAGGGAGGCGAGGAACGGGCTGAGGAAAGTTGGGGAGCGGGGAGCGGGCTGAAGGGAGTTGGAGAGAGGGGAGTGGGCTGAGGGGAGTTGGAGAACGGAAGGAGAAGGAGAAAGAGAGAGGGTTTTGAATTTTTCTTAAGTGCGGGAGAATTGCGGGGGAGTCGAGGTTTCGACTTAAATTTTCGTGATTTTTTTATAACGCTCGTATCACTGGAGCACTATCAATAACGTTTTTAATGTAAACCGTCATAGATTCTAGTCTTGCTGAACTTTGATGACGCTTCCACATCAGCCGTCATGAAAACCACTTATCAAGCGTCATTAATAGGTCTTTTTGTTGTAGTTATATGGACCAATGTACTTGGATCTGTTGATGAAATTTTAGCGGTAGCAACAACAACTTCATCTTTCGCAAACAAACTAAGCAATTTGCACATCTTATTCTCAAGATTAGAACCTTTAGCACCACTCGCTAATTCATTTTGTTTTCTTTGTGCTCCTTCACTACCAAAATCTTTTATACTTGCTCCACTTGCTTTGTTGTTTTTTTTCTTTTGTCCTCTCTCACTAGCAGAAATTTGAATGCTTTTTTTGTTTTGTGCTCTCTCGTTATCTTGCTTTTGTTTGCTTTTTTATCTCTTATTAAAAGACAGCTAATCGTTGGGATTTTCTTTGTGTTTTCTTTTTGCTATGTCGTTGGTCGAATGTTGAATACTTGTGTTTTTCCATAGTCATTATATTAAATAGGCCAAATATTAAATTTTGCTATCAAATGCAACGATAAGACCCAAAAAAGTTAACTATCAGACATGTTTAGAATTAACTATATGCCCTTTATCATATTCTTAAGGGTATTCAATTTTCTGTCTCTAAGACTATTATTCAGATGATGGGTTGTTGTTGCAGAAGGGATCGCAACCTCTCTAATGCGATGATTATCCCTCTCATCTTACAGCATTTTGATATTGACTTATCCACTTGTGCTCTTGAATCTGAGCCCAAGTATCTTCAGCTGTCACGTCGCAGCACAGCCGCTCCTTCTGCTCCTCCTACCGCTCCTGCTCCACCTTCTCAGGATTACCCTATGTCATTTGAGGGTATCCATCAGCATCTCTTAGATTTGCGAACAATTATCACTGACACATCCATTGAACACGAGTTTCATGATTGAGTCAGTTTCAGGCTCTTGCCAACTCTTTTGGCGACCTTCGTTTTGCTCAGACTGTACATTCTGCTAGTTCTCTTCCTAGAGATGCAGCTGTTTCGGGATACCGCTATGAGGATGAGGTGGTGCATTCTTTCTTAAAGCCCGATAATGCATATGATTGGTATCGTAGTTCTGGTGCTACTCCACACCCATCTGGAGCTGGCACTTGTGGAGATGGTCCATCCGAACATGATGGTACTGCTGGTACTGCTGATGATGATAACTCTGAGGATATGTGATCTAGACGTGATATATTTTATCTAGACGTCATTTAGTGAGACTTTATTATGTCTATGTTTACTTTGAAATGCTCCGACATTCAAAGATATCATTTAGTACTTTTATTTTTTATTTGCACTGAGACTGTATTGACTGAGATTATGTGTTGTGAACATCTATTTGATGCTTTGCTTAGCATATTTTATTTTAGTTTAGTATTTTTCCTCATTTCTTGTTCTAGCACTATCTCTTTATGCTTCAACATATAAACTGTCTGTAAAATATTTGTTTATCCATATTTCTTTGTATTTCTTCAATGCTTGTTCCTTATGCATGAATTGCGGGGCAGGCTTCTCTCATTGCAATTATTTTTCTAAGTGACAACGGGAAAGAAATAGGATCTAATATATTTTGCTGGATACAAAAAAAATTTCAGGACACAGCACAGTACAATATTTTGGTTCTTTTTTAAATCAAACGATCAAGATGTTATATCGGTCAAGGTTTGTCAATTATTAAAATAGGGGATATTGTTGGCCCATTGGTCATGGTCGAACCTAATTTTAATAATTGATCAAACTCTGTCTCTATATAAGGGCTATTATTTGGACTCTTGGACAACTGCCAAAGAACTGCTACTTATCTATTCAAGACCGAAGCTGATTTTGCCGTATGAGACTGTATTTCTATATACAATATAATTTTCACATTTATTGAGTCTAGGAATACATTGTACACTGAGTCGTACTAGCAAATAGGCAACCCCAAAAATGTTTTCAAAATATCCTATATTTTGAAAAACAGCCCATTTGACAAAAGCTCATAACTGCTTAAACTTTTTCTAAAAGCCAAAACCTAAAACCTGCTTTTAAAATGGCCAAAATATCAAAAACCACTCTCAAAAAATTTGGCCAAAATTCAGCCAGAATTTGCCTACTTCCCGTTTGATTTTGAACTTAGTCTTCCTGTAGTTACAGATGCAACGGCTACTTGCCGAGATTTTCTCATAGAACTCTGCCGAAATTTTGTCAGAATTCTGACTTTGGAAAACCTATAAAGAATATTAATCATTTCAACGCACTCATTCACTTTCTCATCTCTTCTCTCTAAGCTTAAACGTCTTCCAAAGTTTTCAAAAGCTTTCATTTTTAGATCCCAAGCCAGTTACAATCCTCTAGTCGATTTGCCAGTACGGTACAGTCTAGAAGTTTCAAAAAGATTGTAATCAGAGGCTTGATTGAAGAAAGACACTACATAATTGAAGTTGGTCGAGTACTTCGTATCATAGCTCGCGTTTGTAGAAGTTGCAAGGACTTCGTATGAAAACTTGTGATATTTTCCAATAGTTGATTCAACTAGAAGCTAGAGTTCTTCCGACTAGAATAGTTCTCACAAGAGGGAAACCAGTATACATCGTCGTCTTTGCGTTTGCTTTCTGATCTCTTCCTTTACGTTTATTTACTTATGATATATACATTCTCTGTGATCTTGTTGCTAACTTTTTAATTAGCTATTTTACGCTGCCTACTTTATTCACACCCCTCTAGAGTATTACGCTTTACGATTCATTCCTACACTCCCCCTGTCCTCGCTTGTGACTTAGGTCTTCCATTCCTGTAGGAAGCCACCAGAGCGGACTCCCGTGACGATTCTACTTGCTTGTGCCAGACCTCCTTATTCAATAAGCTACTTTTTACTGCCTCTATCGTGACAACTCCATTAGGTGCAGAGTCGCTCATCGAAACCACTAACGTCTTCCAGCTTTCCCACAGAGAACTCAAGAGCAGTAGTGACTGAAACCCATCATTAATTACCATATTTATTACAGATAGCTGATTGATGAAATCATGAACCTCGTTCAGATGTTGTGCCACTGGGATACCCTCCGAGTACTTCAAGTTGACGAGTTGGTGAATAAGAAATACCTTATCGCCAGCCGTATTTATTTTGTACGTCGAATGCAGCTTCTCCCACAATGATTTTGTCGAACTCCCCATGGACACGTGGTGAAACATCGAATCATCCAACCATTTGTGGATGAATACAACGGCCTTCCGATCCAGCCATCAGTAGCTTTGTGCTGTCTCCCTCCAACGGACCATGCTAGTCCTTACACCAGAGTAGATCCTCCATCCTTGGCTTCTAAATCGCCCAGTTACCCGATGTAAGGGTAGTCATACGAGTGTTCATCTGCTCCTTAGACATAGTTGCCAAAACCTCCAAACCTCTGATACCAATTATTGGGCACGTGCGAAAGCGTTTTCCAAACCACCTGATCAAAACAAACTCCCGTCTAATGGACACCAAGCACAAGTTGAAGACAAGTATACGACGATGATGTATGTCACCTGGATAAATCCCACCCTTTAGTAACTCAGATGAAATTACAAGATTGGCAGAACTCATGTTGAACCCTTTGCCCTACTAGGTTCAACCCCCTCACCACTCTCAAGAAAAAAAATAGAAGATTACAATTGAGATCACTCACCAACCCATAGCAATCTTCCTAACCGAAGTCGACGACTCCTCGATTAGATCTTCTTCTTCCTTTTATCTTGGATGGCGAAGTCCTAAGAGCAAACTACGGACTTTCTCTAAGACTTTCTTGTCGACGAGCACCCTGAATCTTCACTTTGTGCCTTCCCTGTGTGCCTCCACCCTCACCTCATATAAATAATATGAGAAATCAACTTTTAGGGTTAGAAAATCCTAAAGTAGTCCGCCATCAGATCTGCCCGTACTAATAATAAACGGTGTAAATTATATTCCATCACCAATTATGGACGTCCAAGTATGGTCAAATTAAATATTTGATACAAATTTGTAAATCTAATTAAATCAGATATTTATTGTAGATTTCTAAATCATATCAAATTAAATCTTTTACCATATTTAGGCTCCAACATTTGCTCTTACCAAATCTAGATTGGACTATTCTAATAGGAGCATACAATTTGAATAACGAAAATAATTTATTGACTCCTCATTAAGAAAGGGTAAGAGCATAAATAGTTCTCAATAATAAATAAACTACTCTTAGCAAATTGACGGCTACAAGATATTCATGTAACACAATAATAATATATATTTTAATATATTTATATATATATAAATAACAATATATCATAATATATATATATATATATATATATATATATATATATATATATATATATTATATATATATATATATAGATAATATAATAATATATATCTTTTTTAATAATATAATATATATATATATATGAAATATTATGAAATATTATATGAAATATTATGACTATTTGAAAAAAAAATTCCATAATAATAACAACAACCCCATCCCCCACTCCACCAAAAAAACTAAGTTTTGAAAAATGAAAAACAAAGATAACAATATTCAAAAGAGGAGAGGTATATAATTTCTGGACAATTATGTACTATGCATAGATGAGATTGACTACAACCTTGAATCTCACTTAATGACAATTGTCTTTATCTGAAGAAGTACTTGATGGACTATGCTTTCAATCTGACTTCTTGAACTAGATTCAGAAAATAGTACACAATATGCTAGAGGTTCTTGGGACTATCGGGTGGCACTTTTGATTAGCCATACGCACTTTTTAATATTCATGAGAGTTGTCTAGGATCGTCATGTCGTATGGTCGCGGCCTTCACAACACTCTTATATAGGTAGGTCCTCAAGAGTTGGTGATAGGAATCAACCATGCATATCATGCTTGGACCTATTAAGAGTTTAAACTCATCATAACCATATCACACTGGAATATTGTCACCATAGGGATGGGGTATCCATGTACGACATGGTACAGCCTCTTGGGTATAATTTGAAGAGAATTTAATCTCAGGATCAGTATTCCATAATAGTCAACTATGTCCAGCTTATTCCTACCTATTGAACTGGCTTCTTGGGATCTCCAGTCAGACTCGGTTTGGTTGCCACTGCTGGTGACTAACTTATGGGCTTAACCTCATCCCCTCGATGATACTATAATTAACTTCCTGGACAAAATTGTTCGTCAAGAGTAAATAGACTCTTCGTCAAGAGATCTGTAAAGTTCTTTTATGACTTTTATATTCAAGAGCCACATTTTTTTTCCTTTTAGGCTTTTTTAATATCTTAAAATATAGCTACACGTACCTGTTCATCTTAGAATTCCTAAGGTCATGCTTTAGTAGTTCTTTTAGCATAATTTATAAAAAAGATAGGTACAGAATTATGTAGGTCACGTACATGCATAATAAGATACTTGATCTATTTAGTTTCAATATATTGTGAAGACATAGCACGAGTAAAATTGACCTTGATCTATTTGATATATACATAGTAAGATATCTGAGCCATTCAACTTCAGCACAAACTATATTTAAATATACTATTTCAAATTCTTTGATACTCCTAGCTATGGGAGTTTGTGTGAAACTCGTAATTTTAATTAATTATTTAGTGCTTATTATTATTATTATAAATCATTTATTTAGGAAAATTGTATTTCTGAAATTTTGAATGTTGGTCCTGACCCGAACCTGTCCTAAACCTATTTCGAATTATTTTCGAAACCGAACCCAATTCCGGTTTTCGAAACCATTCCTATGTATTATTCATATAATATATTTAAAAAAACAAAACAAAAGAATTCTTTTTAATTCTCTTTACACCCTTTCTTTCTCTTTTACTTTTCATTCTCTCAACAGAGGAAAGAAAACCTTTCCCTCTCCCAAAACGTGCGTGAGCAAGCCGACTTCCACGGCTTCCACAACTGGCCACCCCGACTTCTCCTTTTATCTTCCCGAAACCTCCAAAATTTTCTCCTATAAAACCCTCTCCATCCTCTCCATTCAGCATCACCACCATCTCTAAACTCCCAAACTTCTTTTCTTAATTTTTTTCGTACCCTAACCGAGCTCCACCTCCCGGAGTTTCTCCCGACCCGCGCCCAGGTCGACCCCGAGCTCCGGCGCCGTTACCCGGCGCTGCACCCCTCCGCCCGCACGGACCTCCGTGAGTCCCTGGCCCTCTGCCGGACCCGCGCCCCTGTGCCCGAGCCCCGAGCGACCATCCCCTTTCCGGCCAGCAGCCCACCGCCAGCCGGATCCCGACCCCGGTCGGCCCCCTCGCCGCGTCCGCCGGTTTTCCAACGCCGGCGCCCGCCTCCGGAGTCTCCTGTGCTCCGCTGTTTCCGAACAGCGCTGTCCAGCGCTGTCCTTGGGCTTCCGAACCTGCTGTCCTCGTTTATTTTTCTATATCTGCACCTGAGAGCTCTAGCCGAGCAACTTCTGGTATATTTCTGTTGCCCCGTTTCCATTTTTCATAGTCTATGATGAATTTTGGTCCACGAATATCCCGGGAATTCGATAAACGAGATATTTTTGAATTTTCTGAAATCCTTTCGGAAACGTTTTGTGAGTTTTCAGAATATTTCTATGGTTTGGTTTTCCAATTCCTTTCGGAAATGGTTATGTGGCTTATTTTTCTTTGAGTGTTTCTGTTGGTTTTGGAATTTCCGAGGAGTTTCGGTTTTCCGAAGTTCATTTCGGGTTTTCCAAATTTCCTTCGGAAATGTTCTGCGAATTAGATTTTTATTGTGGATAGAAATTAATTCTGTGGTTCCCTGGTTTGGGATATTATATATTGGTATTTATGGCACATTTTTTCCAGTTTTGGGTTATCCCAAAAATAGAGGGAATGTTGTCGAAATTTTTATAAAATTTTATAAATGAATTTCAAATCGGTTTTCGGAGGTTATTTATTTAAATAGATTTTTGGGCGACGACCATACCGGTCCGTGGGCCCTAGCGAAATGCAAACGAAACTAGTTTTACCCGGACGTTGAGGCATTACCTATTTTCAAATATGAATATTAGACCAAGTCTGAGACTTACTTTATTTTCATATTTTACAATTAAAATATAATTTGGAACTTGCTACTGGTTTATAGTATTTTGAGTGCAGGGCCTCGGCCTTCTGAACGGACCGCTTTCCGACGTTCAGAACTCACCAGCAAACTCTAAATTTATTTAATTATGTAAAGTTTGTAAGGGCATAAGCCCAGTTTTCTACTTTATTTTGCTGTGGACTTGTATTGTGTAGATTAGGATTTTTTTCTTTATTTTCTGGATGGTTTATCTTCTTCGTAATTAGGCGTTTAGTTATATAAATGGCTATTAAATATTTCGTATAAATTAATAAGAATTTTTCACGATAAAATAACTTGATTAAAATATTAATAATTAACAAAATCCACGTTTTCTTATTTGAAAGAAAAACAGTAGTTTTATATATAATATTACAAAATACAAGTTTTTGCCAAATTAACCGGTAACGACAATTTTTCCAAGTAAAACCAGAAACTGGCTATCCAACTAAATGAGAACCAACGTAGTACGCGTCGTAAACCGTTAGCAGTAGAATAAACAAACTTAAAATCTGACTAGGACCTGCTACTAGAGATTGCAACTAGCACACCTAGAATGGTCCCAATATTGGTTCTAAGTCAAGTTCTCCAACTGTAGGATCTCAGGAGACGAACCTAGCATCTTTCCGGAACCAACACTGTTTCTAGTCATAAACAAGGCAAGTACATTTTGTGTTAATTTACAATTATTTAATAATCGTTTTATTGCAAGTTTGAACCATGATGCAATACGAAACTCTCTCTGAGAGCACTGACTGATTGACTATTGGGTACTGGGGGAGTAGTGTAATAAGTATGACCACATCCAAAGTAATAATTTAGAACTGTATTAGCTTACCCCTCATACACACGGGAATAAGTCATATCATTTACTGTACAACCCAATCCGGTCATATTCATTGCCTATTCACATCACAATGTTTTAACTGCTGGAGAACTGTTTATTTTAAATTGTTTAAAAGTATATAATTCTATTATTATTTCAATTGTTGAATTATCATGAATTGTACTTTGCTCCCTCCTGACTGGAGACCAACATTTTTAGAGATCTGATGCCTGTTTCCGCAGAACCTGGAACCCAAGAACAGTAGAGCTGGATAGTAATTTATTTTGGTAACCAATGTATCAAGTGTAGTTGTTGTAATTAATAGTTGTTATATTTCAGAAATTTTTAATTTGAATAAAAGATTTTATATTCGTTAGAATTTTATCTGCATGTGTTTCACTGCTTGATACAGCTTACTGCCGCCGTCGCAACAACGGTGCAGGCTGGGCATGATCCGATTCGACCCAACAATTTGGGACCGGGTCGTGACAGTTTGTCACATGGACCTATCAACTTATGAGTATCTAAGTTGTTCCATAGATGAAATCTTATACTGGATCTTAGTAATCTTTAGCGTTTTTATATCCGAAGAAAATGTCATATAATAACTCAGAAAAATACTTAAAATTCTATGAAACCAATTGTAGTCCATTTATTTAGGAACTTTTGGTTTGGGTAAGCCAGATGTTTGGATTACTCCTAAATCATACTATGTGTCATCAGAATCATTTAACGAAATGTGTGATTCCATTAATTATTGATATAAGCCTTAGAATAGTGAGTCAAAAAACTATCTGACTATGTCACCTCTTAAAGTAAGATACAGTAACTTTCAGCCTTGCCTCTAAAAATTATATTTATAAGCCATGTTTACAAAATGATAGTCTAAAGTACTATAAAGTATTTTAAGTTATTTTTTCTCATTGACCTTATCAAATCTTTAGTTTATCAAGTTTTCATCAACTTGGGTTAGTTGTAGGGGCTGGTTCCCAGCTAGAGAAGGTCCGCAGTGGGATGATTAAATACCGTGTCGCTTAGAGCTATATACGCATGATTGATAGAAGGACCCTTTCGGCTTGTACCCAAAATAATCTAAACTCTAGATTTATAGGGATTTGCAATATCACTAAACTAATTTCTTTTGAGTAAACAGTTTGAATGTCTCACAGAAAATTATAATGTCACGAATTATATGCAAATCAATGTTTGCTTAACATAATCTAAGTATTGTGATGAACAATATTGTGATTTCTTTGTCTGAGTAGAAATTCTAATATCGTGATAATATGATCAACTAAGATTCAAGCATGCAAACTCACAGAAAATTATAATGTCACGAATTATATGCAAACCAATGTTTGCTTAACATAATCTAAGTATTGTGATGAACAATATTGTGATTTCTTTGTCTGAGTAGAAATTCTAATATTGTGATAATATGATCAACTAAGATTCAAGCATGCAGAACTAACATGCGAAGAATATCACTTTAGTACAACAATATACAGAACCATATATATAAACCAAGAAATTGGCTCACAGATTTCATACAATATATTTCTTCAATTAAATTTAGGAATAAAAAATGACTAGAAAATATAGGTTGTACATATGAAAATTACTTTTTCAATTGATTGAAGCACTTTATCTTCTTTATTTTTGGCTTAGTAATAACACTTCAAAAGAAATGTCATTTTGTACATCATTTTAAGTAGTTCCATTATTCTCACTAAACAACCATTAGTATCCAAGAATTTAGAAAATAAGATTTACAAAATATCACATTAACAAAGATAGAGCAAAGAACTTTTATTTTTTATACCTTCACCCTTAGCATGTTTGCTCCTTTTCTAATCAAGTCACAATCTCTAATGCTTCTGGCTTAGAGAGAATACATTACAAATATCATGTTAATAGTAAAGTACAAAAATTAGTTTGTATTATTGTCAATGCTAACAAGTCTCTCATTTTCTAAATATTTGAAATATTTCTAATGATTACGTCTTAAAAAAATTGAGGTAAGTTTGTATATCAGTATAAATGAAACAGTGCACAACTTGTTTATTCTGATTAAAGCTCCACAAATATATTTGCTGAGTAAATATCAATATGGAAAACTAATAAAAATAATGGACTAGTGCCTAATAGAGTGAGTATAATTCATGTAACATATGCCAAAAACTAATGAATGAATACACATGAATGGTGTTCAATGATTCAATGACATTAGTCAATGGGAAGCAATGGTTGATCATGTTAAGGTCATTTACAAAAATTGAAACTATATGAGCTAGCCTATACAATCTCTACAAAATTATAACTAATTAGCGACGGATGTATCCATCGCTATATCTAGCATACCCGTCGCTATTTATAATTACCAACTGATATAGTACGTCGTTAGAATTATTGTCGCTAAGAAAAATCTGTCGGTAATCAACACTGCAGGGACAACTTACTGATTGATTTGGCGACATTCAGTCAGCGACGGATTAGCAACGAATATTTTTCGTTAGAAAACGTTGAGATAACTTTGCGATGGATTAGCAACAAAGTTTTGTGAGCCCACAAATACAAATTTTCTAGAAGGTTATCGAAGGAAATTTATGTCGATAATATGGCTGATACGCTTTTGGGTATCAAGCAGCACATTGACGATGGATGTTTTCGTCGGTAGTTCGTCGGTGTGCTGTAGAAATATGTCGGTAGATGTCGCTAGTGTTGGCCCATACAACAATGGTCAAACCGATTTTGATAATTGACTTAAAAGTCCAACCTTGATGAAAAGAAACAAAAATCGTAGATTTCGTCTTAACTAATTTTTCTACTTTATTTTTGTATTTTTTTTTTGTTATTGAGTCTAGAAAATTGTGCGTCGGGATCACTGGAAACTTGGAAGAATTTTTGACCCAATCCATATCCCTTGACCCTAAACTTTTATTTTTCCACAAAACTCCACAAAACCAAAAGTGACCTAAAATCAGCCTAACCGATCTCGGCCAGAGTTCTGCCCGAACTCGGTCCACATAAATTTCTCCTGGTCAGCAGCTTCTACCTATTCTTTTGGATCTACAACGTTCAAAATGATGAACGTTAACCCTACCGAGTTCTGCCCGAACTCTGTCATAGAAAACCTATAAATATGGAAGAATTTCATATTTTTATTCACTCATGCATTCTTCATCTTCCATATCTATTCTCAAGCCTTCCGATATACTTAAGAGCTTTAATCTTCCAATTTTCAAGGCGACTCCTATTCTTCTAAGTGCCGATAGTTTTCGATTAGGAGTATTCGAGTTGTACAAGCTTGCAGTATAAAAGCATTCTTTCAGAAAGGTATTTCTAAGTTTGATCGTGGGCTTCAGATAAAATACGATGGTGTTGAAGTTGGCATGTTCTTCGGAGCAAAGTATGCAGTGTAACCTCTATTTGAAAATAGTGGATTATAGCGAGTAAGAGTTCTCGCAAACTTGACTAGTCATCTCAGAGGAAAAACCAGTATAAACCTCAATGTTTGCGTATTACTTTCTTGTCTTATTTACTTATTGTTTTACTTTACTGTATTTAAGTATTTATATATAATTGCCTTTGCCTGCTTAGTTTTTAATTGGGGAATATTTTTCGCAGCACTCTATTCACCCTCCCTCTAGAGGTGCCATCGATCCTATAATTGGTATCAGAGCACGGTTTCTCTCTAGCTGGAATTAATTTCCTTTGAGATAGGGCATCATTATACACAGGCAATGGTGGAGGCCAATCTATAAAAAGGCTACCCCTATTTGATGGCACAAACAACACATATTAAAAGATATGCATGAGCTTTTACCTCAAGTCTCTTGATTTTGATTTATGGTCGATTGTCATTGATGGTTACAAGAAACCACTACCTATTGTGGTAGACGATGAACTAGTTAAATAACCACATGACAGATATACCGACAATGAAAAAAAACAAGCAAGTCTTGATGCAAAAGCTATTAATGCTTTATTCTGTGCTGTAGATAGAACTAAGTTTAACAGAGTATCAACATGGGTCACGTCTCACAAGGTTTAGAAATGTTTTGAGGTTACTCATGAAGGTACTTCACAAGTGAAGGAGTCCAAAATCTTATGACTAACAAAAGAGTATGAAGCATTCAAAATAAAGCCTAATGAGACTATTACAAATATGCTTAATCGGTTTCTAGATATTGTTAATCCTCTATCTTCCCTTGGAAAAGAATACAGCAATCATGAAAAATTTTAGAAGATACTTTGCGCGCTAACCAAGAACTAGAAACCAAAAGTAACGGCCATTATTAGAGGTAATGAGCTCACTACGACGACTCTTGAAACCCTTATAGGAAAGCTTATGATGCATGAGCTGGACCTTAAAGATTTCGATGAGCCAGCACCAAAAGAGAAGGCTATAACATTCAAAGCTAACCACAAGATAGCCTCAAATGATGAAAGTGAGACAGATAGCTCAGACAACGATCAGATGACACTCATGACAAGGAACTTCAGAAGATTCCTCAAATATCAGAAAACAAACAAGAAGAAAAAAGATTCCATAGATGACGAAGAACTGATTTGCTACAGCTATAAGAGAACAGGCCATATCAAGAAAGAATACCATGTAGTTGTAACACCCACTTTTCTAAATTGAGGGTAATTTTGAACTTTTGTAAAAGTTTATTATTTAATAATAGGATTTATGATTTATGGAAATTTTTAATTAATTTAATACTATTTAAAATTGGTAAATTATAATTTTGATGTGTTAGCTAGTGAACTCAGAACTGTTGAGCCTAAAGACTAACCATGACCATGGGGACCTAACCATGTAATTAGAATGACTATTTACAACTTTTTAGGCTAAGGATATTTTGGTCATTTTATGACTTTTGAATTATTTAGGATTTTAATTAATTGATAAATTTTAGATTATTTTAATAATATTTAAATTGATGTATTATGATTTTGGTCATTTTTTGTATTTTAATATTTTGAGAAAATTTTATATTTTTAATATTGTTTTTATTGGATTTGTTTAGTCGGGTTTGAGTTTCGTCTCGTTCTGACTTGTATTGTGACCCAGGTAGCTTAAACTCTAGATGAGACCCAATATTAAGTTAAGCATGGCTCACAAGACCCAACATTTAAGTTAGTTAATTAAACTAATATTTATCATATTAGAATGGTTAAGTTAGAGACTCAAAACTAGATCATTTTGACCCCAAACTTGAACCTAGTCTAGACTTAACCATATGAGACTAGAGAGGGGCAATTAGGACATTTTCCATTAGCTCTAATGGATACTTTATGGCAGCCACCTTTAGAAGAGAATGATTCATTTCATTTAATGCAATCTTGCCTCTTTTATTTTCCTTTTGTTCTTCCCCAATTTTAGAGAGCCTTCCCATTGATTTGATCTCCAAATCAAATCATTCCTTCACCAAACCTTTCCTCAATCATTCTCATTCTCCAAGGAAAGGGTGCTACCAAGGATTGGAAGAGGAGTACAAGGAGGAGTGTCCACTTTGAGGGATCTTCGTATCGGAGCCGTGTCCTAAAGGATTTTATTGGGATTCCACTCTCAATATGTAAAACCCATCCTCTAAATCGATTTCCTTTGCATATAAATTAGTTTTGAATCCGTAGGATCCATCCTCATGCATGTGTCCCATTTAGATTCAAATTCGAGACCATTTGGAGCTCTCTTGAGGATTTTAGATATGTGTCTTCTGTCCTACTTGATAGATCCCAAATTAGGACACCCCATGTGTATGTATGTATAATAATAGTTTAAATAGATATTTAAATTCAGTTTTAGAATGGTTAGAGAGTGGATTGATCTTAGTTAGGATGATTATAATGAGTTTCATTTGGATACCTATGTTTGTATCCAAGTATCTTGGCCTATATGTGTTCTTTTGTCAAATTCGTCATAATATTTATCCACATTTTTATTGACCAAAGCAACTTAGAAATGTCATAACTTTTAGCTTAGAACTCCGATTTATCTCCCATTTTTTTAAAGAACCGTATCAAAGTTAACTTTCCAAATATATATTTTAATAAGCCAAATTCTTTCTGTAACTTTCTGTAGAATTATTTGAGTGTCAGCTGTACGAAAGATGAACGTGTTTCGGTATTTTCACAATTTCGGGAGCTTTCGGACACGAAAATGCGATCCGTTTGAAGTTTCGGAAAGCTAACACGAAGGGCTACAACATAATTTAATCCTAGAATTTAGTAGAGGTCCAATTGGTATAGTATTGGTTTTAAGTAGAAGAGTGACTATACGATATATGCATTTTGTGTAACCTATGAGCCTATGTAGTATGGATATTAAATGAATATAGATTATGTAATGCATGATATGTTAGATGAATGAAATAATATATATATATATATATATATATATATATATATATATATATATATATATATATGATATATATTCTCTTTACATTAATGTATATATATGGTTGAATGCAAGCATGTACGAATACAATTAATAGAATGCATATAAGCAATGCATGAATGAAAGAATGATATACAATGTATGCATGAAAGTATATAATGAATGTTAGATATGAATGCAAGATATATATGTAATGATAGATATGAATGCATAATATATAAATATTGTAATACAATATATAATGATAACATGTATGGTAATATAGAGTATATGATGCAAGCATGAATGAATGGAGGAAATACATGTATATAGGTAATATAGAATGTAATATATAAATTCAAGCATGCAAAATAATGTATTGTATCCATATATAATGTATAGATGCATGTATGTATGTAATATGCATGAATGATATGTATGTAATAAAAATAAGTATATGTATGCAACTTAATGATATGTGAATGGATATAATGCCTGAACTGAAATATGCATGCATATAGGATATGAATGAATGTATATTAGACAAGCCATGCAACCCCTTTAACTTGATGTAAAATCTGAACACACTTGTGTACTATAACCCTTTCTTGAAAAAGTGAATCTAAATAATGCAAACACTTGTATTAACACTTACACATTGGTCTTAATGCTGATTTAGTTTCACATGATGTATCACATGCACACTTGACACTTAACACTGTCATACTCTATCTCTTAGCATCTTAATACATGACTTGTTGTATGATATATATTGCCTTGTTATAACCTAATATCTATTGATGCCTTAACCTATTTTGGATGTATATATATATGATAAATATATATAGATAGTTGTGAGTGATGGCTTGTTTAGCCTTGTGTTGTTGTGTACTTGCTAGGATAGACTAGTAAGGCTTAGTGAGACTTGCTGGGATTAGGATTTGACCTAGTTGACCTAGTTTGACTAGTCTACTTGACTAGAGTTGACTAGAGTTGACTAGAGTTGACCGAGAGTTAACTTTAGTCCAGTTTGGCCCCAAACTTCATGTAGATATATTGTAGCAGTCTGTTATATTATTTTGGACTTGTAGTGACTTGTACTGTTCTATAGGAGACATACACCACTCCTCGGACAGTAGATACTCTTCAGATACTCAGGATACAGGCGAGTACATTCTCTGATCATTTCATATCTTATTTAGGATTATATTCCAGCTTTAGATTACTTTACATTATGCTGACACGTTGGTAACACGGATTAGTACTATATGGATCTTGTTGTGCGATGTTATCCCCTTAGCGGATACATCGGGTATTCGTGTTCGTATACTTTATCGTGAACATCGTGTACTCCTTGTATTTGTGACATTCTTGTACGAAACGTGTGAATCGTGTATAATCATGTATTCACATGACCTTCGTGTACAATAATATAACTTAGCTAGATCCTTGTGTATTGATTGGGGCGAAGGAGTAGAAGTGGTTATGTATTCAATCCAGTAGATTACTCGTGTACAAACCTCTGTAGATTACTCGTGTACAACATCGTACCGTTTACATAACCATCTTGTGCTCTGAATCACTAGCACTGTTAGTTCTCTATATACTGTAGCTATTTACTTACAGTCTCTCTCTTTTTATCATGTTATTTCTTCAGTTTTCTGTATCTTACTCTCTAGCATGTTTATATTTCCTAACCTGTTATGATTTTGTTGAGATGTACAGTACTCGCTCCCGTCCTGACTGGACCTGTTGAAAATTTTATAGTGAATGATGAGGCTCTGGTGTCTACCCACTATGGTACAGTTTTAGACACTTGTGACTTGGACCCACTAGCAGTTGATGATACTCCCCTAGATTAGGATGTCTTTATTATCTTTCCCGGATTACTGTATTGAGATTCTGAGATGTTATTTGGGATATGTATTTTTATTTAGACACTTAGACTTCTGGATTGTATCTCTGTGTTTCCATTCTGGTTATCTATCTATCAATCTATCTTTTCATGCTCTACCTTAGATGTGATTGAGACTGTATCTGCTATGTCACCTCCATTCGGAGAGTATATACTATACATGTACCTTTATATTGTTAGATGTTTGACCTAGGACAGCGTTCTATCGCCGATACTGCGGCGTAGGCTGGGCGTTGTTACGTGCTCGTACCCTTACAGTGGGTGCGGGTCGTGACACGTTTTTAGTGGTGGCCCATGCAGGTCAAGTTTATGTAGTGATATTCGAACTAAAGTATCACTACAGCCTGCAGTAGGATTAGGATATTTTGAAGGTACTCAATCACACTAGAAAACTCTTAATCAGATTCATTTTATCTAAATTTGTTGTTTATTATCATTCCTTGAGTATAAATTGTCCTCCTTTGAATTTTTGCTTCATTCTCAGAAATTACTTCTTGTTTTGATCTGTCTTCATGATGGTTATGGAGACGCGATCTCATCGCTCCGGTCCGGGAAATACTATCGAGAGGCTGGCCACCTCTCGTCCTGTTCATCAGGTCCTCGAGACCGCAGCTCCTATTGTGTCGACTCAGGTTGACATTTTTGCTACATTGGAGGTGCACCTCTATCTGTACAGAGATTTTTCTCGTCATTCCTGATTTCTCTCAGCAGCAGTGGTTCATGCAGCATCATCAGCAGACCAGGGGAAACCAGCAGGGCGAGCTATCGTCAGGACAGCCGAGGATGCACAGACCATTAGAGATCTTGCTGCAAGTTCCTTTCTTCTCTATTCCATTCTCGTAATTGTCCCTTATAACTATCTTGAAATTCGATTCCATCTGTTCCTTGTTGACTGATCAATTTGTTATGTTGTTCATGTGTTATGTTTGCTTTTTTCTTCTGAGAAAAAAAAATCATATGGGCTAGGTCACCTCAGTTATGGGATCTAGAATCTTCGATAGTCATGTTAGCTGGCATAGTGAGGACATATAGTCAGATTTTGGACCTATTTCTCGGGTGTGGAAATTTAAGGTTTTCGCCGTCGCATGCGACAATGCAGAAATTTTAAATACCATGAACCTAGAGGTATGTACCTTAGTCAATGACTCTGTCATTATTGTAGCCTTGCTTACTAGCATGATGAGGATTTAGAGCACCATGATTTTGGATAGACGCATATGATTATCAGATTGTACCTTAAATGCTCTTGAACAAGTCTTCTCTAGTTTTGTTCAGTCTTTCAAAAAAAAATTGTTTTGTTTGTTTTGTTCTCATTATTTAACTTAGGAGTAGGAGTAGCTTTAGCTGTATTATAAACCTTTGTGTAACTTCTTACTATGAATCTCTTCTTAAAATAATGAATCGATAATTTTGCTAGACCTTATCTTGGATTTGATATTATAGCTCTGGTTTCAAAATGGTTCCTTCTTTTAAACAGATAAGCAGAATAGATTTTATCGTTATTTCCTTCTTGCTATTATTCTTTTATTAAATAATAATAATAAAACTGTCTTGATTACATCAATCACCTGCTTTGCAATCTTGGTAGGAATCTAAATGTTGGTCTTGAAATAGAATTTAATTTTTATATTGGGACATGATAATATATATAGTGGACACAGACACTTTGTCTGACACGTATTCATGCTACACTTTGATTATCAACCCATCTAAATATATATTAATATGTTGTTGATGTTAAATTTTTAAAACCCCAATATTTCTGATACAGTACAGTTTCAAAGACTGGTTCTCTGCTTTTCCAGTTAAAATTTATAACAAATATAAATTTCATGTTATTAGTTTTGTTACATCACTGCACATGTATGTTATATACAGGGTTTCAATTCTTAAAGAAATTGGTTGAGTTTTGTGTTTAAAATTGTCAAATCTAAGACCGTGTACATATTAACCCTTAATACTGGATTTTAAATATTAGTTCAATCTGTTGTTTTAAATGTAATATTTTGAGCTATACACATTGTTGTATGTAGGGATATAATGTTAGGTTTCACATTCTTATATGTTAGGTTGTAATAAACATTGGGTTGGTTTGATGTTCGAATTTCTCCAAAATCATAAAACTGAATACATGTTAACATTTTCACATTGATTTCAAATATTTAGTTCAATTTCAGATTTAATATGTAATATTGAACTGTATGTATAGCTAAATATATGGATAGTATGTTAGGTTTCATCTCTATCATGTTAGGATGTGTTGGGAGCAATGAGTTGGTTGTGATGTTTCAAACCCCTAAAATCTGAAATTGCATTATGTTAATATTACATTGGTTTAAATGTTAGCTTATTTTCAGATTTTGTATGTAAATGCTGAACTAAAACTGGGTTTAACCTTTCAATACTAAAGCTATAACCCTGTACAAGGACACACACAACCTAACTTAGTATACACTGCCATGTAAATCTAACCCTTCCTCTCTATGTTATGTTCATATATCTATATAGATATATATAGAGAGTTTATGCATACATGTTATAATGTATATAGATACATAACTAAATCTCTACCTCTTTATATTATATATATATATATATATATATATATATATATATATATATATATATATATATATATATATATATATATATATATAAAATATATATATATATATATAAAATATATATATATATATATATATATATATATATATATATATATATATATATATATATATATTATATATATGGTTAGCCATGCATGCTATGAGTAAATAGGTTGTGCATTGTAGATTGTTAACCAATATGCCATGAGTAGTGTAACTGGATAGCTATTGTTTTGAAATCCAAATCCTTATATATACTTTCATGTATATTTCACATACGCACATGCCTACTATCTAACAATATGAACATGTCCACATACACCCATACACACACGAACTACATAACTTTTAGAACTTACAATTTAGTCTTAACAAGATTAAAAGAATCCTATATTGTGATTGGATTTCAATGCAATTGACTTTCATTCTTTAACTTTTGATTTTGATTTTTTTTTCTGTACCCCTTTATAGATAATTGGTAGTTATCTTTATTTTATTTTTTGATAAGTACCATTTTTCATATAAGATGGTAGACTGCCTTACAGTTTTGATAATTTGTTATTTCTGTATCTTTTCCAGTTTAACACCCCTGATTGCTTGTATGTTTGATACCCTATGACCGTTTTAGCCTAGCATGACTAGTATACCTAGATGAGACATTCACTACCACCGTATGCCATGACCCTGTATGTCGTCCTTTTAAAATGATTTGTTTAAGTTCTGAGACTTTGATTGTGGGAGTTTGACCTAGAAGGAGTATGAACATTTTAATTTCGATGACAAAATTTTTCTAAGGGGGGTAGGATTGTAACACCCACTTTTCTAAATTGAGGGTAATTTTGAACTTTTGTAAAAGTTTATTATTTAATAATAGGATTTATGATTTATGAAAAATTTTAATTAATTTAATACTATTTAAAATTGGTAAATTATAATTTTGATGTGTTAGCTAGTGAACTCTAGAACTGTTGAGCCTAGAGACTAACCATGACCATGGGGACCTAACCATGTGATTAGAATGACTATTTACAACTTTTTAGGCTAAGGGTATTTTGGTCATTTTATGACTTTTGAATTATTTAGGATTTTGATTAATTGGTAAATTTTAGATTATTTTAATAATATTTAAATTGATGTATTATGATTTTGGTCATTTTTCATATTTTAATATTTTGGGAAAATTTTATATTTTTAATATTGTTTTTATTGGATTTGTTTAGTCGGGTTTGAGTTTCGTCTCGTTCCGACTTGTATTGTGACCCGGGTAACTTAAACTCTAGATGAGACCCAATATTAAGTTAAGCATGGCTCACAAGACCAAACATTTAAGTTAGTTAATTAAACTAATTTTTATCATGTTAGAATGGTTAAGTTAGAGACTCAAAACTAGATCATTTTGACCCCAAACTTGAACCTAGTCTAGACTTAACCATATGAGACTAGAGAGGGGCAATTAGGACATTTTCCATTAGCCCTAATGGATACTTTATGGCAGCCACCTTTAGGAGAGAATGATTCATTTCATTCATTACAATCTTGCCTCTTTTATTTTCCTTTTGTTCTTCCCCAATTTTAGAGAGCCTTCCCGTTGATTTGATCTCCAAATCAAATCATTCCTTCACCAAACCTTTCTTCAATCATTTCCATTCTCCAAGGAAAGGGTGCTACCAAGGATTGGAAGAGGAGTGCAAGGAGGAGTGTCCACTTTGAAGGATCTTCGTATCGGAGCCGTGTCCTAAAGGATTTCATTGGGATTCCACTCCCAATAGGTAAAACCCATCCTCTAAATCGATTTTCTTTGCATATAAATTAGTTTTGAATCTGTAGGATCCATCCTCATGCATGTGTCCCATTTAGATTAAAATTTGAGGTCATTTGGAGCTCTCTTGAGGATTTTAGATATGTGTCTTGTGTCCTACATGATAGATCCCAAATTAGGACACCCCATGTGTATGTATGTATAATAATAGTTTAAATAGATATTTAAATTCAGTTTTAGAATGGTTAGAGAGTGGATTGATCTTAGTTAGGATGGTTATAATGAGTTTCATTTGGATACCTATGTTTGTATCCAAGTATCTTGGCCTATATGTGTTCTTTTGTCAAATTCGTCATAATATTCATCCTCGTTTTTATTAACCAAAGCAACTTAGAAATATCATAACTTTTAGCTTAGAACTCCGATTTATCTCCCATTTTTTTTAAAAGAACCGTATCGAAGTTAACTTTCCAAATATATATTTTAATAAGCCAAATTCTTTCTAAAATTTTCTGTAGAATTATTTGAGTGTCAGTTGTACGAAAGATGAACGTGTTTCGGTATTTTTGCGATTTCGGGAGCTTTCGGACACGAAAATGCGATCCGTTTGAAGTTTCGGAAAGCTAACATGAAGGGCTACAACATACTTTAATACTAGAATTTAGTAGAGGTCCAATTGGTACATTATTGGTTTTAAGTAGAAGAGTGACTATATGATATATGCATTTTGTGTAACCTATGAGTCTATGTAGTATGGATATTAAATGAATATAGAGTATGTAATGCATGATATGTTAGATAAATGAAATAATATATATATATGATATATATTCTCTTTATATTAATGTATATATATGGTTGAATGCAAGCATGTAGGAATACAATTAATACAATGCATATAAGCAATGCATGAATGAAAGAATGATATACAATATATGCATGAAAGTATATAATGAATGCTAGATATGAATGCAAGATATATATGTAATGATAGATATGAATGCATAATATATAAATATTGTAATACAATATATAATGATAACATGTATGGTAATGTAGAGTATATGATGCAAGCATGAATGAATGGAGGAAATACATGTATATAGGTAATATAGAATGTAATATATGGATGCAAGCATGCAAGATAATGTATTGTATCCATATAAATTTATAGATGCATGTAAGTATGTAATATGCATGAATGATATGTATGTAATAAAAATAAGTATATGTATGCAACTTAATGATATGTGAATGGATATAATGCCTGAACTTAAATATGCATGCATATGGGATATGAATGAATGTATATTAGACAAGCCATGCAACCCCTTTAACTTGATGTAAAATCTGAACACACTTGTACACTATAACCCTTTCTTGAAAATGTGAATCTAGATAATGCAAACACTTGTATTAACACTTACACATTGGTCTTAATGCTGATTTAGTTTCACATGATGTATCACATGCACACTTGACACTTAACACTATCACACTCTATCTCTTAGCATCTTAATACATGACTTGTTGTATGATATATATTGCCTTGTTATAGCCTAATATCTATAGATGCCTTAACCTATTTTGGATGTATATATATATGATAAATATATATAGATGGTTGTGAGTGATGGCTTGTTTAGCCTTGTGTTGTTGTGTGCTTGCTAGGATAGACTTGTTAGGCTTAGTGAGATTTGTTGGGATTAGGACTTGACCTAGTTGACCTAGTTTGACTAGTCTAGTTGACTAGAGTTGATCGAGAGTTGACTTTAGTCCAGTTTGACCCCAAACGTCATGTAGATGCATTGTAGCAGTCTGTTATATTATTTTGGACTTGTAGTGACTTGTACTGTTCTATAGGAGACAGACACCACTCTCCGGACAGTAGATACTCTTCAGATACTCAGGATACAGGCGAGTACATTCTCTGATCATTTCATATCTTGTTTAGGATTATATTCCTGCTTTAGATTACTTTACATGATGCTGATACGTTGGTGACACGGATTAGTACTATATGGATCTTATTGTGCGATGTTATCCCCTTAGCGGATACATCGGGTATTAATGTTCGTGTACTTTATTGTGAACATCGTGTACTCCTTGTATTTGTGACATTCGTGTACAAAACGTATGAATCGTGTATAATCATGTATTCACATGACCTTCGTGTACAATAACATAGCTTAGCTAGATCCTTGTGTATTGATTGGGGTGGAGGAGTAGAAGTGGTTATGTATTCAATCCAGTAGATTACTCGTGTACAAACCTCTGTAGATTACTCGTGTACAATATCGTGCCATTTACATAACCATCTTGTGCTCTGAATCACTAGCACTGTTAGTTCTCTATATACTGTAGCTATTACTTACAGTCTCTCTTTTTTTATCATGTTATTTCTTCAGTTTCATGTATCTTACTCTCTAGCATGTTTATATTTCCTAACCTGTTATGATTTTGTTGAGATGTACTGTACTCGCTCCCGTCCTGACTGGACCTGTTGAAAATTTTACAGTGAATGATGAGGCTCTGGTGTCTACCCACTATGGTACAATTTTAGACACTTGTGACTTAGACCCACTAGCAGTTGATGATACTCCCCTAGATTAGGATGTCTTTATTATCTTTCCTGGATTACTGTATTGAGATTCTGAGATGTTATTTGGGATATGTATTTTTATTTAGACACTTAGACTTCTGGATTGTATCTTTGTGTTTCCATTCTGGTTATCTATCTATCAATCTATCTTTTCATGCTCTACCTTAGATGTGATTGAGACTGTATCTGCTATGTCACCTCCATTCGGAGAGTATATACTGTACATGTACCTTTATATTGTTAGATGTTTGACCTAGGACAGCGTTCTATCACCGACACTGCGGTATAGGTTGGGCGTTGTTACGTGCTCGTACCCTTACAGTGGGTGCGGGTCGTGACAGTAGTAAGAAAAGAAAGCAGGCAAGATCAGTCAAGGAAGAGAAGTACTTCGACTAAAAACAATGCTAACACAAGCATATGGTGTGAAAGTGAAGTGTGTGACTCTGAAGAAGAAGAACCTTGCAACAGCAAATCTTTACTTTATGGCTATATATGCTAAGGTAATATCCAACCCTCTCTGTGAATAATTCACATTTGATGAACTGTCTGATGCCTTTACCGAACTGTTAAAAGATTAGAAGAAAATGATGGATTTGTACAAAAGTGCCAAGAAAGAGCTAAAATTTATACAATCTGAGTTTTCTAAGCAATCTCATATGCTAGAAGATAAGTAGACACTCTTCTAGTAACACGGATGAGGTTACTTCTTTAAAGCTGAGTCTACATGATGCTCTTAAAAATCTTGAGAAAGCTAATCGAGAAAATGTAAAACTCAACGATCTCTATGAACTAGAGAAAATTAATTGCAACATTTTTTCTCAGAGAATAAATGCACTCACAGCAAAGTACAATGAAGCTTGTGACGTTTCTAAAAAATTAAAAATTAATCTGGGCAAATAGGTTATCAAATCTGTAGCTCAAGTGAACATAAGTCACAAGGCTAAGCGCAAACACAACATGACCAACACTGCTAGAGCTGCTAGAAGCCATGCATATATGTATAACTTACCACACAATAAGAAAACACACACTTCTTCAAAAACATACATACATGATCTTTGAACTACACCTAGCACTAACACTTTTGCTACATGTTATTATTGTAGTATAAAAGGACATGTATCACATCAATGTAAGATTATAGAACTAGTAGATATGAATATGTATGTTTGGGTTCCAAAAGCTAATAAATTAGGACCCTCAAGAAAGTAGGTACGAAAGGTTACAGGTTCAACTTGTGTTGTAGGTGGACCTTCTTCCTCCCATTAAAAGCAAATGGGTCATCGATAGTGGTTGCTCCAGGCATATGACAGGCGACAACACTTTATTTGCAACTCTATAGATGAAGAAAGAAGGCTATGTCACCTTTGGAAATAACTTCAAAGGACATATAATCGGAATTAGGGCATAGGTACTTCTCTATCACCCATTATTAAAAATGTATGCTTAGTAACGGAATTAAAACACAACCTGCTAAGTGTTAGTCAATTGACTGATCATGGTTTTGGAATTAATTTTGTTAAGAATAAATGTTTTGTCTATGATAAAACTTCTGGAATAACTTTTTTTGAGGGAATAAGAGAGAAAAACATATATGTATTATATCTGTTAGAAAGTACTAAAAGTACATGAAAGTATCTATTCACCACTCAAGACGAAAGCTGGGTATGGCATATGCGTCTTGGATATGCGAACATGGACACTATTGTAAGATTGTCCACAAAGAATCTGGTAAGAGGCTTACCTAATATCACATTCAAGAAAGATATAGTATGTGCCGAATATGAAAAGAATAATATATCTAGATCATCTTTAAAATCAATAAGCGTTGTAAGTACCTCTAGACCACTGCAATTATTATATATGAACTTGTTTGGACCAACTAAAGTCGCCAGTCTTGGCAGTAAGCTGCATTCTTACGTGATGATGACTACTAACGGTATACTTGGGTCTACTTTCTTGCAAATAAAAATAAAACCTTTCTGAATTTGTGTCTTTTTGTAAAAAGGTAAGAAATGAGAAAGGATTCATGATTACTCGCATACAAAGTAATCATGGAGGAGAATTTGGTTACTATGACTCTAAAACTTTCTGTGATTCAAATGGTTTGTCACATGAATTCTTTTACCCCAGAACTCCTCAATAGATGGTGTTGTGGAGAAGAAGAATAGAACTCTTGGCGATATGGCCAAAGTTATGCTTAACTAGTATAATCTTTTAAAATATTTTTGGCCTGAAGCTGTTTATACAGCATGCCATATTTTGAACAGAGTTCTTATTAGACCAATCTCTAAGAAGATTATGTATGAATTATGGTTTAATAGAACTGTAGCCTCCCTTCCCAAAATTTTTAAAATATTTTTTAATGTATTATTTAATTAATTTGAATAGTGATTTTTAGATTTTTATAAATAATTATTTAGTTAATTATTATGGTAGATGACTTTAGCCATGGTTGAGTTTTGAAGTATCAGACGACTAGGAATCATGGCACGGATAGACCAGTGGCGTGCCTTGACTAATGTATTAGTCATGCCAAGGAAGACCTAGCCATAAGTGTGTCCTAACTAGAAAAACCAAGCCAAGTTGCGACTTAACCCTTACCGAAGATTATATTTATTATTTAATTATATTATTGACTTTTAGGGAACCCGGTTGTACCAAACCAGTCCAGATTGAGCCTAAGTCAAAATCCAAGCCCATGTAGGCATGTAGTGGGACCAAATATGACCTTGTAGACATGTTTGGTAAATACAAATATTTTTATATATATTCTTAGGAATTGTCAATTATTTTCTAAATATTTGTTATAGGTAGATTATAGGTATTATTATTACTAGATAGTGTATTACAAAATTTGTATGATTTTCTGGAGCCAGATAAGTAGTGTGCATGTTGTATCCATCATAAATGACTTTTGGGCTATTTTAATTATTATTAGGATTTTATCATTAATATTACTTTATTGTTATTAAATGATAACGATTTATATTTATTAAATCATTTATTATATAAATGATATGTACATATATGTGCATATAGATTACATATGTGAGTATATATATATATATATATATATATATATATATATATATATATATATATATATATATATATATATATATATATATTGTATACGTGTGTATGTATATGTATGTATAAATATATATTATATATGTGTGTACGTATATGTATATATATATATATATTTTTTTTTTTATATATATACATATATATATATATATATATATATATATATATATATATATATATATATATATATATATAAAAAAAATATATATATATATATATATATATATATATATATATATATATAAAATATATATATATATATATAAAATATATATATATATATATATATATATATATATATATATGTATGTATGTATGTATGTACATAGGTACATGTATATATGTAGATATATAAAAAAAATATATGTAGATATATAAATATATTAATAAAAAATAAATGACAAACAAATCAACCAGCCCAGGAGCCCAAGGCCAGCCAAGCTAAACCGAGCCCAGCTAACCCCCCTTAACCGCACAGTAACTCTCAGTCGAGCCTGAGCTTTCCCCCCCCCCCCGACAGTTCAGTTATATATATATGTGGGAAACCGAGAAGGAGGGAACGTTAACCCAAACCCTAAATTTCTAACGGCAGCCACCCCACGCCTATCCCCTGGTCCTGGGTGGCCACCCGCCATCGGCGCCGCCACCACACACGGCCAGAAACCACCGTAGCAAGGCCACGCGCACGCACAACAGAGCAAAAGAAACAGAGTAGTGGTAGTGAACGCGCCAACTTCGCGACATAATATCTTCCATCTCGTTCGATCTTTTGTCGAACCAATTGCTCAAATTCGTTCACAACATAACCATCTACGTGAACCTTTAATTATATTCGAATATCCTTGATTGGATTTCTCTAGAAATCGATCCAAAATCAACGAAAAATCATTGATAAAACAGTTTAGAAAATAGTTTAGAATGCCCTGTTCAAGGATCGATTTCGATCAACTCATGCACAACATTTAGAAGCTATTTAAAGACAGTCCTAGACAACATATAGGGCATCACAACCCTTCTTGTAGTTTCTGATTTCATTAAATAGATGAGAAGTTATTCGATCCTAAAGTTCAACAAAAATATGTTTCAAAAACTAGAAAATTTATCGACACGACGTACGTCCCGCCAAACCGGGCGACGTGGTCGCGAACCGAAAGTATCGAAAGGTGCGTAACGGCTTCATGGATGTTTGGGCTTTGACGAAATTCAAATTGGTTGCGTGTGTACGACGAATTTGATGCATATCTGTCAAAATTCACCGTATCGACCTCTGTGCAAATTTCTCAATTACAATGTGCACATTCGTCAGATCGAGATAAAACTTACGCCAACAGGACCGTATCATTTTTCTGGTACTGTATGCCAAGTTTCGTCCAATTCTGAGATTGTTGATCGGATCGCCGTTTCGTGGGCCCTACGATCCAATTTAACGGACAATTTTGTACACGGCCCACCGGAATCCAAAACTGGATATACCGTTTGGTTTGTATCATCAAAACAAATCTGTAGACATGTAGTTTGACGACTTTAGAGACCATTGACTCTGGCACACTTTTCGATACAAAGCGGGTCCAACGGCGGATTTCTGGCTTGATCGAGTCTCTTTTTTGGGTCATAATATTGCCGAAGGTGGTGTTGAGGTTGACCCCAAGAAGGTTGAGGCTATCGAATGTTGACCAGTACCTCGTACAGCTTCAGATGTATGCTGCTTTCTGGGATTAGCAAGCTGCTACAAATAATTTATGGCAGACTTTGCCAGGATCTCCGCACCCTTGACATGGCTGACGTGTAAGGATGTGTGCTTTGAGTGGTCAAATGCTTGTCAGTTTCTTTTGAGAAACTCAAGCAGAGTTTGATTTTAGCTCCTATTCTGACATTACCCGTCAGACCAGGTGGGTTCATGGTGTATTATGATGCGTCAGGCCGGGGACTTGGTTGTGTCCTTATGCAGCACGGTCGAACGATAGCTTATGCGTCTCGGCAGCTTCGAAACCATGAGAAGATCTATCTGACGCACTATCTTAAGTTGGTCGCGGTTGTGTTTGCCCACAAGCTCTGGAGGCATTATCTATATGGTGATCGAGTGGAGATTTTTACTGATCATAAGAGCTTGAGATATGTGTTCACCCAGAGGGATATGAACATGTGGCAGAGGAGGTGGCTTGAGTTACTGAAGGATATTGATGTTGATCTTCACTATCATCCCGGGAAGGTAAACGTCGTTGCAGATGCTTTGAACAGAAGACCCGGAGTCTATTTTTTGACGGAGCAGCATCACCTTCAGAAGGATCTTCAGGAGATGGGTATAGAGGTAGTGCTACCTGGTGAGGCAGCTATGATGGCAGGCTTGCAGGTTCAGTCTACCATTGTGGAGAGGATCAGAGCAGCTCAGTCAGGGGATTCCAGGCTTCAGCAGCTCAGAGCAGAGTGTATGGCAGGGCACATATCAGAGTTGTGCATCTATGAGGATGGGACACTCCGATTTGGGAGTCGTCTTTGTGTAGCGATAAGAGATATTTGACAGAAGATTATGTCGGAGGCCCATAGTTCTCAGTATTCTGTTCATCCAGGAGGGACGAAGATGTATCGTGATATTCGTCAGCATTTCTGGTGGAATGGTATGAAGAGGAAGATATCTTGGATTGTCTCTCGGTGCTTGGTTTGCCAGCAGGTCAAGGCTGAGCATCAGAGATCGGCCGGACTTCTTCAGCCTTTACCGATCCTGGAGTGGAAGTATGATCATATTACTATAGACTTCATGACTGGTCTTCCTAGAACCCCGACTGGTAGAGATGCAATTTGGGTTATAATATATCGAATCACGAAGGTTGTCCACTTCCTACCTTTCATAGTTGGTCAGTCTACAGAGCAGTTGACCGAGCAGTACATGAGAAAGATTGTTAGATTCTATGGGGTGCCAGTTAGCATAGTCTCAGATCGGGATTCCAGATTCACTTCTCATTTCTGGCAGAGTCTTCAGCAGAGTCTGGGTACCATTTGAGTTTCAGTTCAGCATACCATTCTCAGACAGATGGTCAGTCAGAGAGTATGATTTAGACCTTGGATGATATGCTTCGATCATGCACTCCTGACTTTAGTGGTTCTTGGGAGAATCACTTACATTTGATGGAGTTCTCTTACAACAACAGCTTCCAGGCGAGCATTCAGATAGCACCTTTCGAGGCTTTGTTTGGTAGGAGATGTAGGTCACCCCTAGCTTGGGATAACATTGGAAAGAAGCGGATGCTTGGTCCAGAGATTGCTCAGTCAGTTGGAGTAGTTAGGCAGGTCAGAGAGTATCTCAGAGTAGCTTAGGATCGATAGCGTCATTGGATAGATCAGCATCAACGTCATCTTGAGTTCTATGTCGGCAACCACGTATTTTTTCAGATTTTGCCTACCCGTGGTGTCATTAGGTTTAGCGTATGGGGAAAGCTTAGTCCTAGATTTATTGGGTCGTTCGATATTCTCGAGCGAGTAGGGGATGTATCTTATCGCCTTGCTCTTCCGTCGTCGTTATGCGAGGTACATGACGTATTTCACGTATCTCAGTTACGTCGGTATGTTCCAAATTTGAGCCATATCCTAGATCATTCCAAACTAGTCGATGGTACTGACCTATCGTATGAGGAGAGGCCTATATCCATTTTGGACCGGTGGAAGAAGATTCTCAAGAATCGGACTATCCGATTAGTTTGCATTTCCTGGGATCATCACTTACCGGACGAGTCGACTTGGGAGCGCGAGGATGATATCCGAGCTCGTTACCCGTATCTATTTGACTCGTGAGGTATACTTATTCGTATATCTATGTTCTACCTTTTGTTTGAGTGTGATTGTAGGAATACATGATGTTGTTGTTTCTGTGTGTTTAAATTGCTTTTACTTTTCTTGTACATTACTCTAGTTGGATTTCATGATTTATGAGTTTCCCATCTTGATCCTGATAGCATGTTTTCTTGGATTTCTCGCTTGCTTTTGATTACCTTTAGGAAATTCCGAGGGCAAAATTTTTCTAAGGAGGGATGAGTTGCGAGACTCGTCTCATAGTATCGGTATTTATATACGGATACATATTTTACAATGTATTTCATATTTTCTTGGTTTTTGGAACACTTTAAATTTTTCTCAACTTATTTTCTCCTTGACCGTTATACCGCCAGAATATCAATGTATACCAATGGCATACCACCCAGGCTGATATTCCATATTTTAGATATTTTCGATTTCAGATATTTTCATGAATAGTGTTTTCGATATTTTCGTGAACAGTATTTTAGATATTTTCATGAATAGTATTTAGATATTTTCATGAATAGTACAGATGCACCCTTTTATCCAATGGATATTTGGTTTTGTTTGAATGGCTATGATTGACATAATTTTGATATGGATCACCATCCAATGGTCAAAATTAATTTTCCCTTCTATATATACCCTTTCACTTTCTCTCTCCTCTCTCTTTTTATTCTTTCACTCTCTCTTCATTTCTTCTTCTCTTCTCTCCCCTTTGGAGCCTGCCAATAGCTTGGCCTTGAGGCTTGGGTATGGTGTCTAACCCTCCTAGGAGGAGGAGTAGAAGATTAGGCTTGCAGCTTAACCTAGACAAGTACATCTTGCCAAATTTATGAACAATATTATTTTGTTGTCATTTTTGTTTTCCTTAGTATTAAATGCTTTGAATTGTTCTAACCTCATTTTGTTAAGAATGTTTTCCTTGTAATTCTCATCTATATGCATATTTCTAAATTTGGCTAGAACTAGGATTTAATTTTCTGTTAAAATCCAATATTGACTTAGTAGAAAACTCGGTATCAATAGTGATACTGGTGTTACCATCATGGATCCAGGTCACATATGCATATATGAGGTCCTTACCAAGCTTGTATACATAGATTTTGAGTTTGGTGAAAATCGGAACCCGTTTCAGTTTTTCGAAAACCTATTTTTGGAGTATTTTGAGGTATTGATCTATCCAATCTTTGAATTTGTGAAAACTAATATTTCCATGTTATAGGGAATTAAATTTCATGCGATTTTGACTTTTGAAAATCTGAATTTCAATTTAAAACGAAGTTTTTATGGCCGAAACAAGTTTTGAGTTTTCAAGAATCAACTTGCACCACTAAACTTGCTGTGACACTTCGAAAAATCCATCGGTAATCCGCAGTAATCCGTCGGATGATCCAGCTAGGCTGGTTTGCCTATTTTTGCCCGTTTCTGCCCGTTTTTGTCCATTTTTGATATTTTTCCGATTGTAATGAATTCTTAACATGATTATATGACCTTGTATACTTAGAGAATGATTGTACACCCTATATATACTTGACACTAGCTTATGTTCATATGTTCTCTATACTCACTATGTATTGCTATGCCCTCCCAAATTTATTGTACTTTACAGTCTATGCCATTTCCAATATTTACTTGATAGTGACCCGTCGTGGTGCACTCTTGTACATGTCTTTTCCTAGATTGCTTGATAGTGGCCTGTCATGACGCACTCTTGATTCCCGTACATGTCTAGCTCATTGATAGTGGCTCGTCATAGTGCACTCTTGTCTTGATATTGTCATGTCTTGTTGTGGCTTGTTGTAGTGCACAATCTTGCTTCTCTTGTCCAGTCTCGTATGTCTCATGCCTAGGATAGATTCTGCAGAATGCCACACCCGAAATCCTAATGAATATGTTAGGAACTATAAAACTAGCTTGATTATTTAGATCATTGGAAGGAGAGATTTTTCCAGTTACCTGCACCCCTTGTTTCCCGGTCTTATATATATCTACTAGGGATTTGGAGCTATCTGTCATGATGAGCACTCTTCCAGCATACCATCGAGTTGGGCACTTCTTTAGGACACATATATCTTACTGTCGTGTGTCTGCTATACTTATTTTTTTTTTGGATTGGATCAATCGGGTAGTCTGTAGGGCAAGTAACTGGAATTGGATTTCTCAAACTTGCATATGTTAGTATTTAGGATTATGACAACCCTAGTTAGCTAAGTAGCAAGCCGTACTCATTGCTTGGCCGTGATTGACGGATGGAGTCCATTTCTTGTCTAGTCTAGGCTTGTCCAGTTTATCTTATTTCAGTACTTAGCTTCCTGTCATTTTCTTAATATATTATTTCCTACTACATGCTCGGTTTCACCACATGCTCACATGTCCAGTTTATTCTACATATTTACTTACTATTTCCTTACATGTTCTCAGTTTCCTTTCGTATACACTGTGGTACCAATTTATTATTCCAGTCTCGTTTACTGCTTTATCTTAGAGATATTATAAATTGCATGCTAGTTTTAGTTCATAGTTTGGCTTCCTTTGTGGTACTTGCTATTGGGGTTCTGAATCCACTGGTTTTGCATTGACCAGATTTAGTTGAGGAGCCCGAGGATCTTCCATACATTCCACTCGATGGTGACCACCCGGAGCACCAGGGTGCTTGAGTGGGTATTCTCTCTCTTACCTACTCTTTTCTATACGTATTCTTTTGAGGCGTTTAGCCACCGAGCACGTGTTTAACTCATGTTTTGGACTTGACATTTAGCCTACGGACTTAGACATGATGTTATATTTCTAGTTTAGCCATCTTCTTTTTGTATTACTAACTTCATGATCATCTTTATATTATAGTTTGGGACGCTTTACTGTCTTATATGCCTGAGGATCATATCCTTGTATATTATCTTCTTGAATGTGATTGAGATATCTAGGATTTTTGACCTAGGACTGACTATTGGCTTGTAGTAGTAACCCCAATCTATACAGCTTATACATTATTTTATAGTACTGGAGTACTTTGGTATACGTAGCTGGCCTTGTCCGTCCCTACTTGCCAGTATTCTGGTTCTGGGTCGGGACACCCTACCTTCGTTGTTTTATTTCAAACAGTGACACAATCTAAAATACTTGCCATGACCATATCACCTCTAAGCAAGATATTTCCTTACACGCGATCACACCCACGTGGTCCCTAATGAGATCTTCCACAAGTCTCGACTTTATGCTATTTCATAACGGCGTAGCACTACAAGAAAGTGCAAGGCTTAATGTCGGGACTCTTTAAAAGAACTCGCCTAGAGTATATAGACAAATATACATACCATCTCTTGAGGGTAAGCTTGCAAGCATCCAAAATACATACACCGAAACCAACCGTACATAGGTCCTTTAATATGCAATCAAAAGCACATGGATGTCGTTGTGTGGGTGGGAAGAATAAAAGTTATGGTACGGAATTCAAGACTTAGTCCATTCTTGTATCATACTGTTGTTTAACCCATGCAGGAATATTCAAATCGAAGCGACATCTATACTAATGCATGATGGACATTCATTTGGGGAACACTCATCCCATAATATAACACCCAATTTTTCTAAAATAAGGATAATTTTGAAATTTTGTAATTTAATCTTTTAATAATGATAATATAAATCATGATATAATTTTTGGTGATTTTAATTATTTTAAAACTATTTTATTGGTAAATTATGATTTTAGAGTTTGCCAGTGAAACCCTAGAGACTACTTGACCTAGAGACTAACCATGTGATTAGGATATTTTATTTATCATTTTTGGACTAGGGATATTTTGGTCATTTTGGTTTCTTGGAATTATTTGTAAATTGTTTGAGTGATGGTTGTTGTTTTTGACCTTTGCTAGTTGATACTTTGGAGACTAACCTATATGTTGACTTTAGCTATGGTGACTTGATTAGCATGGTGGGTCCCTAGTCTAACTTAACTCAACCCAAGTTAAGTTATTTTGAATCAAGTTTCATATAGAGAATAAATGATTTAGGTTCATGGACTTTTGACTTAAGGATTGATTTCATTTATCACTGAAACTTGGCCCAAGCCCATTGGTCATAACCCTAACCCTAATTTCTTTTTACATGGTCGGCCACATAGGGATCCCCCCTATTTAATCTCTCTTCCTAGTTCTTGCCTCTTTTGCATCTCAACAACTTTTGGAAAGAAATAGGTATTGGTCCTTCTTCCCCAATCCATAACTCCTTCATTTTAATTCTTTTTTTACTCTAGTTTCTTGCATTAGAACCTAATCCCACTCTATTTTCTGTTCATGAAGAGAAATCTCAGATTTGGTACAATTTGGAGCTTTTGGCTTGCAAGAAGAATATTCCTATTTGGGGCTTTTTCCTTGTGATTGATACTATATAGGTAAACACCTTAAACTATCTTTTAATCCTGATTTCTTTGCATGATAGCCTAGATCTAGGTGTCCTCTAGTTGTGGTGTGTGTTTGGTGAAGTTTTGCATTGGTTTCGTGTCCGTATTGGACATGTATCATTTCCTATTTGTAGGTGTTTGTTGAAATGCCAAAGAAAACTTTTATTTCATATTTTTTAAAACTATTTAAACAATATTGTAGCTATATATGTGTGATTTGATTTTGTTTTGCACTGAACACAAATCGTGTCATCTTCGTGTCTGATTTTTTATTGGACACGTCGTACGAGCAGTATGCTCAATGCCCTGCTGCTCGTGGTGTCGTGCACACTGTACACGACACGATTTGACACAAAATTTCTTGGACATACGATGCACATGTCTGACACGACACCCAAGAAATTTCATGCAATATAGTTTTGTATCGAGGGAGAAATCACGTGTACACGTGTTTCATACTGCACTGTGCACGCGTGTCGCGTCCCTCTGATACGGGCTTTGTCTCCCTCGTGGACACGTCGTGGACTCGTGTCAGGCTATTGGACACGTAGCCCTACCCTAGGCGAACACGTAGACACGTGCACGAGAGGTGTCATATCGTGTGTCGTGTCCTGGATCGACACACATGCGTGCACGAGACTGTGTGTCTGTGTATGTGTCTGTGAGTGTTCGAGAGGGTGTAGACACGTCGTGTCTTGATTTTATAGACACCAAATCAACTGCATGACACATACACATATGTCATAATGATTACCAACCCATTAAACTGAATTTTGATGTGTTTTGAATTCAAAATTGAGTTTTCCCCAATTTTTATGATACCATGTTCAGTGTATTGATTTTCTGAGATTTAAATTGTGTTTTACTGATTTTTAGATGATTAATTTGCAATGTTGGTTCACATATATATATGTCTGAGTTTAATCTACATGTTAGGATTCATGTTAGCAAGGTGATTGGGTTTCGAAATGCAAATGGACTGTTGTAAACTGATAACTGGATCAGTGTATACACTGATTTCTATACACACACACATATACACAGGAAACCTGGGACACCCTACTACTACACTGATCCCTATATGTACTGCTACTACCTACAATACACACACAGGTCACAAGCCTGTCACTGAAACCGGAACACTCACACACACTCTATGTACTGCTACCTACCTCCATTCACTAAAACCTGAGAACCCTTATGTACTGCTGCCACACACACACACTCTATTGTTATATGCACACACCCATGTCACATTGAACTGTCACACAAAACCTGAGAACCTGTGATACACACACTCATAAAACCCCCTTACCATGTTCTGTAAACCCTTTACTGTCTCATACATCCACACACACCTATATATATATATATATATATATATATATATATATATATATATATATATATATATATATATATATATATCACCTTATATAAATATATATATGTATATAATGTATGTCATGATGTAGACTAAAACCCCCCCTGTTTCCTAAGATACTACACTCTACTGCCTACACTTCACAAACCCTTAAACCTCTCATATGCCACACACACACCAACATATATCATCTTGCCATGTACTGCCCTCACACACATATATTTGTACACACACATACAACCCCTTCCACCCTCTCTCTATGTATCTAAGTATGTATATACCTATGCTTGTATGCATGTAAATAGAAATGTATGTATCTATCTATATATATAGTGTAATGTACAATATAGAGTAATGTAATGTATATAAAGTATGCAAGAATAATAGTAGTTAATGATATGCAAAACTAAAATATACAATGCAATGCATGAATAAATAGATGAAAAGCAAACATGTAGGTAATGATATACATGCATGCTATGTATTCATGTAGACATATGTATGAATCAATATATGTATGTAGACAAGGTATGAAGTGTAATATGAATGCAAGCAAACAATTGGTAGTTAGAGTTTGGGTTGATTTGTAATATATATATATATATATATATATATATATATATATATATATATATATATATATATATATATATATATATATATATATAAAATATATATATATATATATATATATATATTAAAAATATATATATATATATATATATATATATATATATATATATATATATATATATATATATTTTATATATATATATTTTTATATATATATTATGATGCCTTGCTTATGTCAATATTGGGTGCCTATACATGATAACCTATATGAATGTACCTATGAATGATTGCCTATACTAGTGTATGCAATATGTGTATTGAATATATATGTATATATAGGAAATTGTGTGTTGATAGCTTGTATAGCATTGTGATGGTATGTGAATGCTAGGATAGGCATGGTTAGGCTTAGTGAGACTTGTCTGGGTTAAGACTTGACCTAGTTGACCTAGTTTGACTAGTGTAGTTGACTAGAGTTGACCAAAGATTGACTTTAGCCTAGATTGACCCAAACATCATGTAGAATGTATTGTAGTTTTTATTTTTCTATTTTGGACATATTGTGACTTGTGTTGTTCTAAATAGGAGTCAAACACCCTCCTCGGACAGTATATTCACTTCAGATACTCAGGATATCAGGCGAGTACATTCTCTGATTATTTCATAACTTGCTTAGGATTATATTCTTGCTCTAGATTACCTTACTTGAAGATGTCACGATATTATCACGAATTAGTACTATACGGATCCCTACATTGAGACGTTATCCCCCTCGGGAGCATCGTATACTTCATGTCATGTGTTTCATGTACATCACGTATTCCTCGCTCTCATGTTATTCATGTATACTCATGTGCTTCATGTATGTTCATGTACGCTCGTGTACTCTTATGTGCTCTCATGTACGGCCATGTTTCTCATGTGCTTCATGTGTAACCTATACTTCATGTGTACCCCTTTATGGGCCTATGTGGAATTCATGTGCACTCAGTTCTGAGCCCTCATGTATACTTCATGTGCACCCATCTATGGGCTTTCAAGTGAAAATTATGTGCATAATATAACTCGTCTGGATCCTTGTGTATTGATTGGGCTATGAGAGAGTATAAATAGTTATGTGAACAATTCCAAAGTAGTATAACCATGTGAGCCTCTTTAGTATATTCATGTACAAATCCAGTCGTTCACATGTCGACTTTGTACTCTACATCACTAGTCACTGATAGTTCTCTACTTATAGTAGATATTTTTATTACAGTTCTCTCTTTTACATCATGTACATTCTTTTAGTTTTCATGTATCGTACACTTTTGTATGTTTATATTTTCTAACCCGTTATGATCTGCGTGAGATGTATTGTGCTCGCTCCTGTCCTGACTGGACCTGTTAAAAATATTATAGAGGATGACGAGGAACCCTGCACCCCTTACTATGGAGCTTGCCTAGATGACACTCGCGACCTGGACCTTTGGGAGGTTCAGGCAGCTGCTGAGGATGATACCCATGCATAGTATAGATAGTTTAGACTGTTCTTTCTTTTCATGTCAGTTGTTGTCTTTGATTTCAGAGTTGTATTATTTTGGAGATGTTGAGACTTATGTTTGTTAACTTTGATTTATTTTACTTCTGTTTGTACCTCAGTTTTAAGGATTTTCTTATTTATTCCATCGTGCTATATTCTACCTCTAGATTGTGATTGAGTTGTACCTTCTGTGACTTGGCCTCCAGTTGGAGAGTATTTCATATTGTGTTAGTTATGTTCATGACCTAGAACAGCGTTCTAGCGCCGACACTGCAGCGTAGGCTGGACGTACCAATTTCTCGTGCCCCTACACTGGATGCGGGTCGTGACACATTTTTAGTGGTGGCCCATGCAGGTCGAGTTTGTGTAGTGGTATTCGAACTAGAGTATCACTACAGCCTGCAGTAGGATTAGGATTATTTTTGAGGTACTCAATCACATTAGGAAAAAAAAACTCTTAACTGAATTTCTGCCATCTAAATTCTTGTTGAAGATTGCTTCCTTGAAATAAATGTCCTTCCTAGGGTGGTAGCCAAGGAATTTTTTCAGAAGCAGGGGATCGACTACTTTGACACATATGCTCCAGTAGCCCGGATGACCACCATCGGAATGTTGATTACTCTCGTAGCAATACATAAGATGGTAATCATCAGATGGATATGAAAATGACTTTCCTAAATGGCAAGCTGACCGAAGAGATTTACATGCAACAGCCAAAGGGATTTGTCATCAAGGGTCTTGAAGACAAAGTATGCAAGTTGGTGAAATCCTTGTATAGTCTTAAACAGGCTCCCAAGATGTAGCATGAGAAAATTGACAAGGTTATAAGGTCAAATGGCTACATAGTCAGCGAGACGGACAAGTGTGTTTACACAAAGATTGTTGATGAAAGAGGTGTGATAGTTTGTTTGTACATAGACGACACGCTAATCCTAGGTACGGATATAGGCTGGGTCACGAAGACAAAGAAGTTCATCTCGAACAAGTTCCGTATGAAGGACTTAGGGGAAGCTGATGTTATCTTAGGGATCAAAATCATCAGGACAGACACTGGACTAGCGCTGTCACAGTCTTATTATATTGAGAAGATGATCACACGCTACGGGTATCAGGATCTTCTAGGGATCGATACGCCTTACAGGTGTGATCTGAAGTTGAAGCCTAATTCAGGAGAAAGCGTCAGGCAGCTGGAGTACGCAAGCATTATCGGGAGTTTGATGTATGCTACTATTGCCAGAAGGCCTGACACAGCTTTCGCCGTAGGAATGCTGAGTCGTTTCACGTGAAACCCAGGCATTGAGCACTAGAAAGCTGTGAAACGGGTTATGAGATATCTCAAGAAGACTCAGACATATGCAGTGCACTACAGCGGAGATCCATCGGTAGTGGAAGGCTTCAGTGATGCCAGGTAGTGCTCATAGGTGGAGAGCGAGAGGTGTACAAGTGGATTAATTTTCACAATGGGTGGAGCTGCTATATCGTGGAAGCCGAAGAAGCAGACTATGCTCTTGCGGTCATCCATAGAATCTGAGTTCTTTGCACTTGATACCGCAGCGGAGGAAGCAGAATGGCTTCGGGAGCTCATATATGATCTTTCAGTAGTTGGGGCACAAATACTGACAATACCGATATACTACGACAACCAGGCGACTACGACGGTGGCATCAAATGACCTTTTCAACGGAAAGAAGAGGACTGTGCGATTGAAGCACAGGGCAGTACACGATCTCATCAAGAGAGGTGTTATTGCAGTGATTGATGTATGGAGTCAGAAAAACCTGGCGGATCCGTTCACCAAGGGCCTCAAGCGCCAGCTGGTCGATGACACAACAAGTAAAATGGGCATGAAGGCATTCTGATATTATGTTATTGTATTTGTACCATAAAGTTTTATACTATTAGTTCAAAGAGAAATCTACTAGGCATCTAGCTTTTGGTTCAAGGGAGGACCATTAACCGGAAGAATATCAGGAACAGTGGGTACATGTCTATAGGGCATGAAGAGGTTACGGATCTACAACCACTGTTTTCTACTGTTATTTTCTGCGAAAAATGGTTCATGTGGGAAGGTTGGCTTAAACGCCTTAATGAGTTCTCAGGCAAATTGAATGCCTGGGGTTCTTTACAGGAAGCACGGTAGCGCAGCACTACAAGGAGTGAAACTACATGCTACAGTGGGGTGACTCCACCATGAGGTTACCGAAAGGGGTAATGCCTCGGCTTAGTGAGCCAAGTCACAGCAACGTAGCACCGCAAATAGGTAGGTAGCCTAATGTTGTATGATAAAATTAAAGATGGGTAGTCAGCACTACAAAGGGAAGGTGTTTCTCATGTTACAGTGGCACGACACCACGATGAGGTACCCGGATAGGGGTAAAGCCTCGGTCTTGCAAGCCATATCGTTGCGACATAACACCGTAAGCGATCCTAAGGCTTCATGCTGGGTAGTTTGGCACTATAAGAGGCGATGACCTCATACTACAGCAGTATGACACTAAGATGAGGTTCCCGGTAGGGGTAATGCCTCAGCTTTAGGCCATGTCATAGCGGCGTAGCACCACAAGGGAAGCGCAAGGTGCTTCATGCCATGTCTCTTTAATAAAGAACTCACCTATAGTGTATGGACAGAAATAGCAGGCCGTCTCTTGAGGCTAAACTTGTAGATGCCCAAAATTATACACTGAAACCAGGCTGGCACAGGACCTTTAATGTGCAGCCAAAAGCACATGTAACAATATTATCTGAGTGGAAAGAAGTTCAGCTATGGTGCAAAATTCAAGGCTTAGTCCATTCTTGTATTATAGTCTGTTGTTTGACCCATGCGGGAAGATTCAAGTCGTCAGCGACATCTCTCCTAATGTTGTATTATAGTCTGTTGTTTAGAGATGCACAAGTGGTGTGGAGGTGCACATGGGTGTGCCATGTGGAGGTATTTTTCTAGTAGGAAAAAATGCCAAATCAACAATGAAGCATTCATGCGTTTTGCTCTTGAAAATTAATTTCCAATGGAGCTAAGCCCCGTAGAGGCTTAGCGACTCGGAATCGGACTCGGGCTCATGGGCTCATGAGACGCAATGTAGCATTTTGTTGGCACACTTAGCACGACAGCATCGTTGCTAGGTGCATAGTACACTTAAGTTGCACTAGTTGTAAGAGCCTCTTGTGCAGCCGTTCGCGTGCCAGTTCATGCTGCCGTTTGCACAGCCAGATGGCACGCCAGTTGGTGTAGCCAGATGGTGCAGCAGTTGGCGCTGCAATTTATGCAGCAGTTGGCGCAGGGTACGTACGGTACGCAGGTGGCGTAGGTTGTACATGTCGTACAAGTACGCAAGTACGCACGGTACGCATGTGGCGTATAGTGTGCACGTTGTGATGGATGCACTGTGCGCACGTAGCACAGGTTGAGCTAATAGCTCTGTACGTGAATGGCGCAGGTGGCGCAGCTTGCGTACGTTGTGCGCCATTCAACTCAGATCATGTCTGTGCACGATTGAGCAGTTACAACATGTTCGGGACAGTTTTTTTCTACATTTCGATCATGTTGCTAACTGGGTGGTTACAGAGCGGGGCTATAAAAGCTTATCTGCTCTCGCTCTCAGTACACTGAAGGACAGAAGTGTTTCTTAACACAATTCCTTACGAATTCTACAGAGTTTGAGAGAAGCAGTGCACCAGCGCCACTTAGCGCAGGAGTGTAGAAGCATGGAAAATATGGAGTTTATGCGGATCATCATTCCATGTGACCTAGCAAAACTAAGCCACAGAAGCAATGCTTATGAAGACTCCGTACAGCCAAGCAAAACTAAGATGCAGAAGCAGTGCTCATGAAGACTCCATGCGGCCAAGCAAGACTAAGCCAAATAAGTAGTGCTCATGAAGACTCCATGCGGCCAAGCGAAACTAAGCCGCAGAAGCATTGCCCCTGGAGACCCCATACGGCTAAGACAACTCAAGCCACATAAGCGAGGCTCTCGAAAGCCCCATGCGGCTAAGGGGACTTGTAACACCCCAAAACCAGAATACTGAGAGCGGGGGCGTACATAGCCAACTACGTATATTGAAGTGCAACCGACCTTGCTATATGGTCACGGCTGTCTAGATACATGAGGGTTTAACTACAAGCCAACAGTCTCCTATGGTCATGAACAAGCCTATCGTCTCAATCTCAAGCAAGCAATAATAGTTACAAGATGTCAGAGCACCAAATATATAATAGCAAGGCGTCCCATACATTACATATTGGATGATCATGAAGCTAGTCGTACAAAATGTCAAGACTAGCAAGAGTTCAGTCATACATGATCAACCCTAGGATCTGTCAATCATGTTACAGCCCGTAGACAGACAGTAAATAAAGGTGCAATACGAGCTAACACGTGCTCGCCGGCTAAATATCTCAAAAGAATAATTTTTACAATAAAGTGGGAGGACAAAAAGAAATCCACTCGTTGCCAGGAATACGCCTGGTGGTCACCATCTGGCTGGAAGACAGGTGGATCCTCTGGTACTGCTCTGATATCTGGCCACACAAAACCAGCTGGGTCAGACCCTAGAAAGAGCAAGTGCCACAAAGGAGGCTTCACTTAGGAACTAAAACTAGCATATCACAATAGAATATTAAAGATAAATAATAAATAAAGAACTGATAATAATAGAGATAACAACAGTAAACTGAGTACGAAGAAACCATTCAAGTAGCCAGGTCACAATCCTTAAACCAAACAAGGATCGGGGTTGCAGCCCTTCACCTGAATAGAAATTCGTCTCAAATACTATTGGTACAGTGAAGACAATAAACGAAGAGAGGACGCAGAACTGCTCCGGGAGCCAGGTTATAACCCTTAAACCAAACAAGGATCGGGATTGTAACCCTTCGCCTGAACAGAACTGGACCCCCGATCTTTATTGCTAAGGCCGGTATAAATAATCATGGTATTAAGGTAAGGTAAAACATGACGAACATGGCATGGGATTGAAATAAGATAATAAACGAAGAGAGGACACATAACTGCTCCAGGAGAAACAAGGACCGGGGTTGTAATCCTTCGCCTGAACAGAACTGAACCCCCGATCATTATTGTTAAGACAAGCATCAATAATCATGTCATGTCACAATCTTGCACAGGATCAGGATAAGACTAAGCTGGAATAAACTCCATCCAATCAATCATGGCCAATCAAGAGTACGACTTGATACTTTTAACTAACTAAGGTTATTACAGGCCTAGTTACTAGCAAGATGCAATGAGATTATCCCAACAGCCACAAGCCCTGCAGACCATCCGGTTATCCAGGTCGAATGTCCGTTTATGAAAAATGTAACACGTGACTGTGTGCTGGAAATATGCCCTACTCGTCGGTAGGCTACAAGTCCACTTGAGCGCCCAGATAACGGGATTGCCTGTAGCTGGAAAATATCTTCATGACTACTGGATTATTTTAGTTATTAGCCTTAGTTGAATTCTGTAGGTACCCCTGACCGTGGAATTCAGGGATTCCTGTCCTAGACATGATGTAAGACAAGACTGGTTTATTTGTACAAGCACAATCGTCCACGGTATCAAGAGGAGGATTACTAGCATGTCGAGATAGCCGTCGCAACGGCGTTCCAGATTACATGTCATGTTTACTTGTCAAGAGTGCGCCACGACGGGCCGCTATTATGTTTTATCCTTATATTATAATAAATGAGAAAACTTGCATAAAAAAGCTAATAATATGCTCTTGAAGCCAAGGAAAAGATCTACCACTTTCATGTTGGGAGTTGGAAAAAATTCTGGCCACAAATTGGCCAAATAGGGCATAAAATACCCAAAAATAGCCCAAATAGGCACTATGCGGTACTATTCAGCACTATATGGCACCCTCATATGCGGCTCGGACACTATATGGCACTATGCAGCACTCCTATATGCGACTCGGACACTATGCGGTACTATGTAGCACTCCCATATAAGGCTCGGATACTATGCAGCACTATGCAGCACCCTCATATGCGGTTCGGACACTATGCGGCATTTCCATATGCGGCTCGGATACTATGTAGTACTATGCGGCACTATACAGCACTCTCATATACGGCTCGGATACTATGCGGCACTCCCATATGCGGCTCGAATACTATACAGCACTATGCGGTACTATGCAGTACCCTCATATGCGACTCGGAAACTATACAGTACTATGCGGCATTCCCATATGCGGCTCGAATACTATGGAGCACTATGCGACACTATACAGCACCCACATATGCGGTTCGGATACTATGCGACACTATGCGGCATTTTCATATACGGCTCGGATACTATGCAGCACCCTCATATGCGGCTCGGACACTATGCGGCACTATACGGCATTCCCATATTCGGTTTGGATACTATGTAGCACTATGCGGTACTATGCAGCACCCTCATATGCGGCTCGGACACTATGCGGCACTATTCATCGTCCCTGCCAGAATCAGCACAGATGAACATAGAAATGGCTAAAAATATTTTTGGCTATAACTTCCTCAAAACAAGTCAAAATCCAACTTTTCAAAGGTCTATTTTGGATAAAATTGAATTCTCTACAACATGGAACAATCAAAATATAAAAATAATGAAGTTTAATAGATCAAAACCCAAGAAAATCAAAAAAAATATAAACTTAGATCTACAAGAAAATATCCATCAAAATAAAAAATGCCAAGTTCTAAAGTATCTTAGAATCTCGCGAGGAAGACAATAGAACAACAAAAATGGACTTTCTCCATGAAACAAGTTGTACTTGCCTAAGCTTCTCTTGGTAGGTGGAGAAGTTAAGAGGAAGAAGATGAAAAAATAAATGAAGAGTAAAGATGAGAGAGAAAGGGGGTTGGGTTTTAAATGATGATGGTGGTAGTAGATAGGGGTTTTCTTTTGGTTTATGATGAACCCAAAAGTAAACCAAACCAAGCTAAACCGAACCAAGCTAAGCCATAACCAATGAAATGCCAAAATAACCATGCCAATGCAACATGCTAAAAATAAAATCATGACTAGCTAACCATGACTAATAAAAATTACGGACCCGAAATATGTACACGTATACGAAAATACGTAACACGGATTTCGAGGGTGATAACTCTACCCACCTTAAAAGAATTCCGTCATTGGAATTTAATTAAAGAGGCTAGAGGTGTCGGGACAAGTTACACTATCAGATGCAATCTACAGCTAAACAATCAATCAAGCAATCAAATATGCAAGCAAGGATTCGAAGTGTAAGGCATAAAAAAGATATTATACCTCATGAGTCAAACAGGTCGGGATATCGCGATCGGATATCATCCTCACGCTCCCACGTTGACTCACCCAAAGAGTGATATCCCCAAGCAACTCGGACTAACTTGATAGTCTTGTTCTTGATTGTCTTCTCTCTTCGGTCCAATACAGACACGAGCCTCTCCTCATACGAAAGGATGGTACCAACAACCAATTCCGAATGATCCAGGATGTAGCTCGGGTCCGGAATATACCATCACAGTTGGGATACATGGAATATATCATGCATCTCATGTAGCGATGGTGGAAGAGCGAGACGATAGGATACATCTCTTACACGCTCCAGAATGTCAAATGGCCCTATATACCTAGGACTAAGCTTTCCCCGTACGCCGAAATGAATGACACCACGATTAGACGAAATCCTCAGGAATACATGGTCGCCGACAAAAAACTCAAGAGGGCGCCGATGAGAATCGATCCAATAACGCTAGCGATCTTGGGCAACTCGAAGATGATCTCTGACTCTCCTGACCACCTCAACGGTCTGAGTAATCATTTCTGGACCGAGCATATGCCTCTCTCCGATATCGTCCCATGCTAGCGAAGATCGGCATTTCCTACCATACAATGCCTCGAACGGTGCCTTCTGGATACTAGCTTAAAAACTGTTGTTGTACGAGAACTCTACCAGGTGCAGGTGATCTTCCAACGAACCACCGAACTCGAGTGTACAATATCTCAATATGTCTTTCAAGGTTTGTATGGTACGCTCTGACAGACCATCTGTCTGCAGGTGATACGCTGAGCTGAACTGGAGGCGAGTCCCCAAACTCTCTTGCAGGCTACGCCAAAAGTATGACGTAAATCTGGAATCTCTGTCCGAGGTGATACTGACTGGTACACCGTGCAATCTGACAATCTATCGGAGATACATCTCCGCTAGCTGAGCCGTCGACTGACCAACTCTGAACGGAAGAAAGTGAGCCACCTTCGTGAGCCTGTCTATGACAACCCAAATAGCGTCTCTGCCAGCCGGGGATCTAGGCAATCCAATCACAAAATCTATGGTTATATGCTCCCATTTCCACTCTGGAATTGGCAATGGTTGAAGTAGTCCAGCTGGTCTCTGATGTTCAGCCTTAACTTGTTGGCAGACTAAACAACGAGAGACAAACCGGGCTATCTCCCTCTTCATGCCATTGCACCAAAAGTGCTGGCAGATATCACGGTACATTTTCGTGCCACCGAGATGAATGGAATATTGCGAACTGTTGGCCTTTGCCATGATCACCTGTCTGATATCTCCATTGGGTACACAAAGACGCTTACTATGTCGAAGTGTACCGTCTTCATGAATACATAACTCTGGTCTTCGTCCCGCCTCACACACTGCTCTGAGCCGCTGAAGCTTGGAATCTGCCGACTGCGCTATCTGGATCCTCTCGACTATGCTGGACTGAACCTGCATGCTGGCCATCAATGTCACATTGGTAGGAATGACAACTTCTATTCCCATCTTCTGAAGATCGGCTAATAACTCTGGCTGTGCTGTAAGAAAATAAACTCCAGCTCTCCTTCTCAATACATCTGCAACAACGTTGGCCTTCCCAGGATGATACTGCAAGTTGATGTCATAATCCACAAGCAGCTCTAGCCATCTCCTCTGACGCATGTTGAGATCCTTCTGGGTGAACACATACTTCAGACTCTTGTGGTCGGTAAAAATCTCTACCCTATCTCCATACAAGTAGTGCCTCCAAAGCTTAAGTGCAAACGCTACTGCTGCCAGCTCCAAGTCATGGTTTGGGTAATTCCTCTTATGATCATGAAGTTGTCGTGCTATTACCTTCCCATGCTGCATCAGAACACATCCTAAACCTCTGCCAGAAGCATCACAATATACTGAGAATCCTCCGGTTCCATCTGGAAGTGTGAGAATTGGAGCCGTCATCAAGCATCGCTTCAACCTCTCAAAAGAATCCTGGCACTCTGCAGTCCTAGCAAACTGCACATCCTTACGGGTCAACTGGATTAATGGTGCTGAAATTCGAGCAAAGTCTGAAACAAATCGTCGGTAGTAGCCGGCTAAGCTAAGAAAACTGTGAATTTCTGCCATTGTGCTAGGTATCGGCCACATTTTAATGGCCACAATCTTCTGGAGATCCACTTCAACTCCTTCTCGGGTGATGATATGACCCAAATATGAAATACGATCGAGCCAGAACTCACATTTACTGAACTTGGCATACAATTGGTGCTCTCTGAGAATCTGAAGAACCACACAGAGATGCTGCTCATGCTCCGCCTCACTCTTGCTATAGACTAGGATGTCGTCTAGGAACACAATCACGAACTGATCCAAATAAGGCATAAAGATACGATTCATGAGGTCCATGAATACTGCCGGCATATTGGTTGCTCCAAATGGCATCATAAGGAACTCCCAATGCCCATATCTCGATCTAAAAGTTGTCTTTGGGATGTCCTACTCTCTGACTCTGATCTGATGGTATCCTGACCGTAAGTCGATCTTCGAGAATACTGCTGCCCCCTTGAGTTGATCAAACAAATCATCTATCCTCGGGAGAGGGTATCTGTTCTTGATTGTCACTGAGTTCAAGGTACGATAATCTACACATAATCTGGACGTACCATCCTTCTTTTTCATAAGAAGCATCGGGGCTCCCCAAGGCGATCCACTAGCACGAATGAATCCCTTGGTTCTGAGTTATTCAATCATCTTGTACAATATCTCTAGCTCTGACGGCGCCATCCTGTAGACTCTCTCTGACACTGGGGCTGTCCCGAAAATCAAGTCAATGGTAAACTCGATCTCTCGCTCTGACGGCATCCTTGGAAGATCTTCTAGGAAAACATCTGGAAACTCTTCGACTATCCGAGGTAACTGTACTACTGCTACTGCCATCCGCAACACTGGAGGAGAAGGTTCAACTTCGCCTCGGGAGAAGGAAAACTCTGGCTCGCCTGGAATGCTAAAAATAACCCTGCCAATGTGGCAGTCTATCCGAGCATACTGGTACCTCAACCAATCCATCCCTAAGACCACATCATAATCGGCCATCGGAAACTCTATCAATCTAGCAGAGAATTCTCTACCGCTAACTACAATCCGACACAAGGAAAACACTCTATCTACTCCCACAAGTCCGTTACCAGTAAGTATATTGAGCCTTACTAATAATGACTCGGGCTCCAGTCCTACCCGTGTCGCAAATCGTGCAGACATAAATGAATGCGATACACTAGAGTCAAATAATACTGAAGCTGGAAAGGTGTTGACGAGAATAGTACCTGCCACTACCTCTCCTGGTGTTAATCCTTCTTCTCCAATGGTCAAGGCCAGCACTTGACCATATCCTCTGGGTGCGGGTCCCCTCTGCTGAAAATTCCTCTGCCTGCTCTGGATCAGGGCTTGGGCTTGGACATACTGTTGCGTCTCTGCTGTTGGAATGCCGGGGCCTGCGTCGACAATGGCCTCGGAAACGGGTACTGCAGCTGCTGCTGCTGCTGGACTGGTGCTGGTCCTCTAACTGAAGGACTAGAGAAAGCCGATGAACTCCCCCTGTTCGGGCAGTTCCAAACCCTGTGGTCCGGGGCACCACAAACCAAGCACAAATCATGTGCTCTGTAACACTCTGATACCACATGCCCTGGCTTCCCGCAGTGTGAACATTCCACTGCGGAAGACTGCTTCTGCTTCTGCTGCTGAGGGTGCATCGGGGTGGAATGCTGAACCGACGTCACTGAGGCCGCCCGCCTCGGAGCTCCAATGGTCAAAGCCATGGCTGCCGGGGCTGGTGCTGATGACTGATTCATCTGGCCGTGAGATCGCTTCCGACCTCCGGTTCTATCCACGATCCTCTGGGAGGTATACTCATGCCTCCAGGCTGCTCTCAATACTGCATCAAAAGTCTGATGCTCAAACCGTTCCACCGCCAATAAAATCTCTAGGTAGAGCCCCTGCTGGAACCGTTGGGCTCTATCGAACTCGGTCGCCACCAAGGTGGGAGCAAACCGACTAAGCCTAGAGAACTCGACCGTATATCCATCGATCGTCCTGTCCATCTGCTTTAGATTGGTGAACCTCATCTGTAGATCGTACCGAGCTACAGCATCGAAGTACTTGGTCTGGAAACTTTCCCTGAATACTGCCCAGGCAATAGGGCCCACTAATCCAACGGCCTATGCTGCCCACCAGCTGCGGGCAAGATCCAATAACAACAGGCGTACCACGGCCATCTTCTCGTTCTCTGGAGTCATGGATGCTTCTAGAATCACCTCTGTGTCCTGAAGCCATGCATCTGCAGCGATCGCATCTTCACTGCCGTCGAAGAAGGGAGGGTTCAAGCGCTTGAAGCTGTTGGCCGCGCTATTACCCTGATGACCTCCTCTGGTCAAAGCGTCTGCCACCGCCTAGTGCAAGGCATATCCTCGTCGATCCTGAGAGGCTAATAGGGACCTGATGAGACCCATCAAAGTGCCATCATCAGGCTCTGCAGGCTGGACGGGCTGAACGGGTGGTTCTCCTCCAGTAGACACGACTCTGGAGGCTAATTCGGAATGCTGGGCTTGATCTCCAGGTTGCTGCTGGTCCACGGGAGGTGCTCCACCTTGTTGATCAGCAGGTCCAGGAACAATGCCGCTGAAGAAGACGACATAGGAAACAATAAAAAAGGACCAGAATAGATCAAAGATGCAAGCATGTGACCTGGTCAAGAGTTCAGAGATTTAGATGATACGAGCAGATATCGAGGGCGAGTGCCGATTGAGATATCTATTCGGTAAAGCCTCATATATCTTGATTTACAAGACCTGCATGGGCCACCACTAAAACCACGTAACGCCCCAGAACCAGAATACTGGAGAGCGGGGGCGTACATAGCCCGTTACGTATATTGAAGTGCAATCCACCTCGCTATACGGTCACGGCTGTCTAGATACATGAGGGTTTAACTACAAGCCAATAGTCTCCTATGGTCATGAACAAGCCTATTGTCTCAATCTCAAGCAAGCAATAATAGTTACAAGATGTCAGAGCACCAAATATATAATAGCAAGGCGTCCCATACATTACATATTGGATGATCATGAAGCTAGTCGTACAAAATGTCAAGACTAACAAGAGTTCAGTCATACATGATCAACCCTAGGATCTGTCAATCATGTTACAGCCCGTAGGCAGACAGTAAATAAAGGTACAATACGAGCTAACACGTGATCGTCGGCTAAATGCCTCAAAAGAATAATTTTTACAATAAAGTGGGAGGACAAAAAGAAACCCACTCGTTGCCAGGGTTACGCCTGGTGGTCACCATCTGGCTGGAAGACAGGTGGATCCTCTGGTAATGCTCGGATATCTGGCCACACAAAATCAGCTGGGTCAGACACCAAAAAGAGAAAGTGCCACAAAAAAGGCTTCACTTAGGAACTAAAACCAGTATATCACAATAGAATATTAAAGATAAATAATAAATAAAGAACTGATAATAATAGAGATAACAACAGTAAATTGAGTACGAAGAAACCATTCAAGTAGCCAGGTCACAACCCTTAAACCAAACAAGGACCGGAATTGCAGCCCTTCACCTGAATAGAAATCCGTCTCAAATACTATTGGTACAGTGAAGACAATAAACGAAAAGAGGACACAGAATTGCTCCAGGAGACAGGTTACAACCCTTAAACCAAATAAGGATCGGGGTTGTAACCCTTCGCCTGAACAGAACTGGACCCCCGATCTTTATTGCTAAGGCCAGAATAAATAATCATGGTATTAAGGTAAGGTAAAACATGACGAACATGACATGGGGTTGAAATAAGACAATAAACGAAGAGAGGACAAAGAACTGCTCCGGGAGCCAGGTTACAACCCTTAAACTAAACAAGGACCGGGGTTGTAACCCTTCGCTTGAACAGAACTGGACCTCCGATCGTTATTGTTTAGACAAGCATCAATAATCATGTCATGTCACAATCTTGCACAGGATCAGGATAAGACTAAGCTGGAATAAACTCCATCCAATCAATCACGGCCAATCAAGAGTACGGCTTGATACTTTTAACTAACTAGGGTTATCACAGGCCTAGTTACTAGCAAGATGCAATGAGATTATCCCAACAGCCATAAGCCCTGCAGACCATCCGGTTATCCAGGTCGAATGTCCATTTATGAAGAATGCAACACGTGACTGTGTGCTGGAAATGTGCCCTACTCGTCGGTAGGCTACAAGTCCACTTGAGCGCCCAGATAACGGGATTGCCTGTAGCTGGGAAATCCCTTCATGACTACTGGATTATTCTAGTTATTAGCCTTAGTTGAATTCAGTAGGTACCCCTAACCGTGTTATTCAGGGGTCCCTGTCCTAAACATGATGTAAGACAAGACTGGTTTATTTGTACAAGCACAATCGTCCACAGTATCAAGAGGAGGATTACTAGCATATCGAGATAGCCGTCGCAACGACATTCCAGATTATATGTCATGTTTACTTGTCAAGAGTGCGCCACGACGGACCACTATCATGTTCTATTCTTACATTATAATAAATAAGAAAACTTGCATAAAATAGCTAATAACATGCTTTTGAAACCAAGGAAAAGATCTACCACTTTCATGTTGGGAGTTGGAAGAAATTATGGCCACAAATTGGCCAAATAGAGAATAAAATAGCCAAAAATAGCCAAAATAGATACTATGTGGCACTATTCAGCACTATGCGGCACCCCCATATGCGGTTGGAACACTATGCGGTACTATACAGCACTCCCATATGCGGTTCGGACACTATACGGTACTATACAGCACTCCCATATACGGCTCGGATACTATGCAGCACTATACGGTACTATGCAGCACCCTCATATACGGCTCGGACACTATGCGACACTATACGGCATTCACATATGCGGTTCGGATACTATACGGCAGTATGCAGCACCCTCATATGCGGCTCGGACACTATACGGTACTCTCATATGCGGCTCGAATACTATGCAGCACTATGCAGCACCCTCATATGCGGCTCGGACACTATGCGGTACTATGCGGCATTCCCATATGCGACTCGGATACTATGCAGTACTATACGGCACTATGCAGCACCCTCGTATGCGGCTCAGATACTATGCGGCACTATACGGCATTCCCATATGCGGCTCGGATACTATGCGGCTCGGACACTATGCGGTACTATACGACATTTCTATATGCGGCTCGGATACTATGCAGTACTATACGGCACTATGCAGCACCCTCATATACGGCTCGGACACTATGCGGCACTATTTATCGTCCCTGCCAAAATCAGCACAGATAAACATAGAAATGGCCAAAAATACTTTTGACCATAACTTCCTCAAAACAAGTCAAAATCTAACTTTTCAAAGGTCTATTTTTGGTAAAATCGAATTCTCTACAACATGGAACAATCAAAACATGAAAATAATGAAGTTTAATAGATCAAAACCCAAGAAAATCAAAAATAATATAAACTTAGATCTACAAGAAAATATCCATCAAAATAAAAAATGTCAAGTTCTAAAGTATCTTAGAATCTCGCGAGGAAGACAATAGAACAACAAAAATAGAGTTTCTCCATGAAGCAAGTTGCACTTGCCTAAGCTTCTCTTGGTAGGCGGAGAAGTTAAGAGGAAGAAGATGAAGAAATAAATGAAGAGTAAAGATGAGAGAGAAAGGGGGGTGGGTTTTAAATGATTATGGTGGTAGTAGGTAGGGATTTTCTTTTGGTTCATGATGAACCCAAAAGTAAACCAAACCAAGCTAAACCGAACCAAGCTAAGCCATAACCAATGAAATGCCAAAATAACCATGCCAATGCAACATACTAAAAATAAAATCATGACTAGCTAACCATGACTAATAAAACTTACGGATCCGAAATATGTACACGTATACGAAAATACGTAACACGGATTTCGAGGGTGACAGGACTCGAGCCGCAGAGGAAAGGTTCCCATAGATCCCATGTGGCCTAGTGAGCCCAACCGCAGAAGCAAGGTTCTCAAAGACCTCATGCGGCCAAACGGAGCCGAGCTGCAGAAGCAACGCCCCTAAAGCCACTATGCGGCCAAAATGAGTCAGACTCTACTTTGTGGAAGGGACACATGGCAATTTGACCAAGTCTCAACCACCCAGATTCGCTACAACAAAATCTCAACAACCCCCACCAGCTGGCAGCCCAAAATCGAGTCTTTGTGTGTTGTTACAGACACGTGGCCACGTGGCCCTTTATGTGGCCCAAAATCTGCTATTCCAGGAATCACTATAAACAGCAGGGTGCCACACCCCTGCAAAAGGTTGACAATCAAAGGCTGACAAATTTTTTCGAGAGCAAAGACTGTGTCTGATAGTCCAAGGAGTAAGACAGAGTTGCTACACTTTCCCGAGCCTCCATCGTCATCCCCCAGAATCAAAAACTAAACAATTATACTTAGATTGTTTTCTTGGATTTCTTTCTAGACTTTCTTCTGTACAAGCGAGTTTGCAATCAAGTTCAATTTCTCTATAAATTTTGTTCTTGATATTTAATGGCAAACACGATGGCGACTCTGCTGGGGACTTCCTTCTCTTCTGATGAGAAGTTGGGGACGCAATCCGACGCGTCCAAGCTTGGCTCTATGCAGCAAATGCTTGTGGCTCGTTTTGACCAACGAGCATTCAAAGAAATGCTCTCTGAAGGGACTGCCAGCCCGTCGCAGAAGCGAGCCAACCCAAAGAGGACCCATAGGACGTCGAAGCACAAAATTGTTGCCTCCGACCAGGTTCTCGAAGAAGCTCCTTCTGCGGCCCAAGACGGTGATAAAAGCTCTCTTGCGGCCTTGCTTCCGACCGCAGAGAACCCCACTGTCCCCAAATCCAGCAAAGAAAAACACTACGATGTTGAACTTTTAGGAACACAAAGGAAATCCATGCGGATGATGAAGAGGCCGCATAAGAGAGATGGGCAGTCTGCATATACGGTAGACAACTCTGGCCGCAGGCAGATGGCCCATACGGCAGCCAACTCTAGCCACAGGCAGATGGCCCATATGGCAGCCAATCCTGGCTACAGACAGGGTGTCTCATACGGCCCTGTCAGAAGCTCTGTATTCGACCGTCTCTTATACAGGTCCGACCCCATGCAGTCCATTGAGAATGTAGAATATGTCGATCTTGACTCTTCTTACTATGCGCCTTCAGGTACTAAGTCGAAGAAGTCTAGGACAGTACGGTCCCAACAAGCCCAGTCAACTGTCCAAGCTGCTGACCGTCAACGGGCACCATTAACTGTTATACGGGCTCCTGATAAAAAGTTGTACAGAACCACCCGCGTCCAGTCCCTCAAGGCTAACGGACAGGGTGGGTCTCAAAGTCTCCCTCCAACGATCGAGAGCAAGTACTTTTACTAGCCGTGGATCATGGAGCAAACATGATACCTACGCACCCGTGTGCTCGGAATACCCGAGTCCACAAATTGGATGCAAAGGTAGATCAGTCTGCTATCGACTTGTGAGAGGTGATTACTCACAAACGCAAGGAGAAAGAAGCAACCTTGGCATGTGATGAGCCCTTTTCGGGACGTCGTTGCACCCAGGTCATCTTTAACTACTGCTGCGACAAGTCAGCAGCACCTGAAGATCGGCAGTCCATTTTCCAACGACTGTACCAGCCAGCACCTGTCCGACAACCACTTGAGGAACAGGTACAAATTCCAGGAGACGAGGAATTTCCTTTCGCCTCCTGTAATTCAACTCGGAAGGTTCTTCCCGACAAGGGAGGAAAGAAGACAGGCTCTTCCAGCCCGGCAATCTCAGCCAGCACTGCAAGAAAACTCTCATCTGGAGGATTGTCGCCGACAGCCACAGAGGGTGTCTACCTAAGCACTCGATCCAGAAAGAAGCTTCCAACACCCGGAGGTGCACCCTCGACCTCCCTGGTGGTAGATGAAGCTGGGGGTAGCAGTCCCCTCAATATATACGACAACCCGATGTTCCAAGAGAATACACAGGGGGTAGCGATCCACTGGAATTATGCAACAGACTTGGACGTCCCTGAGGATGACCGCCTTCGCCAAGACTATGCAGCTTCCTGCGCAGGGGGTGGCACCCATTCTGAATCCGATGAGGAGGACATTTCGACATTCTTCGACGATTTCTCAGTACGAGGGTACGACACGGAGAGCACCTCTTCTACGGTCCCTTCCGTGTCCACCCATGTGCTGACAATCTTTATGGCCGGCGATGATCATGAAGGGCCTACTGATCAAAAACGTCTAGAAGTACTTGAAGCCATGCTTCTGTCCCTAGTCAAGTTAGTAGACGAAATCAAAGCTGCCTTGCCAACTCAATCGACAAGGACGCCTGGACAAACAAGCTTGGGATCCGCAGTCAATGCGGACACCAACACGATCGCTTCTCCTTAGGGTGACAATCTCTTAGGAGCATCCGTTCCTTCAGCTGCAAACGAAGCCAGGGAGGCAAGGAGGGAATTCCATGAGCTTTGAGCAATGTTCAATGCCCGAGACTCCTCCCGGGACCTCAGAATCCCGTTGCATGGAGAGATGTTCCTTTTCTGCTATGGTACAAACCGTTTCATATTGATTCGTATGACGAAAAGACCTCTGCTAGTCGGTACATGACTTATTTCGAGGTCACAACCAACCACTTGCCGTATAGCGATGCCATCCTCACACGATTATTCATCGGAGCATTGGAGGGGATCGCATTCGACTGGTACCGCAACCTTCTAGACAACTGCATCCATTCTTTTGACGGCTTCAGGCACATGTTCCTAGAGAGATTCTACGAAGTGGGGCATAATGTGACAATGACGTCTCTCATGGACGTCGCTCAGGGGGGAGGGAGCTAACAATGAACTATATCGAACGGTTCTGCCAAACCGTAATGAGTTGCCCAAAGGCAATCCCGAAAGCTCCTTGTTTAAAATCTGCCAGCAGAAGTTGCGTCCCGCAATCAGCCTCTGGATGGACGAAGATCAGTTTAGGGGTTGGACGACCTTCATTATAAGCGCTACCAATACGGAGACGAAGTTAAAGAAGGCTCGCCAGCTGGGATTACACATCCCGGATGGATGAGGACAAAGGCAAACATCCTGGTACCATCCCCAATAACAACAACAGTGGCGGCACCTCCAATAACCGGGATAATAAAGGCAAGCATGCCATGGTCGCTGGTACGACCAAGAAGCCTGAACAGAAGCAGGCAGAAGCTCAGTGGCCCAAGGTGAATTACTCATTCGAAGATAGTCATGTCAAGCCTATCTTCGATATGCTATTACAAGGGGATAGGATCCAACTCCCTCCACCAAGCCACGAGCCTCGAGTGGCAGAGATGGAAGACCCAAAATATTGCCCCTTCCACCGCTATATTCATCATTCTACTCATGACTGCTTTTAATTAAAGCGGTACATCCAGAGTCTTATCGACTCCAAAGCTCTGTCGCTGGATTTTGAAGAGGTTACCGTAGCGGCAAACATGGTATCAATTCAGTTCGGTGACTTTCCCCCAGCAAGTACTCAAGACGGGATAATACCTATCCCCCGGGCGACGATGGAGGTTACTAATCTTCCCCCCGTCCGGGACCAGACGACTGGCTTGGTACCTCTCACCACGTCACGAGGAGAGGTCATGTGGGTGCACCCAGACTTAGTGCCCGAAGTTACGCAAGCGGTGTCATCTCCAACCAACAAGAAGAAGGACAGGAAGTCCAGATCCTGCCATACAATTTTAGCCGAAGCTACGGAGGCGGCGGCCATTATTACCCGGTTTGGGGCACAAGTCCAGCCCACTCTGGGTAGTTCAGTAGAAGACCCTCAGCCGGTAACACTGCCTGCCACTGATGTTCCGGGGCCATCTCAGCCTCCGTCGGCGGACGGGTCCAAGCCGAAAGAAACCCGCTTCGACAGGCCGCTCCGTAAGGATGCACCTCAGGGGCTGGAAAGACCTTACAACTTTGACTTATTAGTACAACTGGCTAATACGTCGGCAAAGTTGTCGTTATACGAGCTCCTAAGGCTCTCCAAGGATCTTCGTGTCGCATTGAGCGAAGCGCTCCAAAATGCTGACGCCTACTTAGCCTAGGTCAATACTACGGGGGAAGACTCGTCGGTAGATCTCCAGGGCAGCAACTGTACGGATGCAATGCCCAATATCGTATTTACACCACAGGACATGTTAATCAAGACCAACTTGCATGATCGTCCATTGTACTACACTGGATACATAGGCGATATCAAGGTGGATCGGATGCACATCGATCCTGGCTTGTCGATAAGCATCATCCTGAAAAGCTTGCTTTAAGTCCTCGACATCCCTATGCAATGGCTAGCGGCGACCAACACTGCCATTAGCGGTTTCAATTCAGGAAGGAGCTATCCCTTAGAAAAGATCCGATTGAAATGTCAGATCGGCGACCTGAGGACGGAGGTTACCTGCTACGTCATAGACGCAGATACGTCATACAATATCCTCTTAGGGCATCCGTGGATACATGACTATATGATCGTGCCATCCACACTCCACTAGTGCTTCAAGTATGTCAGTAAGCACAGCTTCGTGAAGACGGAATTCGCCGACATCGATCCTTTCAAAGGGGTTGAGTCTTATTACTCTTCGGAGGCTTGTCTATATGAAGAATCCAAGAAGCACAAAACTGATGAACTGAAGGCCATAATAGGGTCATAGGAACCTTTGAGAATTCATCTCCAGGCCCGTAAACCGGGCAAAGATGCACCCTTTGTCGCAACTTTGCATAAAAAGTTGTCTGGTTCTCCCGCCCCAGCTGTGCAGTTGGAACCGATGGTCATCCGACTCCCAAGGTCCAGCCATGAGCCAAGACCCGTCATAGGGCTGATGGTGATCCGATTGCTGAAATCCAATCAAAGGCGACCGGAAAATGCAAGGCCCTTTGGGGAGCCGATGGTGATCTGATTGCCAAGATCCAGTCAAAAGCAATCGGAAGACACGAAGTCCTCTGCCGAGCCGATGGTTATCCGTCTTCCCAAGATGAGCCGGCAACCAAGTGTTGATCTGAGGCCCTCAGGCAAGCTAGTGTCACAAGCAGAACCCTTGGTGGTCAAGCTGCCTAAGATAACGTCCCAACCTCCGATCTCGCATGGGGTAGCTGAAGAGGATGCAGAACTCGTAAAGTATCTGGTTGCACAGGTAGATAGTCCCTCTCATGATGATGTAATCCATGTAGATAAAATTCCTTTTTTTCATTAATAAGAGGTTGTCGTTGAACTATCCTGAGTGTAATAAGCTTAATCTGATGTATGATGTGGAGCACGATCTGGACATTAACCTGCACACATAGGTGACAACCGTCCATATCGCATACCGACTTACTCCCATTAGAGGTGCCTACTTTCTAGTCTCAGACAGAAGAGAAGGGGATCACTCGATCATCTTCGGCCGAAAAGATGGTCCTCAACCTTTCATGCCACAAGTTTGATGTCGAACCTGATGTTGGAAGATTACCGCTCTACCTGTATAGTCCTCAAGCCAAGTACTTCATTCAAAAGCAGGGGTACGACATGGAGGCTATTCCAGGTCTCAATTACGGCAACAGCTAACGAGCACCTCTACAGCTGTCAGCCCCGGCTGGAAAATCTCGGAATTATTACAGCAAGTCCAAATGCGGCCTCGGTTATGTTACACTAGCAACAATGCCCGAGAGCTCTGATGAGGAATGCGAGTGGCATTCTCACTCATCCAAATCACTTACATACTATTCCGATGACAGCATTGGGGATATATCCAGACAGACATTGTTTGTCAACGTGGCATCCGCTGACGTTGAAGAGGAAGACGAAGATCTACTGGAACCTCTTGAACTGGAGCCATGGGCCCAACAACTTGATGCACAATGGGAGAAGCACTTTGAACAAAGGTACCCTCCCACTGAAGACGAAGTCATGCAAGTTGATCTCGTAACGAATCCTCTCCAAAGCCAATCTTTGTCAGTAAAAGCCTGACGGACGACGAGCGGGAGTCGTTGTTGCAACTCGTCAAAGAGTACATCGATTGTAACTCGTCAAAGAGTACATCGATGTTTTCGCTTGGAGCTATGAAGACATGCCAGGACTAAACTCTAAGATCGCACTCTATAAGCTCAATATTCATCCGGACGTAAAACCAGTCAAGCAGCAGCAACGATAGTTCCATCCAGACATCATGAACTCCATCGAAGCGGAAGTAAACAAGCTTATAGCTAGCGGTTTCATCCGCGAGGAGCAGCACCCAGCCTGGATAGCTAATATAGTACAAGTCGTCAAGAAGAATAGAAAGATCCGAATCTGCATCGACTTTTACAATCTGAATGCGGCATGTCCTAAGGATGAATTCTCTCTTCCCATCACTGACATAATGATCGATAATATGTGTGGCTTCGAACGCATGTCCTTTATGGATGGCTTTTCATGATACAATCAAATCGAAATGTCTCCTGATGATGAGAACGCATGTCCTTTCTTGTTTGACGAGAGGAGGCAGCATCTCCTCCTTCACAGTGGTCTCAGCCTTTGGCATAGATGCTGCAAAAATCAAAGAAAGAAGATAGTCGTATGAAAACAAATTGAATGGGCTCCTTTTTAGCTATGTGGCCTAGTCACACAGAAGCCTATGCGGCTCAGTTACGAAGGGAACATATGTGGCTCAAATTAAGTAACATTTGCGGTCTAGGCAAGCAGAACACACGCGGCCCAGATCAAGGGAGAGCTCATGCGGCTCGATCGTGTGGAATCTATACGGTCCAGATATAGCTGATACTTATGCGGCTCGATCCATGCGGCCCAATCATACAGAGCACATGCGGCACATGCCTCATGAAGGCCAAATGTGCACTAAAGGCATTAAAACCATGGCACAGTGGTGAAGGATGGTCAAACCCGCGCATAAAACATGCGACATGGCTGTTTAAATTCGAGCGATCATTCCTCCGCCTTACCCTTGATCGGAGGATGGACGTCTGGGTGGAAGGAAGGTGACTTGTCAGAAGCGGCCCCATTCCCTTTATCGGCGGCGCTAGTGGCTTTAGAAGCTTTGGGGGCCATGGCTGATCGGAAGCGGAAAGAATGATGAAAGAGAAGAGGACGAAAAAAAAGCAATAGGAGTCCTCTCACTGCTGATGTACAGCCCATATATTTATAGGCTACCAAGAAGTGGAAACGGATAGTCGTCGCTTCGGTTATCATGCCAACTAAAAGATAATAGTGGCCCTTGGGATTCTATCCTTCATAACTGTCACAATAACCAAAAAAGGCAGCCCCCAAATCTAAAAAAGTAAATCCGAGCATTAAATACAGCAGTAACAGCTGGACAGCCTGGACGAAATCTTTTTGCGGCTCGGAGCTTCCCTGCGGCTTGAAGTTTTCATGTGGCTTGAAGCTTCCCTGCGGCCTGACATTTCTTCTCCATGCTTCTTATTCAAAGTATTCCAAATTTGTAATTTGAAAACATTGAAGGGGGTCTTGTAGAAGCATGGAAAAGATAGAGTTTATGCGGATCATCATTCTATGCGGTCCAGCAAAACTAAGCCGCAGAAACAGTGCTCATGAAGACTCCATGCGGCCAAGCAAAACTAAGCCGCAGAAGCAGTACTCATGAAGACTCCATGCGGCCAAATAAGACTAAGCCGCAGAAGTAGTGCTCATGAAGACTCCATGCGTCTAAGCGAAACTAAGTCGCAGAAGCAGTGCCCCTGGAGACCCCATGCGGCTTAAGACAACTCAAGCCACAGAAGCGAGGCTCTCGAAAGCCCCATGCGACTAAGGGAACTCGAGCCGCAAAGGAAAGGTTCCTATAGATCCCATGCAGCCAAGTGAGCCCAGTCGCAGAAGCAAGGTTCTCAAAGATCTCATGCGGCCAAACGGAGCCGAGTCGCAGAAGCAACTCCCCTAAAGCCACTATGCGGCCAAAATGAGTCAGACTCTACTTTGTAGAAGGGACACATGGTAATTTGACCAAGTCTCAACCACCCAGATTCGCTACAACAAAATCTCAACAACCTCTCACCAGCTGGCAGTCCAAGATCGAGTCTTTGTGTGTTGTTACAAACACGTGACCCTTTATGCGGCCCAAAATATGCTATTGCAGGAATCACTATAAACACAGGGTGCCACACCCCTGCAAAAGGTTGGCAATTAAAGGATGGCAAAAAATTTCAAGAGCAAAGACTGTGTCTGATAGTCCAAGGAGTAAGGCAGAGTTGCTACACTTTTTCGAGCCTCCATCGTCACCCCCCAGAATAAAAAACTAAACAATTGTACTTAGATTGTTTCCTAGGGTTTCTTTCTATACTTTATTTTGTACAAGCGAGTTTGCAATCAAGTTCAATTCTTCTGTAATTTTTGTTCTTGATATTTAATGGCAAACAAGGAGTCAGTGCGCCATCCGAGGAGTCAGAAGAGTGGAGTGTTCCAAAGTTCTCCGTCGAACTTGCTGGTTCCTGTAAGCTGTTTGTAGGACAAATCAAGCTTTGAACAACGGTGATAATTCATCCCAGCAGGCTGTTCTTCCATCTATCGCCTGTCATCCACTTCGCTGCTGCTGCTAGCAACTCGATTTGTACTTTCTTTTTAGAAGTACTATAATCGTTTGCTGTTGTTACGAAATCTTCTTAGATTTTTTTAATCCAGAATCCTCCAAGGATCTATGTTAAGCACCTTCTTCGGAGTGTTGCTAGAAACGTTATTTTTACAATCATTTTATTTTTTCAGTTTTCCATCGAAAATTGCGCCTCGAGACTAACAGAAAAATGGTACTTTGGGAGCTGCATTCATTCACAGGTGAAAATGATCAGTAATGAAAGCGAGACTAGCATGTGAACTCTAAATAGTATCTATAGTAACAAATAACAACGATCGACTAATGAAAATAAAAATATAAAAAACAACACCCAAAGATCAAATCAAGCAAATGGATGCACCAAAATTCCCATTAATTATATCTAAGAACGTTAGTCGTGAGGAAAAAAATGATTTTCCTAATAAATGCTCAAGGTGAGCTGTTGTGTACTGACAGGGCAGCATAGCAGAACCACACCTTAGACGAGCCCTTGTGTCTCTTCTGCAAATCCTCTACTCGGGTTGGCTCACCCCACCAGGAGGCAGCAGCAGCCACATCCACCGACTCCAGATTTTAGAAACCCTTCAAGCAGACGGACAATTCCAAAAAAGTTGTATTCTTAGGGTGCGGTTGATTGCAAGGTGGAAAATGTGTAGAAAAGAAATTAATTCCATGGAATTATTTTTCTAGGAAAAAAATTTTATGGAATTTTAAAAAAATTTCATGGAAAACTTAATTTGGGTGTTTGATTGGCATTATTTTTCACGAAAAATAGTTGTTTTCCATGAAAAATGATATTTTCCTATGGGTTGGACAAGTTTCATTTTCCACCATTTTAGATGGAAATATGGAAAATGATAGTTTTTTGGAAAATAATTACATGGAAAATATAAGCTATCAAACACTACAATTGGTGGAAAATTTGTGATGGAAATATTTTCCATGGAAAAATAGCCCAATCAAACACAGCCGATGATATCCAAAATATTTGTGACCAAGCAGCAGAACTAGGCAAAGTCCACAACAGATGCATCTGGGCCAGTCAATTTTGAGCACAGAATACTCATCCTCAAAATCCTCAATGAAGAGTTAAATAACTTAAATGTTGATATCCAAAAAGCATCACCGAGTTCTATCTTTATTCGAGACCAATATTATCATTTGGGGTCAGCGTCTATATTCTAGTCACTACTGAAGTCGAGGACACAAATCAATACATTTTGGCTTTTTCTAAGAACACTACCATTTTTACTAGAACTAGTCCAAAAAAATATTCAAAAAATTAGAAGTTTGCCACTCAATTTTTTTACTTGGAACTAACCCAAATTTTTCCAGCAAGTAGGATTGCCACTAAGTTGACAGTCCTAACATAATGTAGGACGGCCAACTTAGTGGCAGTCCTAGGAATGCCAACAAGTTGGCAGTCCTATTGCAGGACGAGTAAAAGGAGTCCTTACTCAGATTGCAGCAGCAACGCCACCTTCTCCTTCTCGTCCTCGACCCATGCCACTTCCTCCTCCTCCCGAGTCCTCTCCCTCTCCCCCCCTCCAAGCTCCGCCTCCTCCGCCTCCGCTGCCGAGCTCCGTCTCCTCGTCCTCTCCCCCCTCTGCCTCCGCCGTCCAACCCTTCCGAGCTCCGCCTCCTTGTCCTCTCCCTCCTCCGCCTCCGCCACCTCCTCCTCCTCCTGCCCAGCCGCCACCTCCTCATCCTCCTGGAACCCTAATAGAAATTGGGAGAGCTAGTCCCAAGTAATTTTTGGACAACATCCAGTAAAAGTTTCACCTTTTTAGACTAGTCCCAAATAAGGACTAGTCCCAAGTAAACTTTGCGGTGCTCTTAGAAAAAGCCTACATTTTCTGAATATATACTTTTCTCAGAACTATATTGGATTCTGCAGCAAAACCATGGCAGCAAACGTGAGAAATATTATATAACCTAATTGAACACAAGCATATACATGAAGCAAAGTATGTGCAAGTCCTCTGTAGTTCAGATGTACTTATACTGCCCCAAAAACCATCCACCTCAAATATACTAGACTGACATGGCTAATCTATGAACATCAGCATCAACAATCCGGAGAGAACATCTGCAAGTACGCAATTGCAACCATTTATGGACCAAAATATAATGATCTACTTTCTTAAGGCTAATTCTAAGGGCACTTCCAAACTTACTTGAGACTAGCCCTTACTAAAGGACAGCCCAATTTGATAGAACTTTTACTCGGAACAGTTCCAATTTTACTTAGGGCTAGCCCGACCCCAAAGAAATAGAATTTCTCTAGAGACAGACGTCAGCGAACGCGCGTGAGCACGGAAGAGCAGACGCTGGCGGACGCGCAGGGGCACAGACGAGCTCTGGGAGGGGAGGGGAGGGGAGGGGAGGGGAGGAGGAGGAGAAGGACGAGGCGAAGGAGGAGAAGGCGGAGGCAAAGCAGGATGAGTAGGCAGCGGCGGCAGCCAGGGATCGGGAGGACTGTCAAAAATTTGACCGTCCTTAGGAAGGACTGTCAATTTTTTTAACAGTTCTAAAAGATTAGAACTGTCAAATTTTTGACAATCCTTCCAATATACATGACAGTCACATTTTTTACAGTCCTTCTATTGGAAGGACTGTCAAATTATTTAACAATCCTAAAAAAAAAAATTGGACTAGCCCCAAACAAAAATTTGGATTACAAAACAAATTTGTAAATAATTTTGGGAAAAGTTGGACTAGCCCCAAACAAGTCCGAGTGCCCTTAGTAACCTTTCATAATGACACAAAAAACGTAGCGTGGCTTAATTGTGAAATAACAACTGCTGCAAACATTGGCATGTTATGAGAAATATTAAAGGTATGTTCTAATAAGAGCAGTTTTATCTTGTTGCTTTTTATGCCACAGTTGCAGGTGCTAAGGCTCATAGACTTGAAGCTAGTCCCCGGACAACCTCCATCCCCAATTTAGAGCTCTCATCTTTAAACCCTCGTATACACCTAAAAAAACTGATACTATTTTCAACCTTGCTACGAAGAGCCCCATCTAGATCATTGTAATTTTCATTTGCTGTCAGTAAAATCAGCATCAATAACATCCCCGTCAGGTCCTTTGGCAGATGGATCAGAAGGCCCAGCAGCATCAGAACTGGGTGAAGGACCAGCAGCACCAGGCCCACCAGGTTGGTTGTAGAGTGATTGCCCAAGTTGCATTACCTCCTGGTTAAGCGCAGCCATGGCGTCCTTCATGACCTGTGTTGATCCCCCTGAGATGGCTTCTTTGAGCTCCCCAAGCTTCGACTCCACCTTCTCCTTGACTTCAGCAGGGACCTTCTCCCCCAACTCCTTTAGTTGCTTCTCCGTCTGATAGACAACAGACTCTGCCTGGTTCTTGGTGTCAATTGCTTCTCTCTTCTCTTTATCCTCCTTTGCAAACTTCTCTGCCTCGTTAACCATTCTCTCCACCTGTAAGTTCCAATGTTAGATAAATGATTAGCTATGTTAAAGGAGAAACATTCATTTGTAACTGTAGAATTTTACAGCCAAATTGCTTCAAAGTCGGTTGAATGTTAAATTATGCTTCGTAATTGGATAGGCGTACAAGCATCCTTGCATATAAAGATAAGTCAAGATACACCAGTTAAGTGCCATATCGTGGAAGGAGTAGAACTGCAAAATTTTCAGTCGGCTATGAGCTTTTGGCATCTAAACATAAGCCAAGATACTCAAAAGGTTAGTTGATCTTAAAAATATCTCAGCTGGTACACCATTTCATGGCAAGACTGAGACGGAGAGTACTGAAATTAATTTCCAGATGTCAAGAGCTTTTGTCATGAGAAGATGTAGGTTAAGAGTTTTTGGCATGAGAAGAATAACTTTAATGTGAAGAGATCATACATTTGCTAAAGCTAGATGTAAGCTATTTAACTATAAAAGTACAGCTCTAAATTTACTTTGGATTTTAGTACCTCGTCACTGGGCAAGGTGCTGGCCCCGGTGATTGTGATGTCTTGCTTCTTCCCCGTGCCCTTGTCCACAGCAGTGACAGAGAGGATACCATTGGCATCAATATCAAACTTGACTTCAATCTGTGGGACTCCTCGTGGGGCTGGAGGAATTCCATCAAGGCGGAAACTACCAAGTGATTTATTGTCCCTCACAAATTCTCTTTCACCCTGAAGAACATTTATCTCAACACTTGTTTGCCCATCTGCTGCTGTAGAGAAAACCTCTGATTTAGATGAAGGCAAAGTTGTGTTCCTTGGTATGATCTTTGTCATCACCCCACCCAAAGTCTCCAACCCAATTGAAAGTGGTGTTACATCCAGAAGAACAATGTCACTGACATCTCCAGACAACACTCCAGCCTAAATACAATAACAAAATAAATAAGTAGAGAATGCAAGTACGAGTATGATCAATTATTCACTTCATATTATAAAAATAGGAAACCGTGACTGTGCATGACTCACATCCATCAAGATGATATATGTTGGTTTCTAACTACCTGATCTAACGGGATGATTTTTCCACCATCAACTAAGCCTCTGTTAGCATTGCTCTGTCTTGCCCTACGGGCAGAATGATGCAATAATTGATGGCGTACATCAATATATTAAAATGTACTAGGCTGTAATTATTCATATAATTTGTTTAGGTAATAACTGTTGTTTCATCAGTTCCGTTTGTGGTAGTTTGTGATATACTGGGAATGGTGCATATGAAAAGTGTACACTACCTAAAATTAATAGAAACTATCTAGAACAATATACACAATTAGAAGGGATTCCAAGTGCAAGATTGCAGCTAAATATGTTACTTCAAAAAAATAAGACTTCATAGTGATTGATAGCCTACACTGGATAATAGTCTTTATATAAATATTTCAAGTGATCCAGCTTCCAGCAGCTTGGGCAGTTGAAGACTATGGTACCCAGATTCGAGTATCATTCGGTCCATTACATGCTGTGCAGAATATCATAATGCATGAAGTTAAGAAAAAATTTATAACTGTGCCACAATTAATGTGAATGTATCCTGTATTGCCTGACTTATTAGCCAAAAACTGATATAACTACAAGAAGCCTTCAACAATTAGATAAGGTTCCCTTTACTATTAGCCAGTCATGGCTCTATCAGAATAACGCTGAAAGCCATCAAAATCCAGTTCAATGTGCATGATAACAAAGATTTATTAGTTATCGTCTTTCCTTAGCAAGATCCCCTTGAAAGGTAGGTCCGAACTATAGTACAACATAGTGGAGTATTATATGACCAAGGGGAAGGAAATATGCATATCTTATGAAGACTGACCTGGACTGCAGCCCCTAGAGCAACAACTTCATCAGGGTTGACGGTAACGTTAGGATCCTTTCCAGTCAGTGACTTCACAAGGTTCTGAACTGCAGGGATACGGGTTGAGCCCCCTACAAGAATCACCTCATCTAAATCCTTGAATGCAAGTTTTGCATCCCTCAAGGCATTGTCTACAGGTGTTCTTAGCCTAAAAGATGCATAAGATAGAAGCATAAGATTTTAAGCACAAAGAGATAGCAAATTCATATACACAATATACATAAGTTTACTTACCATACAACAAAGAAAAACCACATTAGGAAATTGAATTCACATTGTATGTTTACTTTTAAAGATAGGTTCAAAAAGAAAAATATTCATATTTGAGAAGAAAAAAGAACTAAGGAGTGCACTATTAAACCCATAGTTTATAGTATTGGCCGATACCGAACGATTTGGCATGTCCCGATCCGATACCGACCGATAGCGATTGGGGTCTCTTTTTCGGTCAATTTGGCAAAGAAAATTGAACCAAAAAAACAACCACCAAGGGCGTAAAAGCATAATACGGTTGTAAAAGAAAACTTATCTATCGCATGTAAACCAATCGGCAAATCGGCAAAGATGACTATAATTTCATTCAATTTCAAAACTACTAAGAAACAACGCTGAAAATACTTAGAATTATTCCTAAATATATAAAATATATTTTCTAAAATGTTAATAATTTATTAAATAATTATTTGCCTTCCGATACCAAAAAAATCTGATACTCAGATCTGAAACCGCCGATATTGTCGATACCGCCGATATTGTCGATACCGCCGATACCAATACTCATTGAAATGGTCGGATACCGATTCCGATACCGATATTGTGAACCTTGATTAAACCAGAAAAGGGGGGGGGGGGGGGGGGGCGTGAAATTCAAGACAGGGAAGAGAATTAAGGAACAAGAAGTTCAAAACTCTAACACAACCCCTCCTCAACATAAGAGTTGGATTGGGTTTACATAACCATGGTTCAGCCTACCCGACCCAGCCGTAACTTAGTGGCCTGTTTAGGGTTTATACTTCTGTCACTCTCATCTCTTGGCCCACCTCTTATATACTTATGGTGGTTGCCCATGGTGACCACTAACATGGCGGTGGGATGAACCAGAAGCATAACAAGAAGCGGCAGGTGAGAGAACCAGTTAACTCCCTTGTTCCCCTTTCTTTTTGTATTCCCAAATCTTGTTATTTCTTAGAAGTCCCCCAAATTGCGGAGAATTGAGTTATGTGTCATTGTCCATGTCATTCAGAAATTAACTGAACCAAAGATTAAAAAAAACTAATTTTGCCTTCTATTCTTCTTTATCCTTCCTACTCCCTCATCTCCTCCATTTTGCCTCTCATTCCCCCACTTTAAACTCATTAAGACCAGCAACTCCTTCAAACCCCCTTTCTTCACCTTCAACCTCAATACTCCGCTTTTTTCCTCCCATTCTAAATCCATGACAACAAACTCCCCATCCATCGCAACACTCACTCTTCCCATATTCTAACTCGTGATATTAACTCCTTCCAACATGTTAATACCCACTCCTCCCACATTCAAACCATGACGAACACGAACTCCCCCATCCTCCACCCCAACATCATACTCCATTTTCCGCTTTCACTCCCCGGTATATATCCATATTACACAAACTATTTCTTCTCCTCCCCTCCACCTCCTCCCATTCCCTCCCTCTTCCTTCCTCGTATAGGACTCATAGAAGCGAGTTTGCATGCACAAGCAATAGGTGGGGAGGAGAGGGTGAGGAAGGAGAAGGATGGGAAGGGATGGAAGGGCTGGTGTCCAAATAAAGAAATATGTTTTATTTAACAGAATATTCTCATTCTTATGGGCTAAGTTAATTAGAGGGACTTGTACCACAATTATTAGTAAATTTAGGAACTTTTAAACAATTAACAAGATGGGGACCTATTTAAAACTATGGTAGATTTTGTATGCCAAAAAAAAAAACTTTCCATTTTCCGTGTCCTGGTGTGTCTTGGCATTGCCTGCTGTTAATCAGACATTACATGCATGGACATACAAGAATATTGGATTGGACACTAATCAATGTCACGTACCCAGCACAGATACAACATCACAATTGTCATGTCCGTGTTTCCTAGTCTACAATTGTCGTGAATCAGATATTGGATGCCTCGAGATACGACAAGATTGGATTCGGCAAGGATCAAACAATGTCTCATGCAAAGTCATGTTAGATTGAAAACCGGCACAGATACGACATCATAACTGTCGTATCCATGTTTCCTAGTCTACATCACGTTAAGACAACCATATGGGGTCAACCAAAAAAGAACATTAACCTGTCAAGAAGATCTGAACACAACTCCTCAAATTTAGCCCTAGTTATAGTTGTCTCGATGTGTTTGGGCCCCTCTGCAGTTGCTGTGATGAACGGTAAACTGCAGATGGTAGATTAGAAAGAAGCCTGGGTTAGAAAAATGAAACCAAAACAATATTTTATTAAACACGCCAGCTGGAGAAAATGTTATATATGCATAGGGAATCAACCTAATATTTGTCTGGGTCAAGGATGACAATTCCATTTTGGCCTTCTCTGCAGTCTCAGTGAGACGTTGAAGGGCTTGCTTATCTTTCAGGAGAGCAATCCCTTCATCTCTCTTGAACTCTGCAGCTAGCCAATCAACAATTCTCTGCGCAACATAACAATAAGTAAGCATTTCAGTCGTGAACAATCAACTGGCTATGTGAATTATTTTTAACAAAGCAGCATGTAAATTGATAAGCATAAAACAAGAAACTTTCTTTATGTAATTGGTGGAGGAAATGCAGTCTACATATGAATCAAGCATGGTATCCTGGTGAATCAATATGCAAGAGAATATCATGAAACTCAAATTAGCACACAAGAATAAAATCTGTAGTAGTAGGTAACTAATCTATACCATGAAATACATCTAACCAACTTGAGATCAGAGAGTACTTAGCATAAGGAAATTTTCTCAAGGCATATACAGAGCAAAAGCAAGATTGACATGTTCGGCATTAGAAAGACCTGACTATGTACATATATGGAATTTAATCCATATTACTAATGACAAGGAAGATTGACATGTTGGGCATTAGAAAGACCTATGTACATATGGAATCTAATGCACATTATCAATGACTATGTACATATATGGAATTTAATCAATATTATTAATGAGAAGAAAGATTGACATGTTGGGCATTAGAAAGACCTGACTACGTACATATGGAATCTAATCCATATTATCAATGACAAGGATCAAATAGAATATAAGTGCATGCCTACTGAATACGGCTTGCTTAACTCCCATCTGCTGCACATGTATTAATGAGGCAATTTTACTTCTATTTCCAATTACACATGCACAATCTGGGAAAGACTTCTATCGCATGCACCAGCTCGCATGCACAAGCAAGAGTATGAAAAGAAGAATTGGATATAATAGTTTCTTGCAGCATCACCATACTGTTGGATAACATTAGAACACCCAACCTTGTCAAAATCATCACCACCGAGATGTGTATCACCAGAAGTAGAGAGCACCTCAAAAACACCATCTCCAACCTCAAGAACTGCATCAAACTGCCAATAATTAATTCTCATTATGAAAAACTACAAATATAAATCAATGCAAGGTAGAACGCTTCAGTTATTATTTATTTCCAAAAGTAATATATAGCATAGGATATTGAATAAGCATGTGTCACAAAGCGGGCACTGAATAGAAACATACAATGCATGATGTTAGGTATGTCGGATTATTACATATAAAAATGATTGTACAATTAATTCAAGTAATATTACTGCAACATTCTCCCATCTCAAGCAGCCTAAAACATTTCTGTACACCCTCTTGCACTTCACAAAACTTGTCCCATCATGTCTCCACATCTCTAAGTTCATTGGCTAATAACATGAAGTATAAATCTTGTGTCCAACCAGCCCATTTAATCAGTAATTTCTTATTCAGAATAGATAAACATCTTCTCATGCAAGTAATTAAACATCATAACTTGCATACGATTGGAAAGGGAGGGGGTCTCATGTATAAATATAAACCACCACCCCCACACCCACCCACCCACCCACCCGCCCGCCCCATGTATAAGGAAGGTTGTTGCATCCTCCAGGATGGAAGCAAAAAACCTTACCGTCGCGTGATGGAGTGGGAGCCTCGTGGCACTGGGACGCCCTTTTCATAGTTCTCACATGAATCTATGCCCTTGCAACGCCATATCCTTTCTGCATGCCCTGCCATCACTTTACACTATGAAGTCATTTTGTTCTCTCACTAATGTTTAGGCTCCATCCTATGGGAACAGATTGGAACCCTTCCTAATTCTTACATAAACTCACCTCAGCAATCTATACTCTTTAATAATTATGGGCCCTTGTCAAACATTTCTAGTAAAGTACACCATTGCCTTTATGGTCATACGAAATGCAACCTCCACCAAAATCCCGCAGCAGGGGAAGAGGATGACAAACCTGCCCCCTATCAAAAAATGCTAGTAATCATATTGGTTGTACAAGATCATTACAGAAGCCCATATAAGTACTTCATGCTTGACATCTAAGACTCAAAAGGAGGAAAAGAAGAGAAACACGGGAAATTCAAGAACACACTGCTTTCAGGATGAGAGGTCAAAGGGTAAGGGAAGGTATAAGATGTTAGGATTTACATAATAAACCTACCTTTCATGACCAATTGTGACTAGTATATTAAATTAAGGGCATCAATTCATATAAGATTCACATTTTTATATAAATCCAAACCTTCAGAACCCCCCTCACTTCCCAAACATCCTCTCCTTGCCTTGAAAGCAAGCAGTTGGATGGTACAAAAAATAATAAGCTTGCAACAAATTTCAGAGTCGGTGATGAACCTTCCACAAATATCTCTGGATCCTTTCCACCCAATTTGCTTCTCTAAAGAGTGATGAGAACTAGGAGATGTGATTTGGCCCAAAGCAAGGCTCCACTCTAGAGGCCTCTTAGAACAGTGTGAACTCTATCATAATCTACTGCTTTTCAGCTCCTTAAGGCTGTTCCTACTGTCGGGTTGCTTTTTCGTGCTATATCTAACTTTTCACGTATTTTCACACATCCATCTATGAATTAAAAAATAGAAGAAAAAAATGTGTGCATTTGTGGGAATTTAGGTGGCATTGATTAAATAAGATGAGTGTCATTTGAGATTGTTTGGTCGTGTGCAGCAGAGACCACTAGGTGATCAGTTGGGAATAATGGAAGGCTTTCACTCTACATCCTAATATCATATATTGTCACTCATCCATCTATGAGTTAAAAATAAAATAAAAAAGTATGAGCATTTGTAGAAAGTTTGAGGTGGAACGGACTGAAATACGATGAGGTAGAATTGTTTGGAAAGTTTTTACATGTGCAACTTACAGAAAGTAGATGCACCAATTATGACGAGTGAAAGCTTTTGGTCAAATGAGTTTAGACCTAGCGATAGACCTACAATACTTTGAATTGAGGCTACGGAAAAGGATATCGATCTTGCTAATATGAAAGAGGAGAGCTTAGCTCAGAATGGAAGATAGGATTCATGTGGACAACCCCAAAACATTGGATTGAAGGCTTCATTGTTGTTGTTGTTGTTTTGGCATCAAGGAAGGACGATCCACGTCTAATATTGCTATGCTACATGACTCCAAAACATTTGATGACATTATGCATGAGAATTCAGTATATAACACACAATGGTTCATGATGTCAGGAACAAATGGATCTTTTGCTCTCCTAGACCATGCATACTATACCATGTCTAACTTTTGTAACAATGTAGAACAATACCACAACCTTCAATCAGTAAGAGAGCAGAAAGATCAATTATCAGTGTATCTTCATGTAGTACAAGGCTCATAAACTTTGTGTGGTACTTAAACCTCTTGCATATATTCAACCTCCTTTCTCACTTGAGAAGAAAATAGTACAGCTGTTGAAACCCAAGTATCCAGTAATTCAACCTATTACTTTCAGATCTAACATCACTGAGATTTGCTAGGCCAACACCTCCATTTCCTCATGATAACATAATCAAGTTACATTGCGTTCTCCACTTCATATCTAAGAGTTGCTTGGTTATATGGAAAACTGAGAATACATGCAACACTAGTTGCATGAGACAATAGTTCGCTTGAAGCAGAAATTTTTCATGTTCCACTGGGACTAGAACATCTTGGACAGAAATAAGTTGGGAATGTGAATGTGAATGAAAATGAAAGATAAACCAAAGAGACAACAAGAGAACAGAGCTACCACAATGTTGTGCTCATTAAGTGCTCCTAAAGTCCCTCCAAAATAGTTGAAAAGGTACTTTATCCTGGCACAAATCCAGTTCAGCACACTATTTGAAGCTAAAGATAGTGTTCCAATTGCAATTAAAGTTTTAAAAATAGTCCAAACACTGGATTTAAACGGCAACAGTTGAAGTCACAAAATTAGCCTATTCTATCAAGTACTATCTTACTCAAACCCTCGACTGCCACCAAAGACCAAATCAACGTTAAACTAAGTTTGCTAAAATATTACTATTACGTCTAGCAGTAGCATACCACTTGGCATTTATATTTTTGTAGTTCCTCACAAGAGCATCCACAATTTTTCTTAATATGTCAAAACCTTCTATTTATAAGTAAAGATGAAGATTTCATGATCAGGCTTATAAAATATTTCAACAACTGTCTCATCTATAATCCTACTAAGATTGTGATGGCATCTAACAATTGTTACCTGGAACTTTTTACTACAGGTAAGATACTGGTGCCGAGGTCCTGTTGACTTTGACAAGAAACCCAACTAAGAAAACCTAAAAGATTCGAGACTTCTCAGTATCTTACTAATTCAGCAGAAATATTCAATCCCAGAACACATAATATCACATTAATTACTACTCTTTCAGTCTTTTGTGATGTTAACTGTTGTACATAATCCATTTATGTTAAAATTCTCAATATTTTACAACATAGACCAATGAGCATATTACAGTAAATTGTATTAAATGATACGTGGTTCACATTCTCAAACAAGATTAACTTATACTAGCTACAACAATTAACCCTTTAGAATGCATCAGATTCTTAAAATGCTAGAACTTCAAGACAAAATATGATGTGTGAAAACTGATACATAATATCAGTGTTCGTGTAAATACATGGGTTCATGCTATAGCAATCCCTTTTAACGCTCCAGAGAATCCTATAATCTATATCAGTGTCAAAAACAAAAATCTATACTCATATCCAAGCAAATATAGCCACTCTTGTAAAAAGCCTCCTAGTCGGCCGACTAGGAGGCGACTAGTCGGCAGTCGGCCTCCGCCGACTCGACTAGCTCCCTAGTCGGCCAGGAGTTGGAGCAAGGCAAAAAATCGCACCCAGTCGGCCGGCTAGGCGGCTAGACGGGCCCTAGTCGGCCAACTGGGTGCGGCAAAATAAAAAAATCAGACCCGAGACTCACCAGGCGCCGGCCGATCTGTTGTTTACTGCTTCATCTGGAGTCTCCGAGCTCCGTGCGGCCTCCGACTTGATGATCCCGATCGCCACTCGACACCACATGATCTCCAGATCCGGCCATCTCTCTCTCCGGTAAGCATCCTCACTTCTCTCTCATTTTTCTCTCTTTCTTGATTTATAGTGATGGTTAAACTTGAGTCATAATGGGTTTTGGGGAAATAAGTAGGTGAGCCCTCTTTTCTTTTCACTCTAACTCTTCCTTTCTCTCTCCTGCCAGCATTTCTTGGAGAATGTGATATTATGGTTTTTGTGTATAAGTATAGACTATGGGCCAAAGTAATAGGCTGAGACATGATTTAATGACTTAAGTATACTTAAGAAGTGACGAACAGTTAGGAGTAATAATAAATGGGCTTTTAAACAAAAATTTAATGATTGAATTTATTTGGGCTTTTGAAGAAATGAATTAACCATTTGGCCTAATAGAATGTATTTGACAATAGGCTTTAGTTGTATAAATGAATGAAGGTTTTTGAGCTAAATCAGAGTTTGGGCCTTGGAGTTTATATGGCTGATAAAATAAATGCGGTTTATTCAAGAATTAGACTACCAGAAGCTAAGAAATGGGATTACATATTTTCAAACACAAACACACATATAAATTAAAAAAAACTAAAAAAGATTAATCCGACTAGTCCCCGACTAGTCCCCGATTAATCCGCTTAATCCCTAGTCCCCGCAAACCGACTAGCGATTTTTACAACCTTGAATATAGCATCCTTAAATATTCCAATCTCCAGAAAGTTCAACCTTGATTAGACGCTATTAATTATATTTACATATTCGATTATTGTAGACTCATAGTGGCCATATAACAACCATCTGTATATGTGGTATCTACCTGTTGTAGAACACCCCAATAGAAGGCTTACCACTTTACAAATAGAATCCTTTAAATATCATCATTATGACAAATATTTTGTCCTAAAGGTAACAGTTCTAGGTTACAACTGCAACGAGTCCCCTGCATTACTTACAGATTTACATGAAGTGTGTAGCAACATCCACTCTACATTACTTCCACCAACTTCAACCATCAACAACATTATCTACCCGCTCAACAAATACAAATATATAATGGCTTTTGTTAATCACTTAACTAATTGGCACCACATATCCAACTTAAAGTTTCCAGTAATAGTTGCTGTAAATCGTATTACAATCTCCCCATTCTAATGATGCCATGGCATTTCTCAATCATATTATGTTAATATTTCATTTTTCCTTGCTAGGAACATGACCTTATATGCCCAATGAACCAACGTCAAAGCTTGATGATGGGAATCTAGTATTTTGTCCTTGCAAATGCACCTAAATGGATACTTGACTGTGACGTGAGGTAAAATGTTGGTGTTGTACATTTGATGTTCACAGATAATCAAGCTTGCTTCATAGGAAAATAACTAATAATAGTAATATTTCACTAGACCTGAAAAGATCACTACAAACTAAAGCATGGTTTCTCAACCAAAGCTAAAGAAAGGCTAATTTGCAACTAAATACCCTAAAATTTTCCAATTTTGCGAGTTGTTACACTGAAGTATTGAAATTAACATCTTGCTACCCTAAAATACTAAAATTAGCAACTAAATACCTTGAGCTTTTACCGATTTGCAACTTGCTACATAGGGTACTATTAAGAAATATAAAACTATGCAAGGTACCATTGTTAATGGCATAAGGATAAGGGTAGCAATAGCAAGTTTCAAATTTAAAAAAGTTTAGGTATTTTGTTGCTAATTGTAATAGTTTATATAGAAAGTTATTAATTTTAATAGTTTTAGGTAGCAACTTGCAAATCCAGAAAAGGTCAGGGTATTTAGTCGCAAGTTAGCCCTAAATAAATTATATGAAAACTAAAAAAAAGCCCACAAATAATATTGCAACATAAATTAAGATATTAAGTGGTAAACAAGACAATCAAACACGACGTAAGTAATTCAGATTAAAGTCTGGCTATAAACCTGAAACATCGAATGTGCCACCCCCCAAGTCAAACACTAGAATAGTCTCATTGTTCTTCTTCTCAAAACCATAAGCCAAAGATGCAGCAGTAGGTTCATTAATGATGCGAAGAACTTCCAACCCAGCAATTCGACCAGCATCCTTTGTGGCAGTCCTTTGGGAGTCATTGAAGTATGCCGGCACAGTAACTACTGCTTTAGTAACCTTGTCATTCAAAAATTTGGATGCATCGTCCACAAGTTTTCTTAAAACCTGAAATCACAAGACCAAAGCGTCAATGAGCACATTTCAGCCATATAAACAAATAAATCACCAAGTGACATGATAATATAAAGTGTCACTCTAAATGCACTTTTTCATCGAAAAACTGTGTACAGGTTATCATCACTTTTAATTTTTCAAAAAATTAACATAAGTTGATTGCTTGAGCTTCAAGTAAGATGTAGCCACAGTCATATCCCTCTAGTATAGAGGGCATTAGTACCTGTAGCAACTGTTTTTTTTTTCGTACACCTGAAATTGGTATTATGTGTACTCATTCTGTCACGACCCGATCCCAATATAATGGGTCTAGTCGGATCATGTCCAGCCTGCACCGTTGTGAAACGGCAGCAGTAAGTTGTATCAAGCAGTGAAACACAACGGGCAAAATATCTAAAGGAAATAAAACATTTTTATTAAACTGAAACTGGTCTGAAATGGAAATAAGACAACAACACAATTCATTTATTACAATTGTTCAAAAACAAAGAAAAGAAAAAAGAAATTATGCCAACATCTATGGTTCTGGGGTTCCTGGTTCTGGGGTTCTTGGTTCTGCGGGACTCAAGTCAGGTCCGTAGAAAGAACAGTAAGCTAGCTCCTCCTCATCGCAATCACCTAAAAATGTTGGGTCTCCAGTCAGGAGTGAGCAAGAAACATATTTTTCCTACATCTAGCAGTTCTAAATTAACAATAAATGAAAATGCGAGACAGTTTAAGAAACTTTATATGTTTTTGTAAATAATAGTAAAAGACAACAAACAATATGGTCTCAATGTCAAACATGATGCAATGCTATGCTAGTGTTTTGAGTATATAACAGGGCCTGTGATGTCACGTCCCGACCCGGAATCACTCGAATCATCGTCCTCGCAGGGGGCGTGATGCCGCACGAGCTTGGAGTTGCGCTCGTGCAAGACAAGATGACAAGTTCTCGAATGGTTATCTTTTAATTGATATTAGCAACGAAAGAAAAACAGAGTATACGAAACAATTCTCTTTATTGATATTCGAACTGAAATTACAAAGCCCTTCCATAGCCCAACTAAATTTGCCAGGTTGGCTACAACACTCAAGTTCTCTCTTGCCTACAAAGGATTTCACCGTTCCATACATCATGCCTTCTATATCTCGGCCGCATCAATCATGTTGCAAATCCGAGCGTCAATACGGTCGCATGCCTCAATACAGGCATTTCAAGCCTCAACGCGTTCAAGCGAAGCTCCGCCGCGAGCAATCCATTCCGTGCACCCTGCATGAAAGCTGATGGGGGATCAGTACGTTCGTCCTCGCATGTACTGACGAAAAGACCTTCCTTCTAAACCGACATTTTAGTATTTATGTTCAATCATACAACTTAGCTTATGATCTTGCTATATTCTCCTTAGGGTCGATTTCATGGCATATTCGAAAGCGTAAAGTATGTTATCATGGCAAGCATGTTATTCGAATTGATTAGGCAAGCAGGCAAACAATCTCGTGTTTGTTTCGTGGCGCGACTTCTTACCAAGTCGACGCACTCGCCCTTGCACTGACGCAAGGTGAATACGCTCCATTCCTTCCCTGTCATGTTATGAGTGCTCTCTAAGCAGGATCTATGTACGAGACACATACGTGCCTGCACTTTCAACCCATCGTTTCTTAAATATATGATGGTCGTTGGCGTATTCGCGCCAAAATGGACTAAAGGTGTTTCTCTTTTCTTTTCCTTACTTTCTTTTCTCTCTTTCTTTTCTTTCTCGAATTTGGGTAGCCCGGCGTTTCACGGGTTGGGTTGCTACCCCAACAACCGAAACTTACCGCGTGCCTAGCATCATTTACGGCTTTTCATATCTATAACCGGGTGCTAATCGAACTTTACAGATATGCGCCTATCAAAGATTAAATATCCCCTAGGCCGAACGGTCCCGGTGCCCCGGTGCCCCGGTGCACCCGTTCGGAGGGAACATTCCGTGCACGGAAGATAATCACAATTATCTCAAGTCCATTCGACCATGCAACGCCCTATTATTCAAACAACCAAACATAGTCTTCAGCCCGAGGCTCAGACTTTATCAAACAACCAAACATAGTCTTGAGTCCGAGACTCAGACTTTATCATCTCGCATTTCTTCCATTAACCTTCTATGTTCTTACATTTCATACTTCGTTTCAATGTTCAATGACATCATGCCTCAACTCAATGTTCGTCAACCGAACGACCCGAAGGTCCCGAACACCTTTCGAGGCATCATGTCATATCCGACAGTTCCGCCACATTCATGCCACAACTGTATTCTTTCGCAACGAAGCCATCTTTTATGATCTTGTGCACGTAGGCACGTTTCGACACATTTATCATCTTTCCTTCGCGTCGTGCACTTGCTGCACGCATCAAAGCCGTATTTCCATGTTCTATGCCTTAGTATTCAATGTTCGTGGCTTGCACGCTAGGGCGTTCGCCTATTGTCTTTCAATGTTCTAACCCTTCTAACTCGTGCGCGAAGACACGGAATGGCTCGTGCACGAAGGCACTCGCCGAATACAGTTATCCCATGTTCTTGCGGCTTGCGCACCGAGGCGCTCGCCTTTGCAATATCCAATGTTCCATAGCGACTCATGCATTTGATGCACGTTTTATTTCAATTGTTCTAACTAGTGTTCGACTCACACTACGATTTATCTTCCGATCTGACCACGTCCGTGGCGTCGATAGGTTAACTTAGCATACAATGATATATTCTGACTTAGGCATGAAGGAGTAAAAAGAAAAGTCAATCCTCCCACCTTGAGTCGATACGCCTTGTCGTTTTGCCGAGCCGATGCGGCTCGATTTCATAACTTCATTGCACGGCCAACTCTCCTGACTTAGCCATTCGAGCACTTCGTGCTTCATTGAATTATACGTCCGATTTGGCTTACCGTGCCCAAGTCTCAGCCCGTTGCGAGACGGAGATTTGGTTTTGCGGACCCGTTGCGAATGAGACAAAATGTCGACCTCTAATATTTCAGCGTAAACGTATAGCCTGCACATGAAACCAACTAAAATCAATACTTGCATCGATTTGGACTTGCGCCTTGGTCGATTCGATTTCTTAGAATCTTTGAGCCGTTTCAACGCACTTATCCTTCGGGGCATTGCGGCGCTTCGCATCGATTCACTCGATGCATTCTTTGGGACAATGTAACTCTTCGCATCGACTTAGTTAGATGCATTGCTCGGGACAACGCAACTCTCGTATCGATTCGCATCGATACATTTCATTCGGTCAACGCGACTCGTTGAGTCAACGTCTCAACGTAATGCACCATGCGGAACGGGACATTACAGAATATACCACTCAAAACAAGGTTCGTCCTCGAACCAAAACCAACACTCCGATTAAGTGTTTTATAGATCGTTTCACGATCTCGTCCCACCAATGTTGTTCAGTTTCACACTATCTTGCAAGCTTTTTGTTAACATTCCAAAGTCTTTCTTGCAGCTCGATTTGAATTTGTGTACAACTCGATTTGGATCCGTACATATATTCAAGACGTCCCAAAGATACATGTATTTCGACCAAGTCCAGTGGTAGCAAATTGGAACAAAGCTGACAGGTAAATTTCAATCCTATGCTTGCCATCTCGTATTCCCTATCAGACTTATTTTTAGCAACTGTCCTCAAAATTTTATCGCATACATATATTCGATGCATACGTGATTCATTCAATAAAGTCACTGCACGCGATGCGATTCAAAATCGCATTCCTCGTTTCGTATGGACTATCAATTCTATACGTTGCGTCGAGCCGTCGCACATTCGATCGCAACGATCCTTCGCAACGCCTTGCGTTCGAATTCGCCACCCAACTATTTCCGAAGTCCGGCTATGCAACTTATTCCGATACGATTTCCATTGTTGACTTGCAAATGCATCAACATTCAAGACTACGCCCGCTAGGTTACTTACCTAGACATCGTGCTTAAATTCTCCCGACGTAACTTTTAAATTGACATTACACAAAGGCCACAATCTATCCAATACCAAGTTTAATTCGAGTCGACAATGCTCAAGGCAACGATTCTAACACGAAGGTCTTTACGATGCGTCTTATATTCGATTCCTAACGAGTAGGAATTCACTAGCCAAATTCCCAACTTATCCGTCTCACAACATCGAACATAATTTCGATTCACGCAAGCTCAATTGTAAGGTGGATCCAAATCTAGCAACATAACTCGTAAGTCATTCCCTTATCGTTGTCTCTCGTGCATAGCACGACTCTCACAATCGTCTATCCGAATCACCAAGTCCGTTGGTGAATTTCTAGTTCGATCGTCGACCAACATAACCATTCAAGCATTCATTCGACGAATACTCAAAAACAAGCTACATCATTCTCAATCGAAAGCTGTTCCAACAATTTTCGATCGCCTAGACTTATCGTCAACATGCACCATATAACATTTGTTATCGATGCAATTTTGTATGCGACAACGCATAGGTCATCTTATGGGTCTGCAACATTCAATTTGATTTGGCGGTCAAGTCTTTTAGGGTCAGCTGCCCCAAAGCTACGCTCGATAATTGTGGATCATCACCGAAGGACAGTTTACTACGAACCATGCTATATCTTATTTCGGAGCCAAATCACGTTCCGACGATTTCTATGCGACTACCCAATTTCGGACAAAACCATTTCTATCGACGCAACTGATGTGCAACTCTCCTCCGAGTAAAGTCATGCACTACCGTCGATGATTCCGTAATTCACGAAGCATCTACTCGCATTGAGTTCGAGTCTATCTTATTTGCGATCGACACACGAGATGCTATACGCATCGAACAATCATCGATGACTTATAGTCTGGTCTTGATTAATCACAAAGTTCATGATCAACCAGTTCGTTCATTCTCGTATTGTTATTTACAAAACTTTGATAGCGTGAGGCACACTCCATTTTGTATTCTCACATCATGCTTACGTTTCCTTACGTATCGATCTCGATACGTCGTATCAATTTCGATAGCGTAAGGGTCAACTTTGATTCTGTTTCAACGTTGACAACTTGTATTGCATACGTCCAAGTTCTCCGCAAACATTTACGTACGTCTCGAATCGTTTCTCGATTCGTTGCATTTCGTTATACTTCGATCGCGTAACCGAGTTACCGATTATCCAACATCGAATCCTCGAGTTATACGATCACGCCCTCTAAGTTTTTGCGTGTTTCAGTCGTACTCAAATGAGTTTCGCCGTAACGTAACCAACTATCTCTTAGGCACTATTTACCCGCATCAACCAACTCTTCATCGAAGTCGCACATCGTGCGATCCGATTATAATTCGCCTCGCACAATATTTCTATCGAGATCGCAAGTCGTGCGATTCGCCTCGCCCAAGATTTCTATCGAGATCGCAAGTCGTGCGATTCGATTCGCCTCGCCCAACATTTCTATCGAGATCGCAAGTCGTGCGACTCATTTGTAAGTTCGAGTTTTCCTTTTCCATCGATCCGATTATTGCTTCAACGCATAATCGTTCCGCTAGTCTCGTTCGTCCGACCGACTTATAATTTTCGTCCGACGTATCATTCATTGATACGAGTCTCGCCTTATCATCCCAACCGATTTTCAAAGAACACTTGCATCAACATACCGTCATACAAATTTCCAATCGAGTCTCGGTACTCTCCCGTCCGTTGCGGACAAACCTTCCGCAATTCTCACAACGCGTCGATGCAATTCATCGCACAAGTGGTATATCATATACCACTCGGAATCGAGTCATTCATCGCATACGTGGTATGGCATATACCACTCGAAAATCAAGTCATTTCCCTCGCATTATACAAAGTATGCACCACACTTTCTCTTCCGACTCACGATTTCCGCAGTGATCGTGCTTGATCACAACCGCAACTTTGATTCTATCAAAATCCGACACAACTCGGCCAATGTTTTCATTTGCCAACACAAGTTCGGTGTGCAACCGAACGATTCATTCTATCGATTTATGATTTCAGTTCCTTCCGTTGCATCTCGTGCAACGATTTATTTCTAATCTCCTTTGCACTCCGTGCAACGATTACTTTGATATGCATTGCACCACGTGCAACAATTTTACTTCTGACACGCGTTGCAACGACTTATTTTCGACATTCATTGCACCTCGTGCAACGATTTATTTTCGACATCTGTTGCACCTCGTGCAACAATTTATTCCCGACTTTCAAAGTCAATGCTCAAATCCGTTCAACACATTCGATATTGAATTATCACTTTCATTTCAATGCATTATTTAAGTTTCCGCATTGGTGCAACCAATATTCACAACCCATTGCACTTTGTGCATCATTTATCTCTCATTCAACATGTTACATTGCAACAACAACATCTCAAATCGAATTTCACAATTTGTTGCACTTGCAGCAACTAACATTTCGCGGCTTGTGCATTCAATGCAACGAAACGTTTCACGACTTTTTCCGCAACATCAAGTAAATTCGAAGTACTTGCGGCAACGTTACCCGGCTTTGTATTAGACTTATTGTATGGAACATCCAGTGTGGCATTGAGTAGAGTCAAGAGTGATTTCGATTGGTGGTGGACAACTCTTTGGAATTGAAACAAAGCAAACGTCCTGAGAAAATTGAGCCTAGAGCTCTGATACCAATCTGTCACGCCCCGACCCGGAATCACCCGAATCATCGTCCTCGCAGGGGACGTGATGCCGCACGAGCCTGGAGTTGCGCTCGTGTAAGGCAAGATGACAAGTTCTCAAATGGTTATCTTTGAATTGATATTAGCAACGAAAGGAAAACAGAGTATACGAAACAATTCTCTTTATTGATATTCGAACTGAGATTACAAAGGCCTTCCATAGCCCAACTAAATTTGCCAGGTTGGCTACAACACTCAGGTTCTCTCTTGCCCACAAAGGATTTCACCGTTCCATACATCATGCCTTCTATATCTCGGCCGCATCAATCATGTTGCAAATCCGAGCGTCGATTCGGTCGCATGCCTCAATACGCTTCGACATTTCAAGCCTCAACACGTTCAAGCGAAGCTCCGCCGCGAGCAATCCATTCCATGCACCCTGCATGAAAGCTGGTGGGGGATCAATACGTTCGTCCTCGCATGTACTGACGAAAAGACCTTCCTTCTAAACCGACATTTTAGTATTTATGTTCAATCATGCAACTTAGCTTATGATCTTGCTATATTCTCCTTAGGATCGATTTCATGGCATATTCGAAAGCGTAAAGCATGTTATCATGGCAAGCATGTTATTCGAATTGAATAGACAAGCAGGCAAATAATCTCATGTTTGTTTCGTGGCGCGACTTCTTACCAAGTCAACGCACTCGCCCTTGTACTGACGCAAGGTGAATACGCCACATTCCTTCCCTGTCATGTTATGAGTGCTCTCTAAGCAGGATCTATGTACGGGACACATACGTGCCTGCACTTTCAACCCATCGTTCCTTAACTATATGATGGTCGTTGGCGTATTCGCGCCAAAATGGACTAAAGGTGTTTCTCTTTTCTTTTCGTTACTTTCTTTTCTCTCTTTCTTTTCTTTCTCGAATTTGGGTAGCCCAGCGTTTCACGGGTTGGGTTGCTACCCCAACAACCGAAACTTACCGCGTGTCTACCATCATTTGCGGCTTTTCACATCTATAACCGGGTGCTAATCGGACTTTACAGATGTGCGCCTATCAAAAATTATATCCCTCCTAGGCCGAACGGTCCCGATGCCCCGGTGCACCCGTTCGGAGGGAACATTCCGTGCACGGAAGATTATCACAATTATCTCAAGTCCATTCGACCATGCAGCGCCTTATTATTCAAACAACCAAACATAGTCTTCAGCCCGAGGCTCAGATTTTATCAAACAACCAAACATAGTCTTGAGTCCGAGACTCAGACTTTATCATCTCGCATTTCTTCCATTAACTTTCTATGTTCTTACATTTCATAATTCGTTTCAATGTTCAATGGCATCATGCCTCAACTCAATGTTCGTCAACCGAACGACCCGAAGGTCCCGAACACCTTTCGAGGCATCATATCATATCCTACAGTTCCGCCACATTCATGCCACAATTGTATTCTTTCGCAACGAAGCCATCTTTTATGATCTTGTGCACGTAGGCACGTTTCGACACATTTATCATCTTTCCTTCACGTCGTGCACTTGTTGCACGCATCGAAGCCGTATTTCCATGTTCTATGTCTTAGTGTTCAATGTTCGTAGCTTGCACGCTAGGGTGCTCGCCTATTGTCTTTCAATGTTCTAGCCCTTCTAACTCGTGCGCGAAGACACAGAATGGCTCGTGCACGAAGGCACTCGCCGAATACAGTTATCCCATGTTCTTGCGGCTTGCGCACCGAGACGCTCGTCTTTACGATATCCAATGTTCCATAGCGACTCGTGCATTTGATGCACGTTTCATTTCAATTGTTCTTACTAGCGTTCGACTCACACTACGATTTATCTTCCGATTGGACCACGCCCATGGCGTCGATAGGTTATCTTAGCATACAATGATATATTCTGACTTAGGCATGAAGGAGTAAAAAGAAAAGTCAATCCTCCCACCTTGAGTCGATACGTCTTGTCGTTTTGCCGAACCGATGCGGCTCGATTTCATAACTTCGTTGCACGGCCAACTCTCCTGACTTAGCCATTTGAGCACTTCGTGCTTCATTGAATTATACATCTGATTTGGCTTACCGTGCCCAAGTCTCAGCCCGTTGCGAGGCGGAGATTTGGTTTCGCGGACCCGTTGCGAATGAGGCAAAATGTCGACCTCTAATATTTCAGCGTAAACGTATAGCCTGCACATGAAACCAACTAAAATCAATACTTGCAACGATTTAGACTTGCGCCTTGGTCGATTCGATTTCTTAGAATCTTTGAGCCGTTTCAACGCACTTATCCTTCGGGGCAATGCGGCGCTTCGCATCGATTCACTCGATGCATTCTTTGGGACAATGCAACTCTTCGCATCGACTTAGTTCGATGCATTGCTCGGGACAACACAACTCTCGTATCGATTCGAATCGATACATTTCATTCGGTCAACGCGACTCGTTGAGTCAACGTCTCAGCGTAATGCACCGTACGGAGCGGGACATTACACGTGACCGGCTGGGATAGAGGCAATATGTATACTAACGTTTCGGCCGAAACGAATAGCATACGGTACGGCTCAACCCCCTGTATGGTAGAGGATAGCGCGAGAGAGACAAGCGAGAATTTTGGCTTTGGTCACAGACGTTATACTACTCCCCCAAGCAATCCCCGAGTCAATGAGTCAATAAGTCAATATAGCAATCCAGCAATCCGTCAATTGATGTGAAGTCCAAGAGGGATCCACGGTAAATCAGTGTCACTATACTTTATGAAATCAACTTATGCATACATTTAATTATTAAAGTAAAAATACAGACATGGAATAGATATGAAACTTACCTCAGATGGTTCTTCGGCGTGGGCAGCAACAAGTAGATAACTGCTAAAGTCTTAGGAATCAGAACCTACAAGATCGTAATACCATATTTTAGTAACTAGGACTACGCTTTAATTCTAAGGAACAACACTATGGGCTGAGTCTGGTAGGTTGGTGAACCTAAATGGAAAATAATTGTAATTTTTAAGAATATATTTTATTACAAAATAATAATTGACAAAATAGTCGTTTTTGAATAAAATATATGTTTTGCCGTAATAACAAATATTAAGAAAATAATTTTAAATCGTATTTTTAGAGATTAATAATTTTAAGGAATTTAGATTTTCCAAACTAATATTTTTTTCTAATTAGAAATTATTTACCGATCAAATATTACTAAAACAAGTTTTCTTAGAAAATACATTTTTAACCATTTTTCATAATAAAAGAAAAATAGCTTTTAATTGCCAAAAATAATACTTTATAAAGTATGATTTTTACCAAACTAACGATCTAAATTAATAGCAAAATATTTTCGGTTATTAATGCTAAAAATCATTTTATTTACCGAAATCAATTATTTGAGCAAGTAAAAATCATTTATAGAAATACTATCTTTTTATTATCTATTCTAATTATTGAAAGTTTTTGGTATAAAACGTGTTTAGAATATATATATATATATATATATATATATATATATATATATATAATTTTTCTAGTGACAATCAAATAATATTAATAATATTTTGGTGAAACTAATTAATAGTAATAGACCATATTTTCTAATAAATTTATTTTCCATAATTCTTAATAATCCGACAATTAATTTATTAAAACATTTTGCTATAAACAAATACTTATTCTATTATGAAGCATTTTAGACATACAACTATTTAGGAAAATATATATACGTTTTCTCGTAACAATTAAAATTACTAATATTATTTAGTTAACCTAGTTGATGATTAAACCATTTATACTATTATTACAGCAACTCTAATACAAACACAAATAATAATCTAACAATATTTACTGTTTAATCTATAATTTCTATGATAACCATTATATTAACACATTCCTACACAATGAACCAACATTATTACTACAGAACTAAACTATTACAATTGGCCAGGACATAAAATGGATTCTGTGAAAAAGACAGAAGGTATTCGGGACAGGAATTTACCAACAGTTTGCACGAAGGAGCACCGAGGGGAGGCCTCGGACTCGGAACGAAGCGCCGGGACGCCCAAAGGAAGCCGGACACGGGCACGTGCACGCACGGGCACGCGGGGGCTGACACGCGCGAAAGGGCGCGCGCGGGCTGGGGCCGGCTGGTCGGGCGCACGGGCGGGGGCCGCGCTGTCGCGGGAGCGACGCGAGGACGGGCTCGGAAGGTTGGGAAGAGGGGTCTGGATTTGGAGAGGGCGGCGAGGGGAGTTCGGTGGTGCCTTCGGATTTGGATTTGGTGGAGTAGATTAGGAGATGGAAGGATTTTTGTGAAGGTAGGGAAATGGGAGTTTCCTTTTCTGTGAGAGATGGGTTTCTGCTTCTGAGAGAGATACGTAATGGAGAAGAGGGAAGGGGTACGTGGGGCGCTGGGTACGGATCTGAGAGGAAGAACCGGGGAGTGGGGAGAATGGGTAAGTTAAATGGATTTGGGCTCCAAAGAGAGAACTAACCAAAAATTAATAAAAGAGGCCCAAGACAAACTCAATTAATTAATAACACAAATACAATTATCATATACAAATTGTGGGCTTCACACATTCAAATGTATATTTCATCATATAAAGTGACACTCCAAAAATCTGTGGCTTCCGTTCAAACACATATTGACACGAGACACTCAAAAATATATCAGGACACAAAAAAAATGTGCCTTATCCGTGTTATCGTGTCTGTCTTGCAACTTGTCATTCGCATTCATACAACATAACCACTCTTTGGGCACCAAGAGCCATTACTTAGCATATTATACCCAGAGAGACTCCCATGCACAATTTTCTATAGTACCTAATGGCTTCTAATCCATTTTGGACCTAGTGTGTCAAATATAATTCATGCCCATTACAACAAGCTACAAGTTTTATAGCCAAAAATGAGCTATACAGCATATATGTTCGTTCCCAAATTCAAAACTTTTCAATGTTTCTGTTTCACCTGAGCGGAGATCTCCTCAGCGGCGAACTGCTTCCCGATGGCGGGGCAGTCGAGCTTGACGTTGCCGTTGTCGTCCCTGACGACCCTGTAGCTGACCTGCGTGGACTCATCGGAGACCTCGGCCATCTTCCTCCCGATGAACCTTTTGACGGAGAAGAAGGTGTTCTCCGGGTTGACCACCGCCTGCCTCTTGGCGATCTGCCCCACCAGCCGGTCCCCGGCCTTGGTGTACGCCACCACCGACGGGGTCGTCCGCTGCCCCTCCGCGTTCGTCACGATCGTCGGCTTGCCCCCCTCCATCGCCGCCACCGCGGAGTTCGTGGTCCCGAGGTCGATGCCGACCACCTTCTCGCTGGCGACGCGGAGAGGGACGTAGCTCCTCCTCCTTCCGCCGGCTCCTTGCGGAAATCGCACGAAATTGGGGGAGGAGAAGCGGGTGGATTGGGAGGAGGATAAGAAGAAAGATTTGGAGGAGGAGAAGGGGGCGGCGTGGATTTGGGCGGCGGCAGCGGAGGAGGCGGCCATTGGAAAAGTCTAATAGATTTTGTGGGATGTGATTGAAAGCTCTAAAGCCCTAACCCTAGAAAACAAAATTGGGGTTGGTGGAGAGAGCAAGGAGAGAGGGGATAAGGAAGCGAGAGAGAGAGGACAAACGAGAGAGGAGGGAAGGGGTTTTATAGATAAATGGAAGATTATGCAGGCTAGCTCCTGTGAACTTTCTTATTGAAAGTGGGTGAAATTGACAATTATTTGTTTAGGCTTTTTTTTATTTGTTGTGTGCCAAATTGTATTAAAACTAAGGCTCCCGCAATTTGGGTCCGACCTACCAACCCGTCTTAATAAATGGACCCGTATAACATATGTTATGCGGGTGGGAGGATGTTGACCCCTTGGATTTGATTTGACATATTATACACAATCGGACATGACGATGTGGAAGGAATCGCAGCCATCGAAGTTAAAGAAAATGATGGGGTTAGGTCATGTTTAGGGGTGCATTCAAAAGGGCAGCGATTAAGGCCGGAGGCAGAATTTTATTCAGAAATTTTCATACAGAGTAAAGAATTTTAAAAAAATCGTAAAAAAAGTAATAAGTTTGAAAAAATTGCACTTGGGGTAAAGAAACACCATCATCGATGGCGTGTGCTGAAAGGTTGAAGAGGAGCAGCCCTCACACGCCATGGGAGATGGCCTGTTCCCTGCACACGCCATGTGGGATGGCCAATCCTCACGCGAGTCCACCATCACACGCCATGGGGGATGGCCTATCCCCGTGGCCCCACCACCACAAGCCATGGGGGATGGCCTATCCCCGTAGGCCATGGATCATGGCGTGTGGGGATAGGGGACCTGGCCATCACATCATGGCGTGTGGGGATAGGGGACCTGGCCATCACATCATGGCGTGTGCGGGATAGGCCATGGATCATGGCGTGTGCGGGATAAGCCATGGATCATGGCGTGTGCGGGGGGCTGGCGTGGGGACCTGGCCATCACATCATGGCGTGTGCGGGATAGGCCATGAATCATGGCGTGTGGCACCTACCTACCAGCGCACGCCACCAATGATGTAGTTTCATTACCCCAACTGCGATTCCAGCAAACTTGTTACTTTTTTCGCAATTACGTTAAAATTCTTCAGTCTATATGAAAATTTTTGAATTTTATTTTACCCCGAGCTGAAATAAAATATACTAAAAAAATTTAAGGGTAGATTTAGAATCGGAAGATGTTCGGGTTCAAGATATCGAAGTTTAGTAAATACAATGGGATCGGCGACCCATATCATCACTTGCTGTCCTTCTGTGGGTATTGTCGAGGCCTTGATTCCCAGTCTGACTTATTGATCCACCTTTCTCATAAGTCATTAGAAGGGGAAGCACTCAAGTGGAACTCATCTCTCCCCCTTGCTTCTATCGACGAAAGTACTGGCACTTAAGAAGAGCTTGCTCTTTTTTGAGCTCTCTACTTGAAGCAATGTTGATCCCGTCTCCTGAAAGCAGATGGAGGTTACCCCTGTACTGGCCTTCTTTCGGTGCCGGTCTCAATGACAATAGCTCTTACTTTAACTCACTGGTAGGACGTCGGTCGATTGGCGTAACTCCATTTAACTGACAAAGCTGAAAGTCAGGAGTCGACATGCTACGGATTTGAGAACCCATCTCGGACCTCATTCGGCTTCCAGCGATGTTTCTTCCACGTATCTCTTTAGAGAATGAAACATATTTGTCGTTTTTTTCTTGGTTTTCTATCCTAATAAAATAGAAAGTAAACAATAAATTTAGAAACTATGGCTTCAAGTAATCATTCAGGATATCAGAATAGTTCAACGTTAAGGATATTATTCAAGGGGAATTGATTATGTTTTTTAGGATGGAGAATTCAAGTTCTGTTCAAATGAGAATGAATAAATTCACAGAGCCTTTGTATGAGAATGCTTTGTTCACAAAAAACAATGAGAACGAATGAATTCACAGAGCCTTTTGTATGAGAATGCTTTGTTCACAAAAAAAACAATGAGAATGAATGAAAATTCAAGCTCTGTTCAAAGAAACCTTTAAGTATCAAACTTTCAAGTATCAGAACAGTATTTGTTCACAGATACGAGAATGTTTGTTCACAGTGACAGTATGTCCTATGCCGAGCAAATTAGCAAGATATTGTTTTGTTTTGTCTTTTGCTAGATCCTTCGTATGTAAGATCGTTATTTTTATTTTTGTTTTTCTATGTTTTATAAAATATTCTCTGAAAGTCACAAAGGATTCTAAAAAAAAGGTTTGATACTGTATGATACTTAAATTATGATACACAAAAAAGATGTAAGCAAATTAGCTCTATATATGCTTTCTAAAACTTAGATGCAAAGCTTTCTAAAATCAAAGATGTAAGCAAATTAGCTGCATTAGCAGCATATATGCCCAAAGATGTAAGCGCTTTCTCAAACTTAGGGGGCGTTTGGTACGCGGTATTTTTTTTTTTATTCTCGAAAAAATTTAGGGTGGGAATCTATTACCATGTTTGTTTGGACTATAAAAAATTTATTTTCGAGAATTAGAAATACCCGGATAAATAGTTTATCCATAAAACACGGAAATCCTATCCCTTAAGAATATGTGAGTATTTTTCTTTTTGTCCGGGCAAAAAAAAATTATTTAAACTTTTTCCTACTTTTTTGATTTTTTTGATCGTTTTTCGTTTTTTATCCATTTTTTTTCGTTTTTTGTTGTTTTTTTTCCTTTTTTCGCTTTTTTGTCGTTTTTTATCGATTTTTTATTATTTTTTGTCGCTTTTTGTCATTTTTAGTCCTTTTTTTGTCTTTTTTGTTATTTTTGTCTTTTTTGTCGTTTTTTTCTCTTTTTTGTCACTTTTTGTCTTTTTGTGTTGTTTTTAGTAGTTTT
>JANAVB010033220.1:23723584-23763584 GCA_029216955.1 Iris pallida | reverse complement strand
GCAAGTCTCCGACCTACCGGTTGTCTATTATCCAGCTCGGCTATAACCTGTTTCCTCCTAGGCCGAGTCGGTGCCCATGGCCCAGGGCTGCCGCTCGAAGAAACCATCGCCCTTGTCGACAAGTTGTCCATGACCACGCGCCTACGCTAACTTCTAGACTTAACGTAATGCATGGTCTCATCATCATCACTTAGTTCCTTTACTTTACTCTTTCCACTTTTTCATACTTCATTCGCAGAGCCCAAACCAGGGTTGCCTCGGCGACTGAACCACAGTCCCGACACATTTCCTCTCGGCGACTAACCATCGCTTAGACTTAACATTCTTTTGAACTCAGGGAACGGCTACTGCATAGCCTTCCAACTTAACTTGAACATAACGTATTTTCTTAAGTATCGACCGACCCTGGCTAACTTTCTACTGAACCAACCGTGGCTCGTGCCTCTAAACCGACTCGTGTTCTACGCAACGCTGTCGCCCAAGTCATACCTCATATGACGGGCCTTGGGATCGTGGGACTAATTAACTTGACAACCGCAGAATAAGCGGGACCGCATTTGGAATGACTTAGGTCGACCGGCATAACTTTGCCTAACTTACTCAAGCCTACAACTTAACCCGAGGGACGAGCAAAGGCTATGCCAAGCCTTGCGCAGTGGAACCGTGCACGCTTTATCAAGCGTTTATGCGGGCGACGCCTATGACTTAGGCAAGTTCATAGTTTGTGACGAAGACCAACTTTCCTTCTCCCAAGCCACGGGACGAAGGACCGAGTGTCATTTTCAAAGCACACCGTGCACCAACTCTAAGCCGACCGTGGGACGTTTTCCATGTTCTAACTCATTTCGACCCGTCGGGATTATTCCCTTAGCTATGTGGATTCGTCTCTTTTATTATTAAGTGTACTTGTGCAAGTTAAAAACACGATTTATTATGTGAAGGCAAAGATGAGGCAAGTTCACCGAAACTACCCCACCTGAGCGAGCGGTCATCTTGACCGAGCGAGCCTTCGAGCAGCCGTTGCAGGGCTAAGGCTGAACACCGTCGACGTTTTGATTCCTCCGATTGACTTTACGGGACGGGGCACTACAACATACACCACTCAGAACAAGTCTCATCCTCGAGACTTTCCTGAAGGCAAGCCATCCTACCATTTCTATGGCCAAGACTTAATCGTACCTAGACACGGGACTATCGCAGTCGTGCAGGTACGCCAGTACTTATCGTATACACTCTGCCTACGCGTTTACTCGATTCGGAGCCACGCTCGCACTATTATCATTCTTTCCCTTAATACGATTTCAAATTCTCGACGTTCTTCCATTCCCCAAGTCTCATTTGAATTTATCGTATCGCTTGGTTGGATCGTGCACGCATTCCAAGCGTCCCCAAAATGCATGCATTCAGCCAAACCGCATGATAGAGAATTCGTTATTGTCACTCGAGTCGCATCGTGCACATACTCAGGCGTCCCTAAAATTTATGTATGTCAGCCGAATCTCGTGAGCAGGGTTTCCTATTCGTGATTCATGCTATCCATCCATGCCAATTCTCAAGATCAATCTTTTGATTGATAACTCTTGCAACAGGGGCGTTTCGCCTAACCGCTAGGCCAATCTTTGCGAGGCTAAGTCAATGTCAGGATTGGAATCATAGTTTCCCAACAATAATGCCAACACTGACCCCAATCCTAGGGTCAAACCATAGTCGATAGTACGGGGTTTTCTACCCAAGCTCGCGTCACTCAGATTTCTAAACATCGAGCACGATCACCTATTCGCATCAATGCATGCGTTGCACATATTCGATTTTATCCAAATCACCAACTCTAACCAATTCGTGCATTCGATCACGAGGTCATCTAGCTCGACAATACGTTGTGCCCCAATCTCACGCGAGTCCGATTATCCACGGTGGTTCATGAATCACCATGCAACGCACCCGCGGAATAATCATCCTCATCGGGGCGTAACTCTTGTTTGAGTTTAGACTAACTCATTTTCGATACGCGGATTGGACCTACTCAATCCTCAAGTTCAATTCTTCAAGCACACAAATCCATTCTCGAGTCACCTTTGCGTCAAACCACAAATCGAAGCACACAAATTATCACGCCAAGCTAGGTCAATCACCCCCGCTGTATGAATCACCATACCAGCGCTCACGCGGAGTGATCGTCTCAAATCGGTGCGACACATGTGCGAGGCTGGAGTTGCGCTCGCATAAGACAAGAATGTCGAAGTTGTGGTTATCGACGAAGCAATCCAAACGTTTTATTTTCATCCAAGCCAAGATTTCAATTTGATAGTCCGACCGTCATTCATTCAACCAGAAAATCCTCGAGCCAAGTTTTATCCTTTCTTCGACACGTTTCGATATCCCGAGTATAGCATCCGTCGGAGCAATAACATTTGTACGATCGTTATTAGCCGAGTCAGAGTACCCCCGAGTTATCGCATATCGATCTTTGATACGCCTCAATACCATCGACGATATGCGTAACCTGACGATCTTTCTTTGCAACCAATTTCGAGTCGTACGTTGATGCTGTTGTCCGAATTGAATATTCCACAATTTTCTCGATATTCAAGATCAAGTTCAATCGCTATTCCTCAAGCTCATTTCAAGATCGTCGTTCAAAACTCAAGTCACCTTTTATTTGAAACAATCCGAAATCGTACGCACGATCCTCTAAGTTTTATCGATCAAGACATAGATTTTTATTCATCGTTCCGAATCATTTTCTAACATGCGTTGCCTATTCACAAGTTGTCCGAACGAGATGCTCGTTTGGGACATTCGAAGTCACGATCAACTAAGCGTGACGCGCTCTAAGGCTTTGCGCGATTCGCATCGCCCCGCCGATGTACTCGTTATTATTTCTAATCCTCAATCTTCGCTCGAATGATTTACAAGAATATCCATACACCACTCGGATTCGAGCCATCCGATCTAGCCCACAATCACGTTCGTGTCATTCGTTAAGACATCCTTCGGATTCGTTCGACGAATCCCTAGCGTAATCGCTTACGTCGCATCGACGTACTAAGTTGTTCGCACTATTTCCTCAAAATCCAAGTCAATCCTCCGTGTACGCCTAAGCGTTAACTCGATAGTATTCCTATCGATAGACACTCTAATTGTAGCTTTGCTCCCGACCGAGCGGTACTTGATATCGCTCGCGACTCGTTTGTACCAAAAGTCGAGGTGCGCGATACGCGACGCAACTTAGCCAAAAGGCCGTGCGCGTGGCTATCCCGTGCGGACTATATTTCGAGTTTGCACGCTCAATTTCTAACGTCGACGTAGGACTATTTGGGCACGCACGCAACTTTGCTAACATTAGCATGTGTTTTCATTCAAGACAAGTTGACACCGTTCGGCACAAAGGCCGTCGCCTATCGATGCATTCGATTGAATGCTTGTACGAGCTTTTGAAAATATTTAGACTTATTGTATGGACATGTCGAGGGACATTCGAGAGAGAGCGCACACTTCCTTAACAACGACGAGCTTTCAAAACTGAGACATTTGATGTGAAGTCCAAGGACGTAAAGCCGTGCTCTGATACCATTATGTCACGCCCCGCTCCCGTAGGAGCGATTGTCCTCGCTAAGGCGTGATGCCGCACGAGCCTAGATTGCGCTCGTGCAAGGCAGTTTCATAACGGCCGATTACATCGGCGGCGACGGGGTCGTCGCACAGAAGTCCCAAGCAGAAATATTGAAACATGCAGCAGAATTTAAGAACAAGTACACATGAACACAAGTCATTCAAAAGAAGCTCTTTATTGATATTGAATACAAGATTACATTTGTGGGCGCAAGGCCAAATTACAAGTCTCTCGTGCTCACTTTTCTCTCGATTACAAGTCACTCTGCTCTCTCTCATCTCTCGATTACAATGCTTGAGCCAGCGGAAGCTTCGGAAGGCGATGTCCATACATTATGTCCTGTATAAGTCTTCAGTCCACGCGGCTGCACGCTTCAAATCGCCAAGGAACTCCGTGCCTCGACGCATCCAAGCGAGCTCCACGCCACGAGCTTCTACCTGTGCCTACACATGAAATACTGTGTGGGTGTCAGTACTCAACTGTACTGGTGGAGTGAGCTCCTCGTCCACCCATACAAAACCAACACGTTTCATTTACTTTGTGCAACATAAACCCTTTTTCGATTGTCTTTCTATTCTTGCCTTAGGATCAGTTTTAGGACCGACGCCTTTGTATACTTGTGTCTAAGGACCATCCCGTGCTTGCACAACGACGTTAACTCATACTTTTGCCTTAGACCCTTCTCGTGCCAATAACGTTAACCTATCAAGTCGTATTTGCCTTACGGCCATAATCAGAGAAGCAACTACACGAAAGACTCTATTTCCTTGCCTCTAGACCTTTCTCGTGCTTGCATTGTCGACGCACCGACTTATACTTGTCTTTTGTGCCAAACTCTGGGACGTAACGACTCGGCCATGCCATAACTCGATTCGTGCTTCAATATTTCCGAGGCAGCGCCTCCTCGCTTAGTCTTGCCTACACTTGTATTGTAACAACGCGGCCGTGCCTCATATTTCGAGGTCGTGCCCAGCAACTCAACGTAACTTCACACAACTTGCCCTACGGCCCTTCTCGACTTAACTCGCAACAGCTCAAGCCTAACTCATGCAACTCTATGCCAACGACTTAACACTCGATGCCACATCTCGTGCCGAAGCACGCCGCCTTCGTTGTAGCAAAATCTTAGGCCCAAACATTGTGTCTTCTAACTGCATACACATTCAACCCAATCCAAAGGCACACTCGCAGATTGTCGCCCGTACCGACACATCTATATGAATGGTTACTGGCATTAACTAGCCATCGTGGACATAGCCTGGCATTCGGGACCCTTGTACCGCCGGTTGCGATCCTCGATGCAAGTCCCCGACCTACCGGTTGCCTATTACCCAGCTCGGCTATAACCTGTTTCCTCCTAGGCCGAGTCGGTGCCCATGGCCCAGGGCTGCCGCTCGAAGAAACCATCGCCCTTGTCGACAAGTTGTCCATGACCACGCGCCTACGCTAACTTCTAGACTTAACGTAATACATGGTCTCATCATCATCACTTAGTTCCTTTACTTTACTCTTTCCACTTTTTCATACTTCATTCGCAGAGCCCAAACCAGGGTTGCCTCGACGACTGAACCACAGTCCCGACACATTTTCTCTCGGCGACTAACCATCGCTTAGACTTAACATTCTTTTGAACTCAGGGAACGGCTACTGCATAGCCTTCCAACTTAACTTGAACATAACGTGTTTCCTTAAGTATCGACCGACCGTGGCTAACTTTCCACTGAACCAATCGTGGCTCGTGCCTCTAAACCGACTCGTATTCTACGCAACGCTGTCGCCCAAGTCATACCTCATATGACGGGCCTTGGGATCATGGGACTAATTAACTTGACAATCGCAGAATGAGCGGGACCGCACTTGGAATGACTTAGGTCGACCGGCATAACTTTGCCTAACTTACTCAAGCCTACAACTTAACCCGAGGGACGAGCAAAGGCTATGCCAAGCCTTGCGCAGTGGAACCGTGCACTCTTTATCAAGCGTTTATGCGGGCGACGCCTATGACTTAGTCAAGTTCATAGTTTGTGACGAAGACTAACTTTCCTTCTCCCAAGCCACGGGACGAAGGACCGAGTGTCATTTTCAAAGCACACCGTGCACCAACTCTAAGCCGACCGTGGGACGTTTTCCATGTTCTAACTCATTTCGACCCGTCGGGATTATTCCCTTAGCTATGTGGATTCGTCTCTTTTATTATTAAGCCTACTTGTGCAAGTTGAAAACACGATTTATTATGTGAAGGCAAAGATGAGGCAAGTTCACCGAAACTATCCCACCTGAGCGAGCGGTCGTCTTGACCGAACGAGCCTTCGAGCAGCCGTTGCAGGGCTAAGACTGAACACCGTCGGCGTTTCGATTCCTCCGATTGACTTTGCGGGACGGGACACTACAACAACAAAATACCTATTTAACTAATAATGTAAAAACACTAACAATAATAATTTAAATAATATTAAAAATAATAAAATAGTATAAATGACTATATTAGCCCTGTTCAGGAAAGTGGGGGTGACACTTGTTGATTATGTTCAAAATTATAAAGTGATTTTTACCAAGTTTCAACCTTGTATTTATTTTTTGCAAAGACTGTCACGCATCAGAACCAAAATACTGGCAAGTAGGGACAGACCAGGCCGGCTACGTATACCAAAGTACTCTAGTACCCTGAAATGCATTCAAAGCTATAGATATAGGGGTTACTACTACAATTCAATAGTCAATCATAGGTCAAGCACATCCTAGATATCTCAATCACAGGCAAATAAGTAAAGTACAAGAGTATGATCGTCAGGCATATAAGATAGCAAAGCATCACAAAATATAATATATAGATCATCATGAAGCTGATAATACAAAATGAAGAACTAGCAAGAGTGTAAGTCATACATGATCAGCTCTAATTGCAGTCTAGAAAATATACAAATCATGTCTAAGCCTGTAGATGCCAAATGTGAAGTCCAAAACACGAGCTAAACACGTGCTCGGTAGCTAAAAGTCGCAAAAGACTATATAGATAAGAGTGGATAAGAGAAATAACACCCACTTAGGCATCAAGTGGAAGGTCCGGCACATCCTCGGGCTCCTCTACCAAATCTGGCCGAACAAAACCAGTGGGGTCAGACCCCTAAATAGAAAGTACCACAAAAGAATCCAAACTATGAACTAAACCAGTATGCAAATCATAGCATCACTAAAGTAAAGCAATAAGAGCAAGCAGGAATAATGTAAAGGTAGCACAAGAAATACAAAAAAAATTTGGAAACATATAATAAAGTCGGACATGTGAGCATGTAAGTGAAACCAAGTATGTGATCGTGTATGGTGAAGCCGGGCAAATAAAAATATAAGTATAGTTGAGCATGTAAGATAAGTAGTGAAACCAGGCATGTAAACATGTAGGGAAGCCTGACATATAGCAAGAATAATGGCATGTACAAGAATAGCAAGAATTTAAGTTCTGAAATAAAATAAGCTGGAGCAAGACTAGACTAGACAAGACAGAAATGGACTTCATCCATCAATCACGGCTAAGAAATGAGTATTGTTTGATACATTAGCTAACTAGGGTTATCATAATCCTAATTACTAACCTATGCAATTTGAGAAACCAATCCGACTGTCCACCCTGCAGACTATCCAACTTATCCAGGCCGATGACATAATGAATATATAGTGGATACACTGTCCAAGAGACGTGTATCCTAAAGATATTTACAAGGTGCAACACTTGACAGTACGCTGGAAATGTGCTTATCATGACAGAAAGTGCCAATTCCATGGTAAAGGCCGAAACAAAGGACTTGCAAGCAACCGAGAAAATCTTTCCTCCCAATGCATCTAGATAATCAAGCTAGTTGTTAGTCCTTAACTTTTTATTCAGGATTCTGGGTGTGGCATTCGGAGAATTAATCCTAGACATGAGACATGCAAGACTGGACAAGACAAGCAATAGTGCACTATAACAAGCCCCTCGGAGATCCAATCCTGGCGGTATACCGGCAGTATGCCAGACAATAGGGACACAAAACTTGTTGGAAACATAATGCACATGATCAATATATTGGTGGTACATACCGGTACACTGACGGTATAGTGTTAATTGTAACAGCATGTTTACAACTAAAAAGGATCCACAAACTGGTATGCCGTCTGTTAGTCCAATAATTATATCATATTTTTGAATATGGCTAATTGATTAAGTTTAACATAATGATGCCACTAACAAACATGCAATCACTATAATATTGCTACTTAAATTTAGCATTGTCCTACTGTTCATTACATTTATCATACTGCTACTGCTTTATTCGCTTAACATGTACTTGCAGACAAACAGTAAGCATGATCAAACCAGGACATATGCAATGAAGAATTAATGATGGGCCAAAGACGATGTTACATAAGAAAATTTCTCTGAACAGTCCAACGACCTATTCAGGGCCTCGCACTCGAGGGTTCCGCTGACCGGTCAGCGGACAGGGTTCGAGGGGGCAGCACTCCCCCGTGGGGGTTCGTGGACGAAGCTCCCAAAAGGTATTCATATTTTTAGATATGTTTATCTTTGGATAATTGCCATCAAAGAAAAAGGTATCTTCAATTCTGCTCAAATGTGAAGAAAAAAGACATCATCAAAGGGCTATTAGTTTTTTTTACGTATTTTTTTTGTATTTTTTTAAGTCTAGAAAAAATATGTAAGATTGATTAGGATCGGTACTGGCTTAGCTATTCTCAATCCACAAAAATATAGCCTACCTATCCACAAATTTTTATCCAAAAGTCCATAATCAAAATAGCCCAAAATCCATCAAAATTGGCCCAAACAGTTCTGTCAGAACTCAGGCAGGACTCGGCCAGAACTCGGCCCGAGTTCGGTCAGGACAGTTTCAACAATTCTTTGAATCCCCTTGATATCTGCATCTAACGTTCGATTGCAAGATTTCTACATCCGAACTCTGCCTGAATTCGGTTCATAAAAATACTATAATTAGATAAGAACTTTCACATTTCTAAATCATCTAATCTCATTCTCTTCTCTATTCCTTTAAATGTTTTCTACGAGCTACACTTTCAAATCTAGCATATACTACTCTTAGCCAAGCCAGTACAGTTTCTGTTTAATCTAGATTTTGGTTTTAAAGAGTTGTATGGGAGACTATTTCAAAAAATGTTCTAGTTTTCAATCACCTTCTGGAGTCGATCATGCACTCGTCGTCAAGCATAGTGTTGTTGAAGTTGGTCGTGTACTTGTCCCCAAGTATGGTGTTATAAGAGTTGCAAGCACTTAGTTAAAGCTTGTGCCATAGTTGATTAACATCAAGCAGGAGTACTCAAGACTGGATTAGTCCTCCACGAGAGAAGCCAGTATATATCATTGTGTTACTGAATTTGATCTTCTTAACTCTTACTTTACTGTACTTCATCTACTGTTATATCATTTGCTCTTACTTACCATAGTTCATAATTTTTAATTATGATATTTATTCTGATGCATGCACACACTCTATTCTCCTCCCTCTAGAGGTGCTCAACGGTCCTACAATTGGTATCCGAGTAGGTTATATACTCTAGAGAGTTTGCATATGGCAGTTGTAAAATTGATATTTACGGGTGAAGGGTAATCCATAAATAGACCTTTCACTATTTGATGGAACAAACTACACGTACTGGAAAACACGAATGAGCTTGTACATGAAGTCTCTAGACTTTGACTTATGGTCAATTGTCGTCAATGGCTACAAAAAGCCTCTATCACCTCTATTCTCACTTCCTCTATTATTAGCAAGCCTTATTTTAGTTACACGGAGGAAGAGAAGAAGTTAGATAGCCTTGATACAAGCAATGCATGCTTTTTATTATGTTGTAGATGTAAATGTATTCAATCTTATTATTACTTGCACAATATCTCATAAAATTTGAAAACTTCTTGAAACTACTTATGATTGCAAGTATGAAAGGAAAGCTAGCGAGTCCAGAGAGGAGGATAGTCCTCAAAATGATGCAATTGTGTGCATGATGGCATTGAGATTTAAGGTACAACACAATCCCTTATATGAAAAAGAGCTTATATGCAACAACTGCAGAAGATCAGGCCACATCATGGAATATTACCCTACGACTACTAAAAAGGAGAATCACTACGAACGATCATTGTCATACAAGTACGCTAACACAAGCATATGGTGTGAAAGCGAAGCAAGCGATTCCGAAAAGAAGAGAGACCTCGTGAAGCTGCAAATATATACTCAATGGCATTATCCAACGAGGTACAAGATAACCCTATTTTTGAAGAGAATAAATTCTCTTATGATGAATTATCTGATACTTTCAGTGATCTATTAGAAGAACACAAGAAAGTATTAAATAAGTATAAACAAGCTAGAATGGATATTCTATCCTATAAGCGTCAAAATGAAAAAGCTTACTTGCTTATTGAATGATGCTAGAGACACTTCTACTTCTGATAATTCTACTGAACTTTCCACACTTGAGTTTAGATTGCATGAGGTACTTGAATGCATTGAGAAAAGCACTCAAGAAAATGCTAAACTTAAGAAGAAACTAGAATAAAAAGAAGAAGAAGTATTCTCTTGCTTCATGTATAATTGATTCTCTTACTGCTAAGTATGATGAGGTATATGCAATCTCTAAAAGTTATAGATTCGGTTGGGAAAACAGGTAATACCTAGTACCCAATCAAAGATCTGTCCTACGACACATCATACACATGATAGGATACGATCAAAAAAAAGCACGCAAGCCAAATGTTACACATCATTATGTTTTCTTCTATAAATATCTACGAAAAATACAGAAGTCGCATGTCTATACAATGACACCTATCACCAACACCTTTGCTATCTGTAATTATTATGGTAAACACGAACATATCTCACAATATTGCAGAGTTAGAAAGCTAGTAGACATGAATGTATATACTTGGTTATCAATGACTAACAAATATGGATCCAAGTTTTGGATACCAAAGTCTTCACCTCTTGATACAAGTAAAACTTCTTATATCAAGTAGAACTATGGAACATGTTGGTGATTGTAAAGCTACATAGGTCATCTTCCAAGCAATTATACCAACATAAGTGTGGCCACTGTAACCACTTTGGTAACATGCTAAATAATTTTTTTAAAATGGTTTTATTTATATAATCTAGCATGTTCTTATTGATTTCTTGCTATTAGCTTTTATTGATATCATTTAGTTGTTTATTGTTAAATCAACGTGAGATATATGACTAGTTCTTTAGCTTAAATATTTAGTTTACACTATATAGTCTTTTACTCATTTCTAATAGTGTGACACATTTATCTATGTATGCTCTTTACTCTTAGTCTTTGTTTATGAAACATGCATACCACTCTAGTCCATAGGAGCTAAAGTTTTTTTTGAGTTAATGTGTTTTTGACTCTCCGTCTTTAATATTTTGAAATGGTTACTTCTTATCAATTTGTCTTTAAAATACAATACATATTTACTTTATCGGTATTTTGTAAATATGTATTTTTCGCACAAGTCTCATTTTACTGGAAAAGTATATACATATACTTTTATGTTAACCTTGTGCTTGCATAATATATTTACTATTGATTCTCATATTTTATTTTGATAAACTTCTTATGAATTAATTATATTTTTGCCTAATAAAGCATATTTATACATATTTTTGATCTTATAATAATTTTTCAATGCTTATTAAGGATACATGAATACTTAATATATTGTCATTTATATATTGCTCATGTATTTCTTATATTGATATATATTTTTGTATAAATATCTTTATAGGGGCATACTAGTTCAGCTCAAGTTCTATATTATTGTGAAATGTATTTAATTATACTTGTTATCTTCAAAGTTGTGCTTACCTCATACTTTAGCTATTGATTACTTTGAACAAATTTGTGTTCTTCTCTTTATTAGCTTCTTGCTCGAAGCTCTTTTAATGATGTTTTTTTGGCTTTTTTGGTTGACATTTTGGATACATGACTCTTATTTAATTTATAATATTTGAATTATTTCATGTATGCCATTATATATATACATGACTCATTATATATTTTATATATATATATATATATATATATATATATATATATATATATATATATATATATATACACACGCACACGCACACACACACACACACACACACACACACACACACACACACACACACACTCACATATATATATATTAGTCTCCTAACTTTCAATATTTATCTGTTGTATATCTTTAAGTTGGAATTTTGAAGAAATATTTATTAATGTCTTGCTCATGATTATTTGTGAGTATTCTTTTAAGATCATTTGCATTGTCTTATTTTTAAAATTTAACTCTCTTATTAGTGCACATTTATATTATATGTTTATCTCTATAGTGCACTATAAAAACTTTTGAAAAATAGATTTTAGTATCTTGATCTTGATAAATTTTTCTTCGGATATTTGCTATCTTATATTTATTGTTACCCAATGATTGTAGCACCTATGGATAAATGTAACTGATACATCTTATATTGTATGCTATATTATTTTGAGATTTTTCAAGTCCATATAATATAATTGATTCCTTATTGCATAAATTCTTCTTAAATCTTCGATTATTAAAGAAGAGATTTGTTTTGGGTACACGCAGAAAGGGTCCTTTTATCAACAAGGCATAAAAGCCTAAACGATACGGTGCCAAGTGTTTTCGGACTACTACTAGCTGGAAACGGTCCCTACAGCTAAAGATTAATCAATGCTTTATAAATTAAAAATTTATTAAGGTCTAATTTGCAATTGTTATATGATGGACTTTGGATTTTAGCTTTGATGGATAATATTATTTAATGATTGTCATCTTTTGATATATTCATTTTTTTGTCACACTATTCTATATTCATACTTGATTTGATCTTGTGAATACTGATTGATATTATGTTCTTTTGATATGTTCTTTAGTTATTATGTAATATTCATGATACTCGTTTTATCAAGCTTTTATTATTATCTTCTTATTCAAGTTAATAACTGCCTATAGCAGTAATTATTTGTGGGGGAGAAGTCAGACATATTAAATTTCTCTATCTCAAAGCATTTTTTTCTTTAAGCCTACGGTTATCAGATGGACATCGTGCTAAGGTTTTAAAAGGGAATAAATAAACTTTGATAAGACGACCTAATATTTTGATGAATTCGTTTTTTACTTCTGAAAATATTTCTCTAGAATTTAAATCAATCAATACTAATATTTTTGGATATACCCATGTATGGAGGAGCAGTTAATTGTTTCAAATCAATTATTCCCCTGGCATGTCATATATCTAGAATACTATTTATTTGGGCATTTATCTAGTCCTGTTTTAGTTGTTCAAAATAGGCTATTTATGATTTACGTATTCTTTTATTAAAGTTGTTTTCGTAATATAAAAATTTGAATTGTTAGCTGTCAGTTTGGGGACTAAACGGACGCATTTGAACATTTATTAAGACAGATTTTCATAATAAATTTCGTATTTCAAAAGTTTTTTTGATTTTTCTTTGATATTTTGAATTTGTCTATTACTCGCATTAAGATAGTTTTCAAAAATCTTCTATTATCTTGAAATCCTTCATGCTTATTTGAATATTTCTTATTTTTATTAGAGATATACTTTGTTTGTTCATCTTTAAGAGTTTGGTTAGTGGATATGTATTTTACCTGTCTAAATATGATATTTTATTTTTGGAACTTTATATGCATCAACCAAAGGGAAGAAAGATGCATATCTCAGATATCCCTTAAATCTTATGATTATTTTATCTATTTTATGCATATAAATACTTTTGAACTAGATACACATATTTTAAGGGAAGCAAACTAATTGTTTCTATTCATTTATACCCTTAATATATAGTATACCTAGTTCATCATGGACCTAATAGACTTTTACTTTATTCTTATCGATTGTGTTCATGATATTTTGATTTGTGAAAGGGTATGAGAGAATATATGATTCTTCTTGATTCTTTCATTTTATATGGTTTTTTTAAAAGTTATCTTGCCAATATATTCAATTCTCCTTATTGATGATTCCTTTGAGCTTAAAATGATTTGGATTTTCTTATTGAGGTTTTATCTCAAAGTTCATGATTATCTATATTTAGGCTGGTCATACCTTGCGGGAGAGCATTCAAGTCGACTGAATTTCTTATTCTCAAGTATTTTGTCACCATTACCTTCATGTTTTATCTAATGGATATTCATATATCGTGCTAAGGTAATTGAGTTCAAAAGTATGAACTTGAGTAAATAGATAGATTATAGTATATCTATTTTGATTTCTTTTCAATGATTATACTCTTTATGGAAGTGATTCACTAATTTGTATGGGCAAATTGTGAATCAATTTTTTTATGATCATTGTTAAAAGCCTTATATATATATATATATATATATATATATATATATATATATATATATATATATATATATATATATATATACACTATATTTGGTACTTTATATTTGTATATACTAAATCTATGAATTTTTAATCCTCATGGATTATTTATGACCAATAATTGATTTCTGCAATTGGTATATACTATATTGGTATCTTCTTTTTATTAGAATCTTTTATTGGTCTCTTTCAAAACTATAGTTACATTTATTCATCATATTGTGTTCTGAATGTCATTTTGGATTTCTAATTGGTAAAGTATTTATTGTTTGAAATCAGATTTTGGTTTAAATCCTGATCGTTGTTCATGATTATTTTTGTCTTTCTTCTGTTATGATTAATTTTATTTTATATCTTATTACGGGGGAGCTTATTTTTGATCATGTCAACGGAAGAAAAATAAGTTTAAGTGACCAAGCAATATTTTCGTAATTTATGTTTATTAGTAATACATTGCATCTATCATATTTATCTTAAACTTAACCGATTTGTCATAATAAAAAAATGTGATATTGTTAGCCCAATGATTATATCATATTTTTGAATATGGCTAATTGATTAAGTTTAACATAATGATGACACTAACAAACATGCAATCACTATAATATTGCTACTTAAACTTATCATTGTCCTACTGTCCATTACATTTATCATACTGCTATTGCTTTGTTCGCCTAACATGTACTTGCAGACAAATAGTAATGTCACGACCTGCACCCGCTTTTCGGGATGCGAGTGTGTGGGCAAGTCCAGCATACGTCACAGAATCGACGTAGTAAGCTATCTAGACCTCAATGATCAAAGTCACAATATTTGCTCATAATCAATTTCTTTATTTCTCTTTCACAATACTAAATCAAGTTACAATATTCACAAGATTACATTTTGATTAAAAATACAATATCTCACTAAATCTTGAAACACAACTCTTTATGAACAAATAATCTATCTAACTAGTTTCTAGGATCGGCCTTAGCATATATCTATGTCCCTTCACACATCCAAGTGCATGGAGTAGCAAGCGACTAATCTGAAAAATAGGTTTCCAGTCAGGAATGGAATGAGTACAATTCAAGCATGTAGTTCCAAATATATGATAACGACTATAAAAACAGTGAATAGTCATGGTATACATGATGAGACAAATAAATTGTAAAACATGACATAGAAAGTAAAGTATAACATTTAATCATGAACTACAAAGACAAGTAAAGCATGGAACAAGAAAACTTAACCATCTAAGTGATGGAACAAGTAAAGCATGGAACAAGAAAACTTAACCATCTAAGTGATTTGAAGTACACTTTTCGATATATGATCGATCTGGGACACTACACCGCACGGACTACATAGGATTTGCATCCTCATGATCTACATTACATGAAATATAAAATAAAGCACTATCTACGGTCTGATCACATATCTACTTAGTACTTCTCTGTCCGACTACTACACATGGATCAAGTCACGACAATAGATCACTAAATACGGTAAAATAAGCATAATGATCATGGCAACACGATAAAATATGAAAACATGATATCATGACTAAAAATCCATGTCACTAATTCTGTGTAACGAACGTGTCAAGAATCAAATATAACATCACTAATCATGCAATTATTGTAATTAACAATACTGAAAACAAACAAAAAATGTACTCGCCTGAAGTCCTTAGCTGGTGAAACTGATAATCCCATTGAATCCAGAATAGTCCGATTGGCTAGGATCGATGGAAAGAATTTCATATTCGCAAGGAGAATAGGAAGAATGATTAGTCATGATCGGAAACGATTTAATCGAAAAGGGAAAATCATTTAGGAAAATAAGTTCTTATTAAGAACATATTTATATTTATTTACAAAATATTTATAATTGCAAAATATCTATTAGAATATTTATAGAAGCATATTAGAAAATACTTATAAATTTATTTATAAACTAATATAAAATGCTTATATATATATATATTAAGACCTATTAGCATTATAGTGCCCAATACATAAGATAGACTTTAATATACATAAAAAATCGAAAGCTCATCGAAAATATTAGCCAAAATAATCAAGAACCCAAATGGAGTAAATTGGTTAAAACAAAATATTTACTAGGCCCAAAACTATTAAAACCCAACCCAAATCCAAAACTATTAAAGCCCAATATTATATAGCTTACCATATATATTATTTTAGAAAGCTATTAATATATACTTTATTAAAATAAATAATACTAAAGGTATTACAAAAGTTAGTATACATATATATACACTACTGTAATTTTGTAAAAAGCCCAAAATACTAACAAAACCTACTTCTGAGCTTCCCTGCTGTTCCCTATTAGGATTAATAAATAATTAATAAAATGATAAATAAAGGAAGACATGGAGATGGAATGTAAGCCCCCTGAATTTCTGGGATTTGTTTTTTTGAATTTTCTAAATGAATTATTTTCGATAATTCATTTTCATTTAATTAATTTTGATCATTAAATGCTTCTTACCGTGACTTTGATTTCTAGAGCATCAGGGATGCCAATCTCTGGAAACTTTCTTCTCTAAGTTTGTAGTGGACAAGATTATCTTCATGTTGATTTATCGTGTCCCACTCAAACTTGTCCCCTTGTGCTCTTTTTGCTTCGCACAACTTTCGGATCAATTTAGACCAATTTATCGTCTGCTGTAATTTGTGACTTAATTTCTAACTTAATTTTTGGGCCCGACATCGGTCCAATCTAGTCGACCCAATATATGGCCATTGTCTGTTTTGAGTCTACTATGCACGTGCCACTTGCGTGCCACCAAATTGATCTCCCTTGTGCTCCCATTTCATCCATGATTTAATTTGTTTTAAATTTGTTATTTTAATTAAATCTTGGCCCCAAGTTTGTCCAACTTGACCCAACACCCAATCCAATTTGGTGAAGGCCCTATCATGTCTATCCATACACCTCACATAATTTTCTCTCTTTCCTACTCAAAATATCTATTTCTCTCTCCTTGTATACATATACACATATATATATATATATATATATATATACATATAATATATATATACATATATATTTAAAAAATCTCTCTCTCTCTCACCACACCCTCACCCATCACCATCAGCACTCCCCCCTTCATGTATACGAGCAGTAGCTACCCCCAACTCTCTTTATTTTCTCTTTCTTTTATTAATAATTCTCTCTCTCTCTTTATTACTCATCATCATCACCATCACCATCTTCATTTCATTTTTACTTCTCCCCCATGCTTGGCCGACAGCCCATGGCCGACCCCTCCATTCTTATTCTTCTTTACTTCTTCTTCTTCATCTCTTATCCTTCAATATCATCACAATCACCCTCCCTATTATCATCACCCATACCACCACCATCATCTACACCACCACCATACACTACCACCACCCGAGCTCCACCTCTCCTCCGCCCTCCCCAGCCGCACGCCGCTACCGTCGTGCCGCCACCGCTGTGTCGCGTCGTCGCCGCCACTGGTCTCGCGTACAGCAGCAGCAGCAGCCAGCAGCTTGGCAGCAATCAACAGCGGTACGGGTGGCAGCAGCTACCGCCGCGCCACCACCGCGTGTGACTTACCTTGTTCTAGCTCTAGATTTACAGCTTACCTTGTTCTAGCTCTAGATTTACAGCTTACCTTGCCATGATACTATTTTCCATAAAGAAATTCTCTTTATTTGTTGTGTTTCTGGGAAAATTACAACTGTAGGAATCCGATCTAGAAGACGATCGCTTTATCCCTTGGACTATACGAAGAAAAGCTCTCAAAATTTTGACAGTAGATATCAATGTATCTGTACAATCAATGAGGAAAAAAAAGAACTCTATTTATAGAGTCAAAAATAATAACTGGAAAGATAACTACCTCACCACTGGTGCACTTGAAAAGTCACGCAGACTCTAAATACACGCAGGGTTAGTGAGTAGTTACTGGACGTGGCCCGTAACTGTTGGACACATGGCATCAGTGCATGAGTCGTGTGCAAGTTACTGGACACGCAAGAGAGAGATCGGTGGCATGGCTGCCACGTACTCCAGTTGAAATAAAATCCACGCTGACTTGCTGAAGGCAAAAATCTACACAGATTCGTTGACGCAGACTCGTTGAAGGCGAAATCCACGCAAGCTTTGAAGAAGAATACTTCAGAATTCACGCAGGCTTTGAGAAGAATAACTCAAAAGTCACGCAATGTTTTGAGGAAGGAGAAGGTTCAGAATCCACGCAAACCGCCAGCTGTCTTGATTTGGCACGCTTCGTCTGACACAAAATCTCTGACATTGATTATATTGTCAGCCGCATTAAATGAAGATAAGACCCAAAGTCACGCCAACTTGGTGAAGAGTGAGTCTTGCTAAGGAAGATTTCAAAAATCACGCAAAAGACGGCTGTGATCTCTCGAGTTCTGTGCATACGTGGCATATGAGGAGACGTTTCTCGACTGTTGTGTTGTCAGTCATTATGATTCTGACGTATGGCTGAGCTGTCTCTGCGTGACTTCTAAAGGAAATGGCCAGGCAGAACTTAGCGTATCTTTTGTGCTGCTTCTTGGATCACTCTGCGTGACTTGTTCTGATCAACTCAGCGTGACTTCATTTTTGAGGCCTACAAAACCCCCTTCAAAGTTTTCGAAAAATGATAAAATATTTTCGAAATAGTTTGAAATAGAGATGATGAAATGAGTTAAAGTCACGCTGAGATGACTTAAATGATTTTTTCGAAAGTCGAAAAGACTTTGAAGTTCTTCGAAAACACCCGAATGAACCTATTAAATATCATAATGACTCTTCGTTCTCCGAGACTGATTGCATCCAATTTATGGTGGAATATGAAATGTCGACGAGATCTGTTATATAAACAGGAAGTGATTCTCAGTTTTGACATTCATCTCTCGAAAATATGACCCCAAAGGAAGCAGCTGAAGAGGAAGCACGCAAGTTGGGCTTTTGTTCCCATGGTGACCCCACTTTTGGGGGCAAAGAACCCACCTGTCGTCATCGAGCTCAAGGACGACGCCACGCAGTTAGCCAAGAATCTCTTGAGCTACTTTGAATTGGATGGCTCGTCTTCTTCTGATGGGCGGAGCCTTATGGAGAAGCGTGAAATGCTCGAGACTCTGTTGCATCGCCTGGGAGTTAAGAGCGTAGAGGAGTTAGGCATCAAACTTAGTCGCTCTGGAAAATAGAGCGTAACTTTCTACGCTTTTGTTGCACTTTTCTGTTTTGTCTTTTTGTAAGGCCATCAGTGCCTGTTTAAAGAATAAAGTACAACTTTTGTGTTTGATCTGCGTGCCTTTTAATGAAGAATATTAATTAGCACACTTTGACTGTTTCCAATGTTGCACTGTCTCCCGAAGTACACGTGACACTCATTCCACAATTTACGAGCGCTATTTATACGGATCTTTTCCAAGAATAGTCCTGCACTTGACCCTTTAAATAGATGGATGAACTCCACGCAAACTCATCTTCCCATTCTTCTTCTTCTCTTCTGAGAAATGAATTTTCTGTGAGAAGAAAATAGGAAAGCCATGTTGTCTGATGTCAAATCTCTGTGCACGCTACCAGACATGGGTCTGTCAATCCTTAGCAGCAAACTCAGCGGTAAGTTCAATATACACGCATCGAATTTTTTGTTTGCTAAAAACAAATTCATCTTCCTGAAATGAACAGAATGCATCTGTCTTTGCTTGGCCAATTTCTGTTGGCTGATTTTTCCTTACTGTTTCTTGCAGAATTTTGGCTGAAAACCTTCTTCAGAACTGGCATTGGTGATGTGGATGCTGTGGAGAATGTTCTTCTGACACCCACATCAGGGAGCTCATACGCCTTTGACGCGTAAATTAGACAACTCAGAACTCTTCGTGAGATAGAAGGGTCTTCCTTAGATGGTAGGAAGAGCCTTTATACATGAGAGTTGGATGGTGGAGTTAACTCTACTACCGAAAAATCGAGTAGTAGAGTTCCTTTTAAGGCAGAACCAGGAATTGTATCCCAAGGTTTGGATACATTCCTGTCTTCCTTGAGAGGTTACCCCCATCCACCAGTTGTATTGGCAGTAGCACGACTTCGGGCTGCCATACTCTGTGGTTCTCCTCTCGTCTGAGAGAGAAGACCAGAGTTTGATTCCTGCTGATCTGGTCGTGACTGAGACCCAGACAGTCAGGAATTGCCACCAACAACGAACCTGACGGAGAAGGTCCGACGGAGAAGATCCAAAGAAGAAGATAGATCTCTATTAGGTTATCGTTGTGGTGTAGAATGAAAATCCAAGATTTATAATAGATTTCCATTATGATTTGTGGGAAAGTCTAAGAAAATGTAATAGACTTTTTGTAGTAAAATAGGAATAGAAATGACAATTCTTCTATGCTCAATGATTTGTATTTGTGGATGAATTGTGGACATGATAGATAATAAAATCATCTCTTCTGTTTTAGAGTATATGATATTATCAGAGGTATTATGGACGTGATAATATATAGGAACTCGAAAGAAAATAGATTAATTTCTATGCAGAGGTCAAAACATGACAAATGAGTAAGCAGATTCGGAATTGATTCAGAGGTTATGAAAACATGATAAATAACGAATCCCCACTTAATAAATTGATAGAAGATTATGAACGGATGAACCGTTAGGAAATGATGAACAGATAAACTGTCGAGTGAATGTAATAAATGAACGGATGAACCGTCAAGTATTAATGAACATGTGAAACGTCGGATGAATGTGAGAAATGAATGGATGAAATGAATATCGGGAAAGAATACGTCCCTTCGATCCTTGTAACCATATGCCTATAAATAGAGCATATATTTGAGTAGAAGGATCGCATTTTATCCACAATGTCTTCTAAAGAGAATATAAAGAAGGCTGAAGTCGTCCCCGAAGCTACTGAAGGTGTTAAAGAACATCCACCTCCACAGAAAAAGGAAATGAGCGAAAGCTCGTCTACTCCCAAGCCGCCGAAAGATATCCTGGACTTCCTGGTCAAACCAGGAGAAACCGAAAAAGAAGAAGCAATGAGGCTGGCTGCCTGTCAATTCTTGGTGCGGTCAGGAAAAGATGTACTCAATTCTTTTGCTGATTATGTATGTGGTCCTCGTCCCAAATATGAAAGGGATTACAGTGATCTTCCATGATGATGTACTCTTTTTCTTGAGGAATTTGTCTCAAATAAACTCCGTTTAAGGAAACTTTGTTTACGATATATCCTTCCCACTTTATATTTTTGCCTTTATTCATTGATCTTTTGACTCAGAAATCAGAAAGACTAAATATCATTTTCATAAATATGATATTGAGATAGAAAATTCAGAGGTAATATGGACATGATTTTCTGGATATCAAATTTGTTGAGAAAACGATACAAAGTAGAATACATATCTCCACTGGGGATAATAGATATCAGAATGATTCTTCGGAAAGAACAATGAAACAGCTGGAGAATGATGGGAGGACAATCTTGATAGAAATATTAAACGTAGTACTTCTTCAAGAATTTGCCGTTGATGGGCATCATAGTGGCTTTACCATCTAGAGTAGTGAGTTGATAAGCCCCATTAGAAAAGATCTTATTGACAATGAATGGACCTTCCCATTTTGCATCAAACTTGCCCTTACTCATGTGTGTCATAGTCATCGGGCGTCTGACAGTAAGCACAAGTTCTCCTTTCTGAAATGTTCGAATTCTGACTTTCTTGTTAAAAGCCCTTGAAATTCTAGCTTGATAGAATTCAATATTCTGTTGAGCAGATAACCGCTTTTCATCCAGAGCCTCCAATTCTTGAAGTCTAAGACGATCATTATTTTCTGAGGTAAGTTCATTAGCGATTGCTATCCTTAAAGAAGGAATTTGAATCTCTAATGGAAGAACAGCCTCAGATCCGTACACCAGAGAGAAAGGTGTACACTTAGTAGCATTACGGACTGTAGTGCGATAAGCCCACAAACATTTCCCGAGCTTGTCACTCCAATTATGTTTGTTAGTGGAGACAAACTTCTTTAGGAGTTTGATGATAGTCTTGTTGAAAGCTTCTGCTAATCCGTTAGCTGCTGGATTATATGCGGTAGAAGCAACATTATTGATCCGGTGATCGTCACAGAATCGAGTAAATTTCTGGCTGACGAACTGTGGTCCGTTATCATGAACAATGCGTCGAGGAACACCAAATCTATAGATGATGTGGTGCTTAATAAAGCTGATGACATTAGACGTCTTAACTTCAGATAAAGGAATGGCTTCGGCCCATTTGGAGAAGTAATCAGTTATTGCGAGAATGAACCGGTGACCTTTAGATGACGGTGGATTGATCGGGCCGACAATGTCCATGCCCCAAGCTTCGAAGGGCCATGATGCTGCCGTCGGATGTAGAAATTCCGAAGGTTGATGTATAAAATCCGTATGGATTTGGCAAGCTTTGTATTTTCTTGCATATTCAAATGGCATCTGATACCATAGTTGGCCAATAATAACCCATCCGTCGAATACGGTCTTGAAGTTTTGGCCCAGGTTGATGCGCTCCACAAATTCCATCATGTGCTTCACGAATAACTTGTTGGGCTTCATCACCGGCAATGCACCGAAGGAGTAAACCATCATAAGCTCGACGATATAAGGTCTTTGTTGTATGATTGTAATAGAATCTGAGTGATCGTCGTCTGATAGATGATGCCTCACTCGGATCATCCGGAAGAATATCATATAATACGAGATCTAAGAAAGGAAGTCTCCAATCTTTATCCGTATTCTGATCCTCAGTCGAGTTACTGAAGATGAATTCCATGCTGGAATCAGATGAAGATGATATCGATTTACGACTGAATCCAAATCCTCTTGTTGTGTTGACGTCATGAGATGTTGATTCTTTAATGTCAACTGGAAGTCCTAGAGTCAGGTTATTTTCAAGATGAAATAATTCTTGATTACGAACAACAATCATTTGTTGCCGTCTGATTGGAATAGCCAGCACCGCTGCAAGATTAGCAAGGGCATCAGCTTCTGTGTTACATGCTCGCCTAACATGTTCAATGAAGAATTCCTTAAATGATGAGGCCATAGATATGGCCGCTCTATGATAAGGAACCAGATCTTGATGGCGAACTTCATAAGTACCCCTGATCTGATTGACAGTAAGTTTAGAGTCTCCATACGCCTCCAAATGTTGAATATTCAGATGTTTAGCGAGTTGAAGACCAATAAGTAATGCGTTGTACTCAGCTACATTGTTTGAACACGGCTGATCGAGAGAATAAGCTCTTTGGATGGCAAGACCTTCTGGCGATACAAGAACAATTCCAACTCCAGCGACAATATCGCCATTAGGACCAATTCTTGATGCTCCATCAAAGAATAGACGCCAAGTAGGATCTTCTTTAGCAATTTGATTTGAATCTAGGACTTCATCTGGGATTTCATCATAGAGTTTTGAATTTTCTGGAATTGAGTGAGCAGCCAGAAAATCAGCTAAAGCTTGTCCTTTGACTGATTTCTGAGGAATATAATGCATGTCATACTGAGCAAGTAGGATTCCCCAGTTAGCCAATCGAGAATTCAAAACACTGGGTTTCTTCATCATGATCTGTATAGGATTGATCTTGGAGATGACATGAATAGTCTGGCCAATGATATAATGACATGTCTTTTGGACAGCAAACATCAAGGCTAGACATTCTTTTTCAACCGATGAATATCGAGGTTCAGCTCCGGTCATAGTACGGCTGAGATAATAAATGGCTTGTTCATGGCCATTTTGATTCTTTTGAGCGAGTAATGCACCCAATGAATGACTCATTGCTCGAGTATAGAGGAGGAACGGTATTCCTGAGACGGGAGGTACCAATACTGGAGGGCTCATCAGATATTGTTTTATATCATCGAATGCTTTCTGACATTCATCATTCCAGATAAAAGAGACACCTTTCTTCATAAGTTTGTTGAATGGTCTGCAGCGTCCTGATAAATTAGAGATGAATCTCCTGATATAAGCGATTCTTCCTTGAAATCCTCGTAGCTCTTTTAAGGTGCGTGGAGGACGTATCTCTTGGATGGCTTTGACCTTCTCGGGATCCACGTGTATACCTTTAGAGGTAATGACGAAGCCGAGAAATTTACCACTAGAGACGCCTAAGAAGGACTTAGTAGGGTTCATCTTTAATTGATGCTTACGCATTAGATCAAATATAATCTTCAAATCTTGGATATGATCCTCCTTTTGTCGACTTTTGACTGCAATATCATCAACATAGCATTCGACTATTTTCCGCAAATGTTCACGGAATATAGTGCTCATAGCTCGTTGATAAGTTGCTCCTGCATTCTTGAGACCGAATGGCATAACTGTATAACAGTATGTACCAATCGGCGTTCTGAAAGAAGTGTGCTTCTCGTCTTCTGGAAACATTTTGATCTGATTGTACCCAGAATAGCCGTCCATGAATGACATTCGTTCAAATCCACAGGTATTATCAACCATGACATCAGTGATTGGTAGAGGGAATTCGTCTTTAGGACATGCCGTATTGAGATCGCGAAAGTCTATGCATACTCTGATCTTGCCAGTCTTTTTAAGAACAGGAACAATATTAGCCATCCAATCGGGATGTTGTTCCTCTCTAATAAACCCAAAGGTAATGAGTTTATTGACTTCAGCTTCAATTGCATCCATGATGTCTGGACGAAATCGTCGCTGTTATTGTTTGACCGGTTTAGCGTTCGGCAAGATATTGAGCTTGTGAGTTGCAATTTGAGGATCAAGCCCTGGCATATCTTCATAACTCCAAGCAAAGACATCGATGTAATCACGAATGAGTTTGATCATATCTTTCTTATCAGTTTCTGAAAGACTTTCACTGATGAATATTGGTTTGGGAAATCCCTCTTCACCAACATCTATTTGAACAAGTTTATCTTCAGTCGGAGGTTCTTTTTGCTCGAAACGGAACTCCCATTGATTATCTAATCTTTGGGCCCACTGTTCTGATTCAGGTGAGATTTCAAACTCTTCTTCGTCTTCATCACTTTCTTCAGAATGGTCAATGGAAACCATATTGGAAGACAGAAGGTTGCAATAGAAGTCACCGATACTCGTATCGGAATCCCAAGAAGTAGTACTAGAAGAATCAGATCTCTTATCTTCGTCAGACTCGGGATCTTCATGGATAATATTGATGAAAGGAGTAGGAGCAGTATAACCCAATCCGCATTTCGTCCTTCCATATTTCAAAGGAGGAATCCGGACAGGTATTCCGGACAGGTATTTTTCTTCCTTTTCCATCATTGAGGCCAGTCCTGAAGTCATAGCCCATATTTTTGATGATGTCTCTAGATTGCTGACTATAACGACGTAGTTGTAATCTTCCAGTATCATCATTTTTGTCATCATCTTCAAGATCAGAAGGATTTTGAGGCCCTTTGTAGAAGAATATTGGAATGTCTCCTGGCTTTCTGCTGGGAACTAGAAAGTATGAAGATTGTACAAGTTCTAGAGATACATCTGTATGAACAGTCTGTACAACTCCTATGGTTATTGTGTTCAAGTCATCTAACAGATGTAAATAACTATGAACATAATTACACACATCAACGTACTGCAAAGGTGGAGACTTTTCATTAAATGTAAAAGCAACAATATTTACATTGGGAGAAGGCTGAGCCTTAGAGATTTTAGCCAAGTCAATGACTAAAGGGGGAGAAGAAGAAGAAGCTTTGTTTTGATTAAGATCGATAACAAATGGCTCAGAAGAGGTGAGCTCCCTTGAAGTTTGAGTAGGAAGAGTAGTCCGCCCTCCAACTGGAATTAGCAGAGTATCTTGTGAAGGTACATGAACTGTAGTACGCCCACTGACAGGAATGATCAGTGTATTTTGAGTAGATGACTGAGGTAACGGAGAGATCCGTTCACTCACTGGAATGATGAAAGAATCTTCTCCAGAGGGTTTAGGAGATTGTTGCTGAGTAGTTCGACTTTTAATAGGGATTATTAAAGTCTCACTTTGTACATCTTCTTTCTCCATAGCTTGTATGATCCTTGTATACTCTTCTTTGTACATTCGGGAATCGTTGAAATAAGCTTCAACCCCATGGAAGGGATTTATATCAGTAACTTTTTTTTTGTACTCTTCCATTGCTATCAATGTATTTAAAACATTGATGAAGAGTAGAGGGCACCACATTATTTTCATGAAGAAAGGGCCTCCCCAGAAGAAGATTATAGGATCCCACGATCTCGATCACATAGAAAGTGACTTTAGATCTGAAATCGCCTATCTGAAGCTTCAGATGAATCTTTCCCAAAGGCTCACTTCGGCTTTGATTGAATCCCAAGATAGTAGTAACCGTCTTGGAGAGCTTATGAAGAGGGATTTTTAGTTCATCCAACAAACTCTTTGGCATTATGCTTATAGCAGACCCTGGGTCAATGAGGATACGATCTATCTTCATCGTATCAATATAACCAGTGTAGTAGAGAGGTCGGTCATGTCGATTATCCTCCAGTAGCATATCGTCTTGTGTAAAGGTGATATTTGGGATAATCTCCAGTACACTGTTGCAATATAAGCAAGTGGCAGGTTCCGCATCTGGCTTCTTCAATTGTGCAAGACAAGAGTCAGCTTATAGAAGTGCTTCACTTAACGTCTCCCGAGTTTCTTTAGAAAGACGTAAAAGTTTAAAGAGGGACATTCTAGCTGGAGTATTAGCAAGCTGAGCCAAAATGTCGAAGTTGTAAGGCTTCTGAAGTCCAAGAGGAGAGGACTTCTTGATTGGCTTATCAAACCGAGCCTGTTGTTTGCCTTTCTCCAGAGCCGTAGGCTTGGGAGGAACATGTTCAGTGGATGATTCTTCTTCAGGAGGAACATTAGGAGCATCTTTAGCATCTGAAGGGATATCAGTAGGATCTTCAAGATTTTAGAATAATCCTTTAGGTAAGGTTTCCCCGTTCGAGTAGCACTAACAAGTGCTTCTTCTTTGTCTTTTGGCTCTGTGTCAGAGGTAGACCCAAGAGAAGTCATATGACATGACTTGATCTTTCCAGCCTTCTTGGATTTTTGAGAAAAAATCTTTTGAGGAGAAGGCGATTCAAAATCTGCCACTAGATCAGGATGGATCCACATGATTTCCCCTGTTTCCAAAGTGATTGGCACTAATCCTTCAGACTGTGGAGGAGGAAGATTCACTATGTCAAGAGTTGCCTTGGGAATAGGAACAATCCCACTTTCAAGGAGTTGAGGAGAGAAATCTCCAAATTGCATAGAGACTACGTTGGAGGTGACGGTCTTCTCTTTTGGAGTAAGAGAGATAGCTCCAGATTTAATCATTTCTTGGATCTTTCCTTTCAATACATAACATGTACGAATTGTGTGACCCAGCATTCTGTGATATGGACAGTATTTAGGATGATCTGTCTTACCAGCTTCATCAGGTTTCTTGATCTCTGGTAATTGTATTTTATTACCTTTCAGCAGACATTCAAAGATACCAAGGACATCGTCGTCATCAAAAGAATATTCTTCTTTGGGGCGAGGTGTTCTTGATTGTTGAGTTGTAGAGGCAGGAGTTTGAACATTTGATGCATCTTTGCTCTGAAGATTAACTTTAAGAGTTTCTTTTCCTTTGCGAGCATTATTTTTATTGTTAGCACCTTGTCTTGTTTCTTTAGGAGTCATCTGCACTCCTAAACCTTTGAAGGTTTCAGCACTGATTTCTGCAGCTTTGGCACTGACTATGAAGGAAGGCCAATCTTGAAATTGAGTGGACCCTGTCCACATACTGATGATTGGCAACAAGTTTGATTTGCACGTGTCAATGGTGACAGCATCAGGAGTTCCAAGAGGCATCTTCAGAGCTTCTCTTCGAAACCGTTCAATGTATTCCTCTGTAGATTCATTATTTTTCTGCTTGATTCTAATAAGAGCAGACATAGTCATGTCATTAAGCCCTTCATAGAACCTTTCAAGAAACATCTGTTTGAAACCAGCAAATGAGGTAATACTCCCATCTGGGAGACTCCTATACCATTCATAAGCCGTTCCCTTGAGACATCCAATAAATACCCGAGTAAGGAGGGCATCACTTGGTTGTAGTTGATCAGTCATCACTTCAAAGTGATTGATAAACTGACTTGGAGAAGTGGTTCCATCATAGAATGAGATAGTAGGAGGCTTGTATTTAGGAGGATATGATACTTGCTTTCATTCTATCGGATAAGGCTGCTTGATGCCTAACCTTTGTAAACCATCCTTCTATTTGAATGCCTCGAATTGAGTTTTGAGATTCTTCAATTCTTCAGAGACAACTCCCGAAGATTGTGGAGTTGTGGCTTGTAGAGAATAGTTGGGAGGAGGAACAACATTGTAAGCACTACCCCCAGCTCCAGAGAGACTAGGATTTGGTTGAACTGGTCCAGGAGTATTGGATTGTACTGCTGGAGGAACTTGTACTGGACTTATATTAGTATCAACTGGTATGGCATCTGATACAGTCTATCGATTTTGCAACTGAGCTGTCATGAGTTTATACATCGACTTCATTGTGTCAGTCATAGACTTTATTTGCTGTTCCAAAGAAGCAATTCTTTGATCTTGAGAAGTCAAGGAAGAAGAAGGTTCATCAGTATTCCCATCAACCATGTAAGTCGTGACTGTATGAGGGATTATTGATGAACTAGTAGATGTTGTATACTCTGAATCATTGCTTCGTACATCAAAGTCAACTATAGGAGAATTACCCCCAGTAGGAAGAGGTGGGAAGTTAGATTCTCCAAGAAATTCAGAATCAATTTTAGGGATCAAATTTCTTTGACTAGAAGCCAGGACTCTTGCTCTGGTGTTTCTATATACTCCATCTGGACTATCAACTCTACCCCCGGTGTCCCGAGAAGTCATGTTGACAGAGGAAAACAAAGGCTCATCTTTATCAGGCATAGGTTCATACTGAATCCTATTGAAGACAGACTGTCATTTATTTTGACATCTGCATTACATTGTGACTCTTGGCTGGAAGTCACATTCATGATCACCATGGTCTTGAACTGTTGATTCACATCTGCACTGAATTATGACTCTTGGATAGAAGTCACATTCAGTATGTTCCTTTGATATAGAATTACTCCTTCTCTTCTGTTGAAGATATTCCCGTAAATCTGTTTGTGAAGATTGAGGAGTATACTTCTTGTTCTTGGGTCTTGATGGCTCTTGATTATACAAAGAGTGATTAATGTGAGCCACATAATTTTTTGCATACTCTGCATCTGGATCTTTTATCTTCATATCCAATTGGTATGGTTTCTTAACACCAGAAGTGCTGAGTTTTGTTCTTAAATCAGTGGAAGGTAACACATTAATTTTGGAAACATGGAGTTTTCCTTCCATTGATCTGGATATTTGCAGAGAAGAAAGAGTTGAACCACTTCTTTGATCAGGAGTTGGTAACAGACCCTCTTTAATGGACAGATTCTGTGCCCAATTTGAAGAAGTCAAAGAAGAAGACATTAAGGAATGTTTCTTCTTAAACTCATTCAAGTTTTGAGACATAGAATGTCCAGAAGGAAGAGAAGTCAAAAGAACATCTCCTTTCCTTTGACTAACAAAAGTATCAGTCAAAGCTGTTCCTGAAGTAAAAACTACAGCAGCAGAAGAAACAATTAAAGAGTTATTCCTTTTCGAAGGGACTTTGTGTGGAAGACCACCCCCAGTTCTAATAGAACTCGGTGAAGAAGAAGAGATAACTAAGGAGCTATTCTTCTCTGATGAAATACACGCTGAAACAGATTTGGCTAAGGAGCCAGTACTGTTAGCGTGACTTTTGATTTTAGAATTACACGCTGGGACAGATTTGGCTAAGGAACCAGTACTGTCAGCATGACTTTTGAATGTGGAATTACACACTGGAATAGATTTGGCTAAGGAGCCAGTACTATCAGCGTGACTTTTAGAGTTAAATTTGCACGCTGGAACAGATTTGGCTAAGGAGCCAGTACTGTCAGTGTGACTTTTAGAGTTGAATTTGCACGCTGGAACAGATTCGGCTAAGGAGCCAGTACTGTCAGCGTGACTTTTAGAGTTGAATTTGCACGCTGGAACAGATTCGGCTAAGGAGCCAGTACTGTCAGCGTGACTTTTAGTTACTGTCATCTTCGAGCGCACAAGAGTGTGCGTGCTTGCAGTGGAGTTCTTGCCAGTGTTAGGAGTAGACACTGTGGCAGAGACTTCACCATTGACTGCCAATTGATTCTTAGGGACATAGACAGAGTGTCCCTTCGACTTGGCAGTGATGATGGAGGCTGGAGTGGGCTTGCCACCCTTAGCCCGCTGCATTTCTTCATAGGCGAGTTGATCAAATTTGATCGTCATCACCTTCTTCGTCGAGCCGATTGACGAAGTGTCGCATTGAGTTGTTACCATCTCAGAAGAGGAGATGGTTTTCTCCAGCAGAGTCGCCAATTTATTTTTCATAAAGAAATTCTCTTTATTTGTTGTGTTTCTGGAAAAATTACAACTGTAGGAATCCGATCTAGAAGACGATCGCTTTATCCCTTGGACTATGCGAAGAAGAAAAGCTCTCAAAATTTTGACAGTAGATATCAATGTATCTGTACAATCAATGAGGAAAAAAAAGAACTCTATTTATAGAGTCAAAAATAATAACTGAAAAGATAACTACCTCACCACTGGTGCACTTGAAAAGTCACGCAGACTCTAAATACACGCAGGGTTAGTGAGTAGTTACTGGACGTGGCCCGTAACTGTTGGACACATGGCATCAGTGCATGAGTCGTGTGCAAGTTACTGGGCACGCTAGAGAGAGATCGGTGGCATGGCTGCCACGTACTCCAGTTGAAATGAAATCCACGCTGACTTGCTGAAGGCAAAAATCCACGCAGATTCGTTGACGCAGACTCGTTGAAGGCGAAATCCACGCAAGCTTTGAAGAAGAATACTTCAGAATTCACGCAGGCTTTGAGAAGAATAACTCAAAAGTCACGCAATGTTTTGAGGAAGGAGAAGGTTCAGAATCTACGCAAACCGCCAGCTGTCTTGATTTGGCACGCTTCGTCTGACATAAAATCTCTGACATTGATTATATTGTCAGCCGCATTAAATGAAGATAAGACCCAAAGTCACGCCAACTTGGTGAAGAGTGAGTCTTGCTAAGGAAGATTTCAAAAATTACGCAAAAGACGGCTGTGATCTCTCGAGTTCTGTGCATACGTGGCATATGAGGAGACGTTTCTCGACTGTTGTGTTGTCAGTCATTATGATTCTGACGTATGGCTGAGCTGTCTCTGGGTGACTTCTAAAGGAAATGGCCAGGCAGAACTTAGCGTATCTTTTGTGCTGCTTCTTGGATCACTCTGCGTGACTTGTTCTGATCAACTCAGCGTGATTTCATTTTTGAGGCCTACAGATACTCACATGTATATTTTGTGATTCCTTGTATATTCTCTCTATTTACTGCTACATTTTCAATATCGTCTAACTAGAACTGTTATTTGAGATTTGTGCTCGTTTCATCCTGACTGGATATGTTGACAATATTTTAGGAGTTGTTGTGCCCTCAATATTGGACTATATGATGTTGCTAGCTGGGGTGGTTCCCGGTATTCTTCTCCGTGAGTTGTCTCTCAGGAGTTCTAGGTCTGGTAGTTATTTAGTTTTGTTATTGTTTCCCTCTGTTTTACTCTTATCTCTTATGATCCTTGTAGACTCTAGTTATTCTAGTGATATTGTTATTTCTTATCTTATCTTCCTTAGTTTGTGTGATGTGATATGAGTACCTTTATAGTTATAGATCTTTAGATGTTGTAGTTAGTATCGGGTACTTGACAGCGCTCTACCGCCGATACTGCGACGTAGGATGGACGTGGCCCACGTATTCGTACCCGTATATCCAGGTGCGGGTCGTGACATGGAAAGAGAGAGAGAGAGATAGAGAGAGAAGAATCAAAAAGGGGAAAAATTGTGAACGAGGAAGAAGGAGAGAGAGAAATTACCGAGGTCAACCGGAAGGCTCTGGCTCAGGAAGCACAGCCGTCAGGGACGCCAAAAATATGGGCAGATGGTGCAGACGTCGTGGTCAGCAAGCGAGGGAGCGCCGATAGACCTTGGTGAGGAGGCTGCTCGAATCCATGACGAGGAGGTAACTAAGGTCGGGATGGCACTGTAGACGGATAGTCCAGGCGGAGAGGAACTCCGAGGTGGTGCCAGTCGAGATATGGTCAGGAAGACAGCGAGAAGTGTGGGCACGACATGGAGGTACGCCAAAATCAGTCGAAAGGGCGGCCTCATGGTCGAACCGGTAGACTTAGAGGAGGAAGAGCGGCGGTACACGGCGGTGCCGGCACGTTACTGCCGTGATGTGGAGGCCATGTTGGTCAGATCTCGTCGGGGGAGCAGGTTAGGGTTCCATTAGAAAAAGTGGTTGTACTGTTCGTGTCGGGATGTCGAGACGGACACATGAATTAGAGTTAGTAGGGATTTGGATGTGTCTGGGTGTGTCGGACACGAAAGTAAAATTTTAAATATAAAAAAATGGTAGAAGGTGTTGGCCCATTGGTCATAGTCAAACCTGATTTTAATAATTGATCAAACTCTGTCTCGATATAATTGCAAGTCAACTCAGATGTTTACCTACGACGTTTTGGACACTGCTCAACAATGGATATTTACTATGTTCAAGACCGAAGATGTTTCGAAGCTGTTTGCCATTCTGAATGTACTTTCTGTTAAGAAATGTAATTTTTCATTTTATTGAGTCTAGGAATGCATTGTACACCGAGTCGTACTGGCAAATAGGCTATCCGAAAACATTTTTTCAAAACCATCCTATTTTTTATAAATGACCTACGTTTTTGAAAAATATTTTTTTTACAAAAAGCTTCTGAAGGATTTTTCAAAAAGCTAAAATTTATTTTCTCCAAAAATGAACTGGCAGAACCCCAGGAGAACTCGGCCAGAGTTCGGCCAGAGTTCGGCCATTTGGAACGTTAGTGAACGTTGGGTTTTTGAACTTGGTCATCCTTCAGTTGCGGTTTGTTACAAAGAGTTCTGTCCGAATTCTGCCCGAATTCTGTCAGAGTTCTGTCTTTGGAAAAACTATAAATAGAGAAGTATTTCGATCATTTCAAATCACCAATTCACTTTCAATCTTTTCTCTTCCTAAGCTTACATTCTTCCAAAGAGTTCTTAAAAGCTTTCATTTTCAAATTCCAAGCCAGTTACAATCCTCTAGTCGATTTGACAGTGCGGTACGGTCTAGAAGTTTCAGAGCGATTGTAATCAGAGGCTTGATAGAAGATTCAACTCTTCACAATTGAATTTGGTCGAGTTCTTCGTATCAAAGCTCGCGTCTGTAGAAGTTGCAAGGATTTCGTATGAAAACTTGCAGGATTTTCCAATAGTGGATTCAACTGGAAGCTAGAGTTCTTCCGACTGGACTAGTCCTCACAAGAGGGAAACCAGTATAAATCTCGGTGTTTGTGTTTGCCTTCTGATCACTTTTAATTTCTGCCATTTACTTTTGTGATTATTATTATATCTGTGATCTAACTGCTAACAAGTTTTTAATTAGCAATATTCTGCTGCCTACTCTATTCACCCCCCTCTAGAGTATTTTGCTTTACAATTTCGTTCCTACAATTGGTATCAGAGCGGGTTATACAGGTAAAGCAATGTAAAATTGCAGTTATACTCAATTTTTATATAGATCACAGCATTACACATGGCAACTGTGAAATTTACAAGTGAAGGCCAAGCCACAAACAGACCTCCACTGTTTGACGGCACAAACTACACTTATTGGAAAACACGTATGAGTTTCTTTCTGAAATCTTTTGATTTTGACTTATGGTCTGTAGTTATTGATGGCTATAAAAAGCCACCTCGTATTAATGTTGATGGTGTTTTAGCTGAAAAATCCCATGACAAATATACAGAGGAAGAAAAGAAAAAGGCCAGTCTTGACGCACGTGCTATTAACGCTTTATTTTTAGACAGAACTGAATTCAACAGGGTGTCTACTTACACAACATCAAACGAAGTGTGAAAACTTCTTGAAGTAACCCACGAAGGAACAACACAAGTCAAGGAGTCAAAGATCAGCAGACTTACTCAGGAGTATGAGGCGTTCAAAATAAAGCCAAGTGAATCAGTCACTCAGATGTTTACAAGATTCTTGGATATTATAAATCCTTTGTCTTAACTAGGCAAGGATTACAGTAACCATGAGAAGATTCACAAACTTCTACGAGCCCTTACAAAGAACTGGATTCCAAAGGCTACATCAATCATTGAAGGGAACGACCTCTCAACAATGTCTCTAGAAACACTCATGGGTAAGCTACTCACTCACGAGTTAGAACTTCAAGACTTTGAAGATGCTACACCAAAGGAGAAGTCAGAGAAGACGATCGCTCTCAAGGCTCAACATAGAAGAACCATCGAAGATGATTCCGACGACAGCGACTCCGACTCTGAAGATCAAGCTCTTCTGGTAAGAAAGTTCAAGAAGTTCATGAGATTTAACAGGAGAACAAAAGACAGCAACAACAATAACAACGAGGAAGATCCTATTTGCTACGGATGCAAGAAGAAAGGACACATAAAGAAAGACTGTCCAACAGCATCATCATCAAAGAAAATAGCAAATATGACAAAGGCTACCTGAAGAAATCAACATCAAGAAAGTACGCCAACACAAGCATATGGCATGAAAGTGAAGCCAGCGACTCAGAAGATGAACAATCAGATGACGCTGTAAATGTGTGCTTGATGGCTTGCGATCAGGTAATCACTAATCCTCTATTTGACCCTTATGATGATTTCACCTTTGAGCAACTAGGAGAGGCTTTCAGTGAACTGTTAGATGATTACAGGAAACTGCGTAGCAAATATGAAACCTCTAAGAAGGTACTCAAAGAGTACAAAGGTGAAATAGGAAGACTTACCGACCTACTAGATCATGTTAGAGATAGTGACTCTTCAAATGAGTCTGGTGAGCTTTCTTATACTAAATTGTTGTTACACGAGACTGTTAAGCTATCTGAAGAAAAAGATCAAACTATTATCCAGTTAAAGAAAGACCTATCTAAGGAGAGAAAAAGTCTACAGTGTGCACAGGTCAGATTAGAATCACTCACATCTGACTATACTAGATTATATGACACTTCCAAAAAGTTGGAAATTAGTTTAGGAAAACGGCCTGAAGTTGCTGCTTCCTATTCTAACACGTGTCAATTACCGAATCATCGGAACACGCCCAACACTGTCAGACCAAACTATACCAAGACTATGCCCAAGAAGACTAATAGGCATGCATTCTTCTATACTAGAAAACCAAAACCTACCAATCATGCACCTCACACTACTTTCAACACTCAACATGCTAAATGTCATTATTGTGGCCTCATTGGTCATATATCTTCTGCATGTAGAATCAAAAAGTTAGTAGATTTAAATGTTTATGCATGGATATCGAAAACTAACCAGTCAGGACCCTACAAGAAATGGGTACCAAAAGTTTTATCTGTAAATTGTTTTGTAGGTGGGACACCCTTCACATGCTAGGAACAAATAGATCCTCGACAGCGGTTGCTCACGGCACATGACCGGTGATGCTTCATTATTTACAACACTGTCGAAGAGGAATAAAGAAGGATACGTCTCCTTCGGTAATAATTTGAGAGGGTACATAATCGGTATCGGTGACATTGGTAAGGCTCCCTATCCAGTGATTAAAGATGTTTGTCTTGTTACCGAGTTAAAACATAATCTGCTCAGCATAAGCCATTTAGCTGATCACGGTTAGGGCATTAACTTCGTAAAAGATAAATGTTCTATTATTGATAGTTCAACTGGCAGTACTATATTTGAAGGTATTAGGAAAGACAATATATATATATTCTATTTGTTGGAAGATGCTAACAATACAGGTAGATGTTTGATGGCCAAAAGTATTGAGAGTCAACTATGGCATATGAGACTCGGTCATGCAAATATGGATACAATTTCAAGATTATCTACGAAGAAGTTGGTACGCGGCTTATCGGATATTTCTTTCAAGAAGAATACGGTATGTAGTGAATGTGAAAAGAACAAAGCTACCAAATCCGCATTTAAATCCAAGAACGCTGTAAGTACCACTAGACCTTTACAATTGTTGCATATGGACTTATTTGGACCCAGCAGAATTGCTAGTCTAGGTGGTAAGTTATATGCATTTGTCATTATAGATGATTTTTCTAGATATACATGGGTTTATTTTCTTGCACGCAAGAATGATGCATTATCAGAATTTGTTACCTTTTGCAAGAAAGTATAGAATGAAAAAGGATTCATGATACTCGCATTCGTAGTGATCATGGCGGCGAATTTAAGAATACAGAATTCAAGCAATTTTATGACACACACGGTTATTTGCATGAATTCTCTTGCCCTAGGACTCCATAACAAAATAGAGTCGTGGAACGTAAGAACAGAACTCTATCTGAAATGGCTAGAGTTATGTTGAACCAGTTTAGTCTACCTAGATATTTATGGGCTGAAGCTGTAAATACAGCATGCTATATTCTCAATAGGGTTCTAATTCGACCTATATCGAAGAAGACTCCCTATGAATTATGGTTTGATAGAACACCAAATGTTTCTTATTTCAAAATCTTTGGTTGTAAATGCTTTATTCTTAATACTAAAGATAATTGTAGAAACATGGAAAATATTAGAATAAAGGCATAAATGGCCCATGTGGTTTTGGGTAGCAAGTCTATGCGGCTCATACTGGAGTTGCCCTATGCGGCCCAAAAGAAGACCCTCAGACTCATGCGGCTCGGGGATGAATGCGGTTCAGCAGGAATATGCGGCTCAATTGACGACACGTGTGACCCCCCCCACAGTTGGCTACTGGAGTAATGGCCTCATTTAATGCTCTGACACGACTCGACGGCTGTCTCTGACATAAAGTATCATAATAGCTCTGCCATAATGACAGACTCTTTGGGAAAAGAAGAAAATCTCTGACCCGATCTGACAAAAAATCCTAGATTGCCACGTGGCAAAAGTCTCATGCGGCTCGGATAGAGAACAGCTTCATGCGGCTCATTGAGGAGTCACTCTAATATGATTAACAAAAATCTGCCATATGCGGTCCACCCATAGCCCGGTCTATGCGGCTCAACACCACGCTAATTCATGCGGCCCACAGAAACTATGCATATGCGGCTCATGGAGAGATCGTCCCCTGCGGCTCGCAAAGATTATGCATATGCGGCTCACGGAAAGTTCGTCCCCTACGGCTCGATGAGGCATTGACTCATGCGGCTCACGAGGAGTATCCCCCTACGGTTCAAGTGTTGGTCACCCTATGCGGCCCTGGCAGGATCTTCAATTAAAAAAACGTGGCACTGAAGATGCAACAGAATCCGAACGAGAATATTCGACATCATCATCATAATTGCCGAGATCAGGGCATATCATTCATCATCAAGCCAATAGGACACGTGGCGAGCAATCAAATATTGGCATAATCAATCACGAAGATTTAAAGCAGTCAGCATTAACTGCTCATAAGATTTGGTGCTATCCGCATTAGTGGCCGAGATTCATTATGATCAGGATCAAGGGCCCAGATAGAATGAAGGAGCGCCGACATTCCAAACAGATAATCATCAGCAAACCCTAATGATCCCACCCCACTCTTATAAATAGCCAGCATCATTCCCATATAAAGGAGGTCGGCAACAAAAAGAATAAAAAAAAGAAGAAGAGAGAGATATACACAGAGAGAGCTCCCCCTTTTCTTGATAATCACAGAGAGAGAGAAGCCAGGAGAGCAACCCGAGGAGAGTAAGAAGAGCCTTTCTTCGTCAACGCCGAGCAGATCTTCCCCGAGCCAAGGCTGCATACCGATCGTCCAAGGAGTAAGGCAGAGCGGCCGTCGCTTTCCCGAGCCTCTATCGTCACCCCCCCAGAATCAAAAATAAACAATCGTACTTAGTCTGCTGTACCTAGGTTTTCGTCCCTAGGCTTTCTTTGTACGAGCGAGTTTGTATTGTGAGTCTAAGTTCAGTCCTCCGATAATTGTTCTGTTCTTTTACAATCAATGGCAAACACGATGGCGACTCTGCTGGGGACTAACTTCTCCACCGCTGAGGAGTTGGTGACGCAATCGGATGCAGCCAAACTTGGCTCCACACAACAGAAGATGGTCGTCCGCTTCGACCAACAGGCGTTCGAAGAGATGCACTCTGAAGGCAGCGCTGGCCCGGTCCAGAAACGCACCCGCACCACGAAGGCTCGCAAAGAGTGGAGGCCAAAGTCATTTGCTCCTCCCCAAGCCCTCGATGGGATACCCTCGGTCGCTCAAGACGGCGAAAAAGACTCTCCTGCGGCCCCACTTCAGATCGCAGACACCTCTGCTGTCCCCAAGTCCGGCAGAAGAAAACACTATGATGCTGGACTTGCAGGGACAAAGAGGGTCTCTGCTCAACCTGAACCGCAGAGGGGTATTAGCCGCAGAAAGAAAATCCATACGGCCACAACCGTCAACCACATGAAGAAAACTCATGCGGCCACTTCTGTCAGCCGCATAACTTATGCAGCTACAGTTCCCAACCGCATGGATGAGATTCATGCGGCTAGTAAACTCAACCGCTTGCAGAAAACCCATGCGGCCACAGATGCCAACCGCATGCGGACAGCCTGCACGGCCGTGACTCCTAACCGCATAAGAACTCGTCCCACAACAGAAGACAGTCGCATGCAGATAGCCTGCACGGCACCCAAGGCTAGCCGTATAGCGTCTCTACCACACTTCTCTCGATCAATTTTCGACCGACTCTCATGCGGTCCTAACTCTGATCACTTTCTGGATGAAAATCCAGACTCTGTGATACCTAATGGGGACTCTTCCTATTACGCACCCACAAGTGCTAAAAAGAAAAAGTCTAGGGCAGCGCGGGCTCATCAAGTCCAGACAGCTGCCCCAACCTCTGACTATCGGGGCGTCCCGCTGAGTATCACGCGGGCCTCTGACGGGAAGTTGTATAAAACCACTCGAGTCCAGCCCCCGGCGACAAACGGACAAAGTGGTTCCTCTGACCTGCGTGAAGCTATCCTCCACAAACGCAAGGAAAGAGAAGGAGCCTCAGCGTGCAGAGAGTCCTCACAGGGACGTCACTGCACCCAGATTATCGTCAACTGCTGTTGCAACAACACGACAGTAACGGAAGACCGGCCATCCGTCTTCCAAAGATTACAACATCCGAGCTCGGAAGACGAGGCACCTCCCGTTGCCTCTTGCAATTCCGTACGGAAAGTCCCCGTTGAGGGGAGAGGGAAGAAGACAAGCATCTCCAGCCCAAAGGTGTCAACTATTGCAGCTAAGAAGCCGTCGTCTAAAGGATTATCCTCTACTGGAGTATTCCAACACACCCGTTCAAAGACGAAAACTGCTGCAGTAGGAAGTTCGCCGTCTACGTCATTAGGGGTCGTCGGAACTGGGGGTAGCACTCCTCCAAACCTCCACGACAACCCGACATTCCAAGAAGACGGACTGGAGGAAGCAAATTATCTGACGGATACAACAGATACCGACGTCCCCGAGGTCGTCCTAAACGAAGCAAGCTCTGAAGCTGGGGGTACTGTTCCTTCCGAGTCCGAACCTGAAGAGAACATCCCCACATATCCTGATGATTTCTCGGTGCATGAGTATGACTCGGAGGGCATGTCCGCCACCTCTCTTCTGTCACTCCTCACGTGAGGACGGTATTCATGACGGACAACAGCCAAGGTGGTTCCGGCGATCGCCAACGTATCGACACTTTAGGCCATACTGCACGACTTAGTCAAGTCTATAGACGAGATCAAAGCAGCGCTTCCTACTCTGGCAGGGAGTGACACCTGGTCAACAAGCACGGGTCCCGCGAACAACTAGATTCAATTT
>JANAVB010033220.1:23669201-23704710 GCA_029216955.1 Iris pallida | reverse complement strand
CGGCAGAGTTCGGCCATTTGGAACGTTAGTGAACATTGGGTTTTTGAACTTGGTCATCCTTCAGTTGCGGTTTGTTATAAAGAGTTCTGTCCGAATTCTGCCCGAATTCTGTCAGAGTTCTGTCTTTGGAAAAACTATAAATAGAGAAGTATTTCGATCATTTCAAATCACCAATTCACTTTCAATCTCTTCTCTTCCTGAGCTTACATTCTTCCAAAGAGTTCTTAAAAGCTTTCATTTTCAAATTCCAAGCCAGTTACAATCCTCTAGTCGATTTGACAGTGCGGTACGGTCTAGAAGTTTCAGAGCGATTGTAATCAGAGGCTTGATAGAAGATTCAACTCTTCACAATTGAAGTTGGTCGAGTTCTTCGTATCAATGCTCGCGTCTGTAGAAGTTGCAAGGATTTCGTATGAAAACTTGCGGGATTTTCCAATAGTAGATTCAACTGGAAGCTAGAGTTATTCCGACTGGACTAGTCCTCACAAGAGGAAAACCAGTATAAATCTCGGTGTTTGTGTTTGCCTTCTGATCACTTTTAATTTCTGTCATTTATTTTTGTGATTATTATTATATCTGTGATCTAACTGCTAACAAGTTTTTAATTAGCAATATTCCGCTGCCTACTCTATTCACCCCCCTCTAGAGTATTCTACTTTACAATTTCGTCCCTACAGAAGGAACTGGGTGGACACATACACGGTGCACGACACATGTTTGCGTTAATGGTTGATAATGATGCTTGGTGTTTATGGTTGGGATCAAGGAATTGTTGGGATGTGAGAAAATTTAGAAGCAGCTCTCCTTATATAAGTGGTTAATCCCCTAGTTGGATAAAGAGTAAAATTCCTAATAAACTTTTAAAACAAATTAATTTAATCAAAATCTACTAGTAGATAATAATAGTTAGTTTTAAATCAACATTCGATATTATCGAATAATTTGAATCGTATGAATTCAAATCCAGCTCAAATAAACGATCAACATAATAATTTAAAATAATATCTGATATTTATCAAATAATTTCAAACATATAAATTTAAATATCCAATAATTAATTAGATAATATTCTATGTCATCAAAAAAATTTTAAAACATATTTTTATAAATCTAAATCTCTATTTTAAAAATAAATGGACAAATCCTTTTTATGGTTCAAAAATATTTATTATTATTATTCAAATTATTTTAAATAAAATGATATGTTGGAAATCTAAAATGATATCCAACATCCCTTATAATACCAATAATACAATTCAATAAAATATTTTTATTAAATTAAATTAGTACTCTCCAAATATTTAGTTTTTGACCTAGTTTTTGAATGACAAAATAATTACAAAATAACATTTATACGTTTCAAAGAGGATTTACTTCAAAATACGAAGAATATAATAAATAAATAAATAAAATTTTTAAAAACTTCGGGAAGAGGGGTTACAAATTTACCCACCTAAGAAAATTTTCGCTCTCAAAATTTAAGGAATGGCTAGGATATATAGAGGCCCGATGGTTAGAAGAAAAATGTAGTAAAAGAATGTTTTAATAAGAAATGTATTGATCGATAAGGTAAAAAAAATTGATCGAGGATAGAAAAATCTTCATAATAAGAAATATTGGTCAAAGCATTGACCAAGGAAGGATGGAAATGGAAAATTAAATAGATATAACTTGATGTTAGGATTTAGGTCGTAACCCTAAATTTTAGAAAGTTCCCACAAAAGATAATGCACAAAATTTAGATAGCTAGAAATAAGACCAACGGTATAGTCTAGAAAAGTATCTCATAACGACCTCAAAGACTTGTCCTTATTATCTAAGTCAACATTTAAAATTTTCATCAACCTTTTTTTAACCTCAAGGATACTTTAAAGCTTTCCTCCATTTCTATCATCAATCCTTTAATCAAAAAGCCAAAACTTATCATAATATTTAAGATTATGACTCGAAATCACGATTATCGTCTTTCGAGTTCGACTCGTCATCCATAGTGGTATTCAGTCTTAAAATGTAAATTCCATAATGATTTAAATCTTCCAAGATATTTCAAATTTAATTTAAATCCACCATCATAATCTCTTGAATTTTAAGTTTTAATTGACAACATATTAAATTATCTTTACCCATAAGTGCCACAATTCCTTGAGCTTTCAATCACACATGCCTAACAAACTAAAATTCAAACTAATCAAAATTCTCATAATGTTTATACCCAAAAATAGCCTGACTTTTATTCCTCGTTCATATTTCAAAAATCTTATTTATTTGTCATCAAAATATTCTCTAAGCACAAAATTTCAATCTTATCGTAGATAGATATCAAACTAATTAAAATTTAAACCTCAAAGGAATGCAATACTTATCAATTCTCGCCTTCCAAAATTATTTGAATTGAAGAACCAATTTGTCTATCGATACTCTACACTTTCGAAACAATCATCACATAATGCAGTAATCTCTAATTCATACATTTAAATTTCTCAAGTCATTGACTTAACCTTATTTCATTAACCTCAAGAATTTATAATCTCAAAATTCAAAATCAGAATTATCCTTAAAGCTTTAAATCATGTCTCAAACTTCATTTGTTATCATCAGTATATACAGATATTTTGCATATTTGTGATTCCATCCAATAAATTAGTTGTGGTCTTTCATTATAAAAAATTCCAACTCTCTATTGTCCTTGAAATCATGTTTATTTCATAAAAATGAGATCATAAGGCCATCTGTTTCAAAATCACATTTTTATCATGTCACCTTCCTCGCAATTTAAGGGATGTTTAGGACAGCTATGCTCGATTGGTTATGTAAAAAGATGGAAGAATTTAAAAAGGAGGAATGGTCAGAAGGAATGATCAATGAGATGAAAAGATAATAAAAATTCTCTTAATGAAATGAAAAGAAAGTAAAAAAATTCTTAATAAGAAAAATGATCAAAAATGGTGGAAAAATATGGTCAACAAATATTGTTCGGTGGAGTAATTCCTACATGACATCTAACTAATCATCTACCGATTCTATAAATATGTATCCTCAAGAATAGTTCAAAAGTTCCTCAATCATAAAAATTTAAATCACTTTCCAATTCTTATCAAACATAAAAATTTCTTTACCTCAAGAGAATCTCTTCAATATCGATCACTAAATTTTTAAATCCATAACTCAATATCTTCAAAATTTCCATCATTATATTTTAATCAATAATTCAACCCCTATCATAATCTCCAAGATTGTGATCTAGCAAAATGGTCAACATTAACTCATTGAATATTCTTCAAAATTAAAACTCCATAAAATTTAAATTCTTCCAAAATATTTTAAATATAAATCCACTTTTGCATAACTTCCTTTTAAATCCAAAAATCAAATTCCAAAAATTTAAACACCTCAAATTTAACTTAAATCTCTTCTATCACTATCTTCTCAAAATTTAAAATAAATCTCCTGAAATTTCCATGATATTATTTGTCATTAATTAAATCAATATTATTTCCTTTGAAGATTTAAAAATCAACCTTTTTAATAAATTCATCAAACCTCATATAGAAATTTAAACCTCAAAATATCAAAAGTTAACAACCTTAAGACTCAATTCATCAATCGAAGACTCTACCCACCTTTGATTAGAGTCATTCTATCAAACACAATATTATCACATAATGTATTTCAAATTCATCAAATGGGGTATCTCAAAATTCAACGAATATCACTATCTTAATCGTGTAGCCTATGTAACAACCTTAACTACCCAAGCATTCAATTTGAAATAAATCTAAGGGTTGTCCATAGTATACCTAGTCTTAAGCTTAGTCATTTTCCTAAAATCAAATCAACCTGATTGTGAATGAGCAATTCCTAATCGCAGGCTCACAGTAGTACAACTAATATGGTACTACCACAAGTTCCCATAATTTGTGAAGACTGACCTACATGGGCCGCCAAAAAAATTTGTCACGATCCGCACCCGCTTTTTGGGATACGAGTGTGCAGGCAAGTTCAGCCAAAATTGCAGAATCGACGTAGTAAGCTATCTAGACCTCAATGATCAAAGTCACAATATTTGCTCATAATTAATTTCTTTATTGCTCATTCACAATACTAAATCAAATTACAATATTCACAAGATTATATTTTGATTAAAAATACATTATCTCACTAAATCTTGGAAACAACTCTTTATAAACAAATAATCTATCTAATTAGTTTCTAGGATCGGCCTTAGCATATGTCCATGTCCCTTCCCAGATCCAAGTGCACGTACTAGCAAACGACTAATATGAAAAATATATTTTTAGTTAGGAATGGAACAAGTACAATTCAAACATGCAGTTCTAAATATATGATAACGAATATAAAAATAGTGAATAGTCATGGTATACATGATGAGACAAATAAACTATAGAATATGGCATGGAAAGTAAAGTGTAACAGCTAATCATGAACTATAAAGACAAGTAAAGCATGGAACAAGAAAAGTTAACCATCTAAGTGATTTGAAGTACACTTTTCAATATGTGATCAGTCTGGGATACTAAATTGCACGGTCCACATAGGATTTGCATCCTCACGGTCTACATTGCATGAAATATAAAATAAAGGGTCTGATCACATATCTACTTAGTACTTCCCCGTCCGACTAATACATATGGATCAAGTCACAATAATGGGTCACGAAACACGGTAAAATAAGCATGATGATCATGGCGACACGATAAAACATGAAAACATGATATCATGACTAAAAATCCATATCACTAATTTTGTGTAACGAACGTGTCAAGAATCAAATATAACATCACTAATCATGCAATTATAGTAATTAACAATACTGGAAACAAATAAGAAATGTACTCGCCTAAGGTCCTTAGCTAGTGAAACAGATAATTCCGTTGAATCCAAAATAGTTCGATTGGCTAGGGTCGATGGAAAGAAGTTTGGATTCGCAAGAAGAATAGAAAGAATGATTAGTCATGATCGGAAACGATTTAATCGAAAAGGGAAAACCATTTAGGAAAAGAAGTTCTTATTTAGAACATATTTATTTAAAAAATATTTATAAATATTACAAAATATCTATTATAATATTTTTAGAAGCATATCAGAAAATACTTATAAATTTATTTATAAACTTATATAAAATGCTTATATATATTAAGACCTATTAGCATTATAGTGCCCAATACATAAGCTAGACTTTAATATATATATATATATATATATATATATATATATATATATATATATATATAAATATATATATATATATATATATATATATATATATATATATATATATATATATATATATCTATATATATATATATATATATATATATATATATATATATATATAAAATATTTTTAGAAGCATATCAGAAAATACTTATAAATTTATTTATAAACTTATATAAAATGCTTATATATATTAAGACCTATTAGCATTATAGTGCCCAATACATAAGCTAGACTTTAATATATATATATATATTTTCATATATATATATATATATATATATATTTTTTCATATATATATATATATATATATATATATATATATATATATATATATATATATATATATATATTTTTTTTTTTCATATATATATATATATATATATATATATATATATATATTTTATATATATATATATATATATATATATATATATATATATATATATATATATATATATATATTTTTTTTTTTTTCATATATATATATATATATATATATATATATATATATATATATATATATATAATAGAAATCTCATATATATATATATATATATGAGATTTCTATTATATATATATATATATATATATATGAGATTTCTATTATATATATATATATATATATATATATATAATATATATATATATATATATATATATATATATATATATATATATATATATATATATAAAATATATATATATATATAAAATAGAAATCTCATAGAAAATATTAGCCAAAATAATCAAGAATCCAAATGGAGTAAATTGGTTAAAACAAATGTTTACTGGGTCCAAAACTATTAAAACCCAACCCAAATCCATAACTAATAAAGCCCAATATATATATATATATATATATATATATATATATATATATATATATATATATATATAATATATTATATATATATATATATATATATATATATATATATATATATATATATATATATATATATATAATATATATATATATATATATATATATATATATATATATATATATATATAATATATATATATATATATATATATATATATATATATATATATATATATATATATATATATATATATATATATATATATATATATATATATATATATATATATATATATATATATATATGCTTACCATATAAATTATTTTGGAAAGCTATTAATATATACTTTATTAAAATAAATAACACTAAAGGTATTACAAAAGTTAGTATACAGATATATACACTACTGTAATTTTGTAAAAAGCCCAAAATACTAACAAAACCTACTTCTCAGCTTCCCTGATGTTCCCTATCAGGATTAATAAATAATTAATAAAATGATAAATAAAGAAAGACAAGGAGACAAAATATAAGCAGCCTAATTTTTGGAAATTATTTCTTATTTATTTTATATGATTTTTATATATTAAACCATATTTTATTTTAATTATGACTATAGATGTATATTTTTGTAGCTTTAATTTTTGAAGCGCAATAATTATCAAATTTTCAAATCTGCTTCCATCATCGTATTCTAGATAAGTCCACCCTCAGTTTGATATATCATGTCTCATCCAAATATGTTTTCTTGTGCTATATTTTTCATGTACAACTTTAGGGGCAAAATAGTCATTAGTTTCTACCGTTAAATTTGACTAGCTTTCAAAATAGTAAGTAAGATCCAACTCCGATCCAAATTATTTGACCCAATATATAGTTTTAACCCATTTCGAGTCTACTACGCACATGCCAATGGTGTTTGCAAAAACAAAAGTGTTCTTTATTTCATAAACTTTGTAAGAAGATTATAATTGAATTCTGAGAAAGTACAACTATAGGAATCCGATCTGAAGACGATCGCTTTATCCCTTAGACAATGTGAACTTTGAAGACGGTAACCTCTGAAGAATGCAGCAGCACTTTGGCAAGAACTTCTGATCTCTGGTGATGATCTTGAATGATCTGATGTGATCTGGTCTTCATAATGAAGAACTTGAAACTCTATTTATAGAGTTCTGGAAAATAACTAATTAGTAGTTATTTCTGGATTACGCAGGATGGATTGCGCAGGCATTGGACTGCACAAGCAGCAAACTGTGCTGGCAGTTACTCGATCGTAGACCAACTGTATGAGACGCGTGGCATTGTTTGATTGAAATGTGCTTGGTCGTGTACAGACGGTTGCCACGTGGTGAGCAATTGATGGCATGTATGCCACGTACAGAATGTCAGTTATCTTGATGGATTGCGCCACTTGAACTGCGCTAGCATCAGACTGCGCTTCCAATGTGTTACCCTTCCAATGGGTTGCACGAAGACTCGGATTGTGCTGAGGTTGAGCTGTCAGACCGTGCTGGCTTTTGGCAGCTGGATCGCGCTAGACAGCTGTCATGGCGGCGTGGCACAAGAAACGAACAGTTTCCTCGTTCTTCGGGCTGTCGGTTGTCAGAAGATCTGATTTTGTGTCAGGTAATGATGACGTTGCCACGTCAGCTAGCGCGCTTGGATGGGTACGCAGTTCAGCTTGCGCAGTTGAGTTGTTGTGCAATTTGTCTCCTGCACAGTTCATTTGAAGGATGCATAATTTGATTTTCATTGCTTCTTTGATGAGTGCAACTTGATTTTTAGGACCTACAAGACCCCCTTCAAAGTTTTCGAAATTTGAAAATATTCAAAGTTTCGAAATACTTTGAATTTAGAATTTAAAATCAAGTTGCGCAAGTGATGCTTTGACTGCACGTTTGGAGGAATCAGCTCCTAATTTTTTGGCACAATCTGAGGCGACTGTTACTTTTGAAAAACTATAAATAGTTTTCATTCTTCTTTCTTTCATTCTTTACTTGTTTCCAACTGTTCAAAAGAGAGAAAAGCTTCTGTGCCAACTCCGACTACTTTTCCTTTTCTTTACCGTCGATGTCAATGGCCCCCAAACATTCAGCCACCGAGAAGGGCAAAGCCCCCGCTGAGTCTTCAACTCGGGTTGTGCCCCGAATTTCTCATCATGAAGTTGGCCATCCCGCGCTGCAAGGTAGATGAAGAACTCGATCAAAAACCTTTTTTAGGGTTATTGACATTTTCGAACCTTCATACCTCTCTCTTTTTAGAGATTTGATGGTATTGTGCCGCCCTGTTTAGGGTTTTGGTTGCACACACACAATAGTTTTTATTTTTATGAAAAACATATTCTTATGCAATTGATTGAAAAGCGCTGACAGATGTTCGGCGCAATCTATTGATTTGCGCAAGTCTGTTGAGCCAGCGTAAACTGATGCCTTACGTAAGTAGGTTAGCGCAACCTGATGTCTTGCGCATGTAGATGTGTTGGCACAACTGGATATTTTGTGCATGTAGGCTGCATTAGTGCAATCTGATGCTTTGCACATAGCGCAATCTGACACTTGTGCAATTTACTGATCTTTTGAACAGACTCTTTGATTTTGTATGTACTGAATTTTGTCTCTTTGTTTGATGCAGTTGATATCAGGGAAGACCCCAATTATGAGGTCTTTGCAGGGACTTTGGCTGAACCTGAGTTTAAGGAGGATCTTTCCCATGTAACATTTCCTCAGTATGCCCTGCCATCGTCTCGACAAGCCATCCTAACAGCACAAGACAATAAAATATTACTGAGTCTGATTAACGGGCAGCCTCTACAAACTGCTGACGCCGTTATTCATAAGAAGCCCCTATTTCTGTTTGGTGAGGCTCTTGACAAGAGTTCTCAGCCCAGACCTCGAGTTAAACAGAGACTTTTCTAAAGAGGCGAGAAAAGGATACTTCTACCAGAAATTTCCAGATGCCTTCCCCTATCTCGCTATGCTTTTGCGAGTTATCCCAGGAGAATGGAATAGGATATAACTCCTCTTCAACAAGCCCGAACAGGGAACATTTGTGTGAAGAAAGGGCCAAACAACAAGGACATGTTTTACAGTTTCTCGGAGCGTCATAGCTCCCTACTCAGAGGATTGAAACCCGGCTGCATTCCACCGGAAAACTTCTCTCTGCTGCTTCCAGTCAGAATGCCGATATTTGCAAATAAATTTGCGAAGGTTGAAGGAAGATATCCAGACTAAGATATCCGATTGACAGGTCTGGTGAATCCAGATAACAAGAGATGAAACTGTATAGCCAATTGGATATTGGCTCAATTCGAAGAAAAGCTCAAGGAGATTGAGCTGTATCAAGCGGTGTACTCTACCGTTTATGGCTTCCACCCCAATCCTCACCTATTCCTTGCATTGGCAGAGAGGTACAATTTCAGAACAGGGACTTTTATGACACCCTGTGGGGAGATCGGATTGGCTCTTCACGCGATAAAGTACATCTCAAGCCTGCCAATGGAAAATATCCCTTATAAGGAATTTGTCCCAACCAATGATGAGTTGGACAAACTTCGTCAGGAAAATGCTGACATGGTGGCCGTCTTCGAAGAGCTGTTGTGCCACTACAAGATCTGTTCCTTGTATTATAAGAGTGGTTCATCAGGCACCTGCTACTCGACAAAATGGTTGCCATATCTCTTTCTCAACCACATTATGGAGAAGAAGACCAAGGAACACGATAATTGTAAACCCAACTTCTTCAAACCACTTAGCAGCAGCGAAGTGATAGGGTTGATGGAGGAGAACAAGGAGATGGATATCAAGATCGATGATGATCTTCAATATCCTTCTTTCAAGACATGAGATATTATTGAAAGTTTTATGAGGATGGGCTATAGGCCCATGTCAAAGGAAGCCCAGCTGGCGGGTTTCTTCATCTACTGGCTTCGACGATTCGTCGTCCCTGGAGCCAGCGCCGTCGATCGCTTTCATCGAGGCGTGTTGTTTGCTGCCGTCCGCTTAGTCTTCGGCTATCGGATGGATCTATTGTCAGCAATGACTTGTAGATTGAACGCTGGCCTTCGCCTTTTTGTAGATTCGATGCTCAAAGGGAAAGGTGAAAAAGGAAGCTTTCTTCGGCTAGAGCTACCATATACATACCTATTCGGATGGCTGCTTCTGCACTATCCTACTCTGATGAATCCCGATATGGGAGCGGTAAGCGGCAGCTTCTTGAGGAGATTCTCCAGAAGTAAGTGGATATACACCAGTTTAAGAGATTGTAGACGCGCTCTGAATCTCGAAAAGGGATGGAACTTCTATTGTGTCCCCCCTCCATCTGGCTACGAGCACATGTCTTCAAATCTGGTCGACTCTGGGAGGCAGCCTTTGGGTCATGCAGTTTTTGATTGGCTGAGGACAATCCGGCCGTCACACCTGGTCTACAGATTTGAAGACGAATGTTATTTGGAGCCCTATCTTCCCAGCCGTTTTACGTACCAATTCGGCTATGACCAATTTCATGTAGGCAACGCCATCACGTGCCTACAAAAAAATGGTTATCTGATCGATGGAGCCCGGGCTTGGGCTTACTATAACGCTCGAGACAGAAGAACAACATTTTTGATACCGATGAAGAGCGATCATGGTCCTCGGATGCTGTATACATATTCACTTTTCTATACATCAGCGAATACCTTTGCCGAGAACTTCAGTCTCGTCGACAGCTTTGCGACAGCAGCCCGATTAAAGAAGGGAGCATATGTTGTGTCGGCTCCTGGCAATGATGAAGAGCGTGAACCGGCCGATGCACCGTTGGAAGCTTCGAGGGAAGCCAACTTCCCTGAAGAAGTCAACGAGCCACTGCGCATCTCCTTGAAGGTTGTCAAATCTCCAGCCAAGGAGAAGAAAAGAAGGATAGAAGAACCTTCTTCTCCAGTTGCTAAGAAGAAGCTTGTCTTGGAATCATCGGAAAGGGTTACTACCCGGTCACAATCTCGGCAGCAGGCCGAGTCAATTCAAAGAGAAGAGGCGACGACCCCGACCTCTATTCAAAGACAAGAAAATGTTATAGATGTAGAGAGTCCGGAGAGACCTCTACACAGAAAGAAAATAGTCTTCAGGAGAAAGAAAGTTGTCACTCTTCCAAGACCGATCTTGTCATCGGTCGTGGCTAGTGCTGTCGCCATAATCACAATATCGTCTCCTACACCTGTCCCTGAGCCCAGACAAGAAGCTTTGAGTCCAGAGAGAAGGGATGAGGTTGTAGGGACCAAGAAGGAGGTCACGGAGAAAGAGGATGAAGTGTTGTGATCTCCTACACTTGTAGTAGAAACTACTCAGCTTCCAGCTACACCGAGAACACTTCGTGATGAAGAAGATCGATTAATGATCGATGCTCTGAATGACTGTGACTTCGGCCTCCATGGTGATGTAGATCCGGTCGCAGCAACTGATAGCGAAGAAGCACCAGAAGAAAGTGCAAGTGATGAAGATACATCAACAGAGGCTGTTGATGACACTCAAAATCCAGAAGAAGATGTTGATGTACATGCATCATCAGAAAAGAATACAATTGAAGAAGTAGCTCCTGAGGAAGTTACTATTGCTGATCCCAAAGGTATTGAATGATATTATCAATCTTCTTTTCGTAGATTAAATGGCTGACATCTAAATTTTTATCCATGCAAAAATTGAATCTTCTCTGATTCCTCCAACATGCACTGATATAGTGCCAATAAAGGAGATAGCCAGCAGTAGCAGACATTTTTCGGGCGGCTCCGAAGCGGGTAGTAGCCAGACAGTAATATCTGAAGCTACTTCTGCGAGGTTGCAACTCGTGTCAGCAGATAACAAACTTGTCGCTGGACCCAGCAATGGTAAGATTGCTTTTACTTTTGATCCTTCTCGATAGTTGCTAATGACAGCCAACTGATGGTGTTTGTTTGATTTCGCAGAGGAACATCTGGGAGGGGCGACTAGCTCTACCATGGCTCCTTTATCCAAAGAGACCTCCACTCACGTGCAAGAAGATAAACATCCATCTGTACAGGCACCTGCTGCTTCAATGTCTATTGGAGTAGCTGCTACTCCTGGTGCCATTGCCACTAACAGATTCATAATCGGTTCCTTCACCAACCTTTTCTTCAATTCACTAGGACCCTTAGTAGAAAGGGTAATGGGGAAAGAAGATGTTGGTTTCATAACTGTTAGGGGTCCAACCTCTTATCTGATTGCTGCCATCCGGAGTCAAGGTAATGAAGCACAAGATGCTTACCTTGAACACATATTGGATGAGCTGGAAGAATCAGTTAAGATCTATAAAGATCTCAATCGAGGAGAGGTAGAATCTTTGGTACATGCTGAGTTCGAGAGGATGTCTCAAGAGGCTGCAGTTGCGAAAGTTGATTTCCAGATTATCTTGAACACTTTTACTGCCAAGTCTTCAGAGTATAACTCTCAAATAGAGATAAAAGTATCTGCTGCTGAGGAGAAGGGAAAGAAAGTTGCTGAGCTAAAAGCAGAATCTGCCCGTCTTCAAGAAGAGTTGAGACTTGTTCAGCTTGCTCTGGAAGATGAGGCCACACAACATCAAGCTACAGTTCAGCAACTGGATGCCCTGACCCACGAAAGAGATGAATATGTCACGACTCATCAAGCTGAAATCTCCCGTCGACTAGTAACCTTATCGACTTTTGATGAAAATGGTATGGAGGAAGCTAGAAGGCGAGTGATGGATTCTAGGGAGGAGCGACTTCTTTGATGACTCCACCAGCTGAATAAGAAGACTTTTTGTATCTTCCATTTTGTGGCATGTAATTTTGTAAATGCCTTTAAATTTTGATCAATAAAAAGACATTTTCTTTGTGGCTCTATTATTTATTGCATATCTCATTCGGATATAAATAATAGCGATAGAAAATATATTCAGAGGTCCGAAACATGATATATTTCTTGATTTAGAAAATAATTATATTTATTATATCTGCTCAGAGGCATTGTGGACATGGCAGAATATAATTTGTTGAATATCATTATTTCAGTAGATAACTTAATCAAAGATGACAAGTAGCTGATATAATTGAACGGATGAATCGTCAAAATGTGTAAACGAAATGAATCGTCAGGATGAACGGATGGACCGTCAAATGAATGGAATGAACGGATGAACCGTTAGATAGATGAAAATGAACGGACGAACCGTCAAATGAATGTAATGAACGGGCGAACAGTCAGATGAATATAATGAACGGGTGAACCGTTAGATGAATGTAGTGAACGGGCGAACCGTCAGATGAATGTAATGAACGGGCGAACCGTCGGATGAATGTAATGAACGAGTGAACCGTCAGATGAATGTAATAAACGGGTGAACCGTCAGATGAATGTAATGAACGGGCGAACCGTTAGATGAATGTAATGAACGGGTGAACCGTCAGATGAATGTAGTGAACAGGCGAACCGTCAGATGAATGTGATGAACGGGCGAACCGTTGGATGAAATATGTCGCTTCATTGTTCCACGAATCTCTGTCTATAAATAGAACAGAAAATTAGATAGAATGATCACTTTCACTTTTTAAGATGTCGTCTAGAGATGCATCCAAGAAGGCTGAGATCGCCCCGAAGATTGAAGCGGTTACTGAAGAACGTCTAGTCGAGCCGGCCCAGCCAAAGCAGACAAAGGCAGGCGAGGGTTCGTCTGTACTCAATCCGCCAAGAGATATCTTGGACTTTCTTCTTGAACCAGAGATGATAGAGGAAGAAGAGGCCATGAGGATAGCTGCTTGCAAATTCCTGGTGGGTTCGAGCAAGGATGTTCTCGGCAATTTTGCTGACTTTATTTTTGCGAAGGACGGCAGTGGTCCTCGTCCTGTCTTTAAGAAGGACGATAGTGATTCTCGTCCATGATATCTTGTAACACCATTTATGATAAAATAAAATAAAATTTTATTTATGAACTGTTTTGCCATATTTATAAGAAATTCCTTTTACAATTATACATAGTATTTTTTAAGGAATTTGCCATTGATAGGCATCATAGCAACTCGACCGTCTAGTTCTGAGAGTTCATAGGCTCTATTTGAAAAGACTTTGCTCACAATGTAAGGACCTTCCCACTTTGCATCGAACTTGCCTTTGCTCATATGAGTCATAGTCATGGGACGTCTGACGGTTAGAACGAGCTCTCCTTTCTGAAAGGCTCTGACTTTAACTTTGTGATTGAAGGTCTTCGAGATGCGGGCTTGGTATAGCTTAATATGCTGTTGAGCCAATAGCTGTTTTTCGTCGAGCGCTTCCAATTCTTGGAGTCGAAGAAGGTCGTTATTCTCTGTAGTAAGCTCATTGGCGATGGCAATCCTTAAGGACAGAATTTGAAGTTCCAGGGGTAGAACTGCATCACAGCCATACACCAAAGAGAAAGGTGTACAGCCTGTAGGGTTGCGGACCGTAGTACGGTAGGCCCATAGACATTCTCCAAGCTTTTCACTCCAGTTTTGTTTGTTAGTAGACACAAACTTTTTGAGGAGCTTGATGATAGTCTTGTTGAAAGCTTCAGCCAAGCCATTAGCAGCAGGATTGTAAGCTGTCAAAGCGATATTGTCAATCAGATGATCGTCACAGAACCTTGTGAACTTTTGACTGATGAACTGAGGTCCATTGTCATGAATGATTCGTCGAGGTACTCCAAATCTATAGATGACATGGTGTTTGACAAAGTTGATGACGCTGCTGGTTTTGACTTCAGCCAGGGGTATAGCTTCGGTCCATTTGGAGAAGTAGTCGGTTATTGCTAGTATGAACCGATGTCCCCTAGAAGAAGGAGGATTGACGGGACCTGTAATATCCATGCCCTAGGCTTCAAAAGGCCAGGAAGTAGCAGTCGGATGAAGGAATTCTGATGGTTGATGAATGAAATCTGCATGGATTTGATAAGCTCGACATTTCCTTGCATATTCGATGGCATCAGATACCATAGAGGGCCAGTAGTAACCCATGCGTCGGATACGGTCTTGTAGCTTAGGACCGGGTTGATGTGCTCCGCAGACACCGTCGTGCGCTTCACGCAATACTTGCTTCGCTTCATCACCAGCAAGATAGCGCAAGAGTAGACCATCATAAGTCCGTCAGTAAAGAGTTTTGGTGGTCTGATTGTAGTAGAACCGCAGAGATCATCGACGAATACTCGTAGCTTCCTTGGGATCTTCAGAAAGTATGTCATGAACTACGAAGTCAATGAAGGAAGCTCTCCAATCTTCACTGATAACATTAGCTTCAGTAAGATTACAGAACTCAATATTACGATTGTTTTCGATGCAGAACAATTCTCGATTAGAGACAACCACCACCTGCTGTCTTTTGATAGGGATGGCTAAGACTGATGCAAGATTGGCCAAAGCATCTGCTTCAGTGTTGCAAGCTCGGCGGACATATTCGATGAAGAAGGCTTTGAATGATATAGCCATGCTGATTGCCGCTTCATGATAAGGCACTAGATCTTGATGACGAACTTTATAGGTTCCTCTAACCTGGTTAACAACCAGCTTGGAGTCACCATAGACTTTAAGATATTCGACATCCAATTGTTTAGCTAATTGAAGGCCAATGATTAGAGTATTGTATTCTGCTACATTGTTGGAGCAAGGTTCATCTAGGGAATAGGCTCTTTGGATAGTTGACCCGTCTGGAGAAACCAGAACAACCCTAACTCCTGCGACAATAGCACCATTGGGTCCAATCCTGGATGCACCGTCAAAGAATAGACGCCAAGTAGGAAATTCTTCGGAGATCATATTTGATTCCAATGTCTCGTCTGAAATTTCATCATAAAGTTTGGATGTCTCTGGAACAGGATGAGCTACTAAAAAATCCGCCAGTGCTTGACCTTTAACATATTTTTGTGGAACATATACCATGTCATATTGGGCTAACAGAATGGCCCATATAGCCAGCCGAGAATTGAGTGTACTAGGCTTCTTCATCAGTACCCAAAGAGGATTAACTCGGGATATGACATGAATAGTTTGGCCAATGATGTAATGCCGAGTCTTTTAAACAGCGAACATAAGAGCTAGGCATTCTTTTTCGACCGGGCTATAACGGTGTTCGACACCAATCATAGTACGACTGAGATAGTAGATGGCCTGTTCATGGCCTTCTTTGTTCTTTTGGGCAAGTAAAGCACCCAATGAATGATCCATAGCGTGGACATACATTAAGAATGGAATGCCAGAGATTGGTGGCACAAAGACTGGTGGGTTCATGAGATATCGTTTTATGTCGTCAAATGCTCGTTGACATTCTTCGGTCCAAATAAAAGAGACACCCTTCTTCATTAACTGGGTAAATGGTTTGCAGCGTCCAGACAGATTTGAAATGAATCTCCTGATGTACGCAAGTCGACCTTGGAATCCTCGTAGCTCTTTTAGGTTGCGTGGAGGACGCATCTCTTGAATGGCTTTGATCTTCTCGAGATCCACGTGTATACCTTTAGAGGTAATGACGAAGCCGAGAAATTTGCCACTAGAGACACCCAAGAATGACTTGGTGGGATTCATTTTGAGTTGATGTTGGCGTATTAGATTGAAGATAGTTCTCAAATCTTGGATGTGATCTTCCTTTAGACGACTCTTGACAGCAATATCGTCGACGTAGCATTCAACAGTCTTGCGCAGATGATCTCGAAAGATGGTACTCATAGCTCGTTGGTAAGTTGTACCAGCGTTCTTGAGACCAAATGGCATTACAGTATAGCAGTAGACTCCGCGAGGAGTGCGGAAAGAAGTGTGTTTTTCATCTTCAGGATCCATTCGAATCTGGTTATATCCAGAGAATCCGTCCATGAAGGATATTCGCTCGAACCCACAAGTATTGTCGATCATGACATCTGTGATAGGAAGAGGAAACTCGTCTTTTGGACAGGCTTCATTAAGATCCCAAAAGTCGATGCAAACTCGAACTTTGCCAGTTTTCTTCAAGACTGGGACAACATTGGCTACCCAATCTGGATGTTGTTCTTCTCGAATAAAGCCACAAGCTATAAGCTTTTTGACTTCATCATCAATAGCGTCCATCATTTTTGGCTTGAATCGCTTTTGATGTTGTTTGACTGGCTTTGCATTAGGCAAGATATTCAATTTGTGAGTAGCAACTTTGGGATCTAGACCTGGCATGTCTTCATAACTCCAGGCAAAGACATCAACATATTCTTGAATAAGAAGAATTAATTCTTGCTTATCCGCCTCTGGAAGGTTCTTGCTGATGAATATTGGATGAGGTGACCCACTTTCTTCTACGTCAATTTGAACCAATTGATCTTCGGTAGGAGGTTCTCTTTGTTCGAATCGGAGTTCCCATTGGGTATCCATTCGTTGAGCCCAAGGATTTGTTTCAGGATTTTCTTCAATATCCTCGTCATATTCTTCTGGAAGTTCGACGGAGACCATGATAGAAGATACGATCAGCCGATGAACCTGACCAATACTGGTATCAGAATCCTATGATCTGGAATCAGAAGAGTTAGAGCGCTCCTCACTATCGAATTCGGAGACTGTTGGAGATAATACCGGAGGTGAAGCATATTCGAGACCTCTTTTTGTCCTGCTATAGTACATCTTTGATTTTCCTTCCGGAACAACTATACGGATAGGAGTTCGTCTACCCTAACCCTAGTTGAGGCCATTCTTGAAGTCATAACCCATCTTTCGGATGATGTCTTTTGATTGTTGACTATAACGACGGAGTTGGAGACGTCCTGTATCGTTACTTTTGCCATCATCCGTATAGCTGAATTTTTGTTCTGGTCCTTTACTAAAAAGTATCGGACTCTCGCCTCTCTTTCGAGAAGGGACAACAAAGTATGAATCATCTGGGTGTTCGAGTAAGACCTCTGTTTAAAGAGACTGTACAACTCCCATTGTAAATGACTGAAAGCTATCTAATATATCCAAATAGCACTTAGCATGATAAATGACATCAGTATACTGGAAAGGAGATGTTTTTTTATTGATTTTTACGTCTGTATTTACAATAGGACCTTTAGCCTTAGCAGGCTTGGTCAGATTGATTACAAGAGGGGGAGAAAAAGAACGTGGAGGAGGATTAGACTTGTTACGACGGAGGTCGATAACAAGCGACTCAGAAGAGGTGAGCTTCCTTTTATCCTTGTTATGAGATAAATCAATAACAAGTGGCTCAGAAGAGGTGAGCTGCCTTTTATCCTTGTTACGATGTAGGTCGATAACAAGTGACTCAGAAGAGGTGAGCTCCCTTTGATCTTGACCACCATCAGTTGGTTGTTTTTGGGCTGGCAAGTGAATAACCAGTGGTTTGGAGGATTGAGGACGAGAAACACGCCCTTTGACAGGTATGATGAGAGTGTCATTGGGCACTCCTTCTTGTTCTTCTTCAGTATCCAGAGCCAGTACTACCTTCATGAATTCATCCTTGTACATGCGAGCATCATTACAATATGCTTCGACACCTTTGAAAGGATAGAGATCCGCAACTTCTTTTTGAACCTCTCCATTGTCATCAACATATTTGAAACATTGATGGAGAGTCGAAGGAACAATGTTGTGCTCGTGAAGGAATGGTCTCCCCAAAAGAGCATTGTAAGAGCAACCATGGTTGTCTATAATGTAGAAGGTCACCTTTGTACGGAGATTGCCTATTTGGAGTTTTAGACGAATCTTGCCCAGAGGTTCACTTCTTCCTTGGTTGAACCCCAGGATGGTGGTGATTGTACTGAAAAGACTATGTACTGGGATCTTCAGCGCATCTAGCATTGTCTTTGGTATGATGCTGAGAGCAGACCCTGGATCTATCAGAATACGATCGACTTTCATCGAGTCGACATATTCTGTATAGTATGATCGACTTTCATCTAGCATTGTCTTTGAAGGAAGATATCCAGACCAAGATATCCGATTGACAGGTCTGGTGAATCCAGATAACAAGAGATGGAACTGTATAGCCAATTGGATATTGGCTCAATTCGAAGAGAAGCTCAAGGAGATTGAGCTGTATCAAGCGGTGTACTCTACCGTTTACGGCTTCCACCCCAATCCTTATCTATTCCTTGCATTGGCAGAGAGGTACAACTTCAGAACAGTGACTTTTATGACGCCCTGTGGGGAGATCGGATTGGCTCTTCACGAGATGAAGTATATCTCGAGCCTGCCAATGGAAAATATCCTTTATGAGGAATTTGTCCCAACCAATGACGAGTTGGACAAACTTCGTCAGGAAAATGCTGACATGGTGGCCATCTTCGAAGAGCTGTTGTGCCACTACAAGATCTGTTCCTTGTATTGTAAGAGTGGTTCATCAGGCACCTGCTATTCGATGAAATGGTTGCCATATCTCTTTCTCAACCATATTATGGAGAAAAAGACCAAGGAACACGATAATTGTAAACCCAACTTCTTCAAACCACTTAGCAGCAGCGAAGTGATAGGGTTGATGGAGGAGAACAAGGAGATGGATATCAAGATCGATGATGATCTTCAATATCCTCCTTTCAAGACAGGAGATATTATTGAAAGTTTCATGAGGATGAGCTATAGGCCCATGTCAAAGGAAGCCCAGCTGGCGGGTTTCCTTACCTACTGGCTTCGATGATTCGTCGTCCCTGGAGCCAGCACCGTCGATCGCTTTCATCGAGGCGTGCTGTTTGCTGCCGTCCGCTTAGTCTTCGGCTATCGGATGGATCTATTGTCAGCAATGACTTGCAGATTGAACGCTGGCCTCCGTCTTTTTATTGATTCGATGCTCAAAGGAAAAGGTGAGAAAGGAAGCTTTCCTCGGCTAGAGCTACCATATACATACCTATTCGGATGACTGCTTCTGCACTATCCTACTCTGATGAATCCCGATATGGAAGCGGTAAGCGACAGCTTCTTGAGGAGATTCTCCAGAAGTAAGTGGATATACACCAGTTTAAGAGATTGCAGACGCGCTCTGAATCTCGAAAAGGGATGGAACTTCTATTGTGTTCCCCCTCCAGCTGGCTACGAGCACATGTCTTCAAATCTGGTCGACTCTGGGAGGCAGCCTTTGGGTCATGCAGTTTTTGATTGGCTGAGGACAATCCGGCCGTCACACCTGGTCTACAGATTTGAAGACGAATGTTATTTGGAGCCCTATCTTCCTAACCGTTTTGTCCGCCAATTCGGCTATGACCAGTTTCATGTAGGCAACGCCATCACGTGCCTACAAGAAAAAAGTTATCTGATCGATGGAGCCCGGGCTTGGGCTTACTATAACGCTCGAGACACAAGAACAACATTCTCGATGCCGATGAAGAGCGACCATGGTCCTCGGATGCTGTATACATATTCACTTTTCTATACATCAGCGAATACCTTTGCCGAGAACTTCAGTCTCGCAGATAGCTTTGCGACAGTGGCCCGATTAAAGAAAGGAGCGTCTGTTGTGTCGGCTCCTGGCAATGATGAAGAGCGTGAGTCGGCCGATGCACCGTTGGAAGCTTCGAGGAAAGCCAACTTCCCTGAAGAAGTCAATGAGCCACTGCGCATCTCCTTGAAGGTTATCAAATCTCCAGCCAAGGAGAAGAAAAGAAAGATAGAAGAACCTTCTTCTCCAGTTGCTAAGAAGAAGCTTGTCTTGGAATCATCGGAAAGGGTTACCACCCGGTCACAATCTCGGCAGCAGGCCGAGTCAACTCAAAGAGAAGAGGCGACAGCTTTGACCTCTCTTCAAAGGCAGGTAGATGTTGTTGACGTAGAGAGTCCGGAGAGACCTCTATGTAGAAAGAAGATAGTCTACGTAGAAAGAAGATAGTTGTCAGAAGGAGGCTGGCCAGTCCTCCAAGACCTATCCTTTCATCGGTCGTGGCTAATGCTATCGCCGAAATCACAATATCGTCTCCTACACCTGTCCCTGAGCCTAGACAAGAAACTTTCAGTCCAGAGAGGAGGGATGAGGTTGTAGAGACCAGGGAGAAAGTCATGGAGAAAGAGGATGAAGTGTTGCGATCTCCTACACTTGCAGTGGAGACTACCCAGCTTCCAGCTACACCGAGAACACTTCGTGATGAAGAAAATCGATTAATGATCGATGCTCTGAATGACTGCGACTTCGGCCTCCATGATGATGTAAATCCGATCGCAGCAACTGATAGCGAAGAAGCACCAGAAGAAAGTACAAATGATGAAGATACATCAACAAAGGCTGTTGATGACACTCAAAATCTAGAAGAAGATATTGTTGTACATGCATCACCAGAAAAGAATACAGTTGAAAAAGTAGCACCTGAGGAAGTTACTATTGCTGATCCCAAAGGTATTGAATGATATTATCAATCTTCTTTTCATAGATTAAATGGCTGACATCTAAATTTTTATCCATGCAGAAAATGAATCTTCTCCGATTCCTCCAACATGTACTGATATAGTGCCAATAAAGGAGATAGCCAGCAGTAGCAGACATTTTTTGGGCGGCTCCGAAGTGGGTAGTAGCCAGGTAGTAATGTCTGAAGCTACTTCTGCGAGGTTGTAACTCGTGTCAGCAGATAATAAACTTGTCGCTGGACCCAGCAATGGTAAGATTGCTCTTACTTTTGATCCTTCTCGATAGTTGCTAATGACAGCCAACTGATGGTGTTTGTTTGATTTCGCAGAGGAACATCTGGGAGGGGCGACTAGCTCTACCATGGCTCCTTTATCCAAAGAGACCTCCACTCACGTGCAAGAAGCTGAACGTCCATCTGTACAGGCACCTGCTGCTTCGACGTCCATGGGAGTAGCTGCTACTCCTGGTGCCATTGCCACTAACAGATTCATAATCGGTTCCTTCACCAACCTTTTCTTTAATTCACTAGGACCCTTAGTATAAAGGGTAATGGGGAAAGAAGATGTTGGTTTCATAACTGTTAGGGGTCCAACCTCTTATCTGATTGCTGCCATCCGGAGTCAAGGTGATGAAGCGCAAGTTGCTTACCTTGAACACATATTGGATGAGCTGGAAGAATCAGTTAAGATCTATAAAGATTTCAATCGGGGAGAGGTAGAATCTTTGGTACATGCTGAGTTCGAGAGGATGTCTCAAGAGGCTGCAGTTGCGAAAATTGATTTCCAGATTATCTTGGACACTTTTACTGCCAAGTCTTCAGAGTATAACTCTCAAATAGAGATAAAAGCATCTGCTGCTGAGGAGAAGGGAAAGAAAGTTGCCGAGCTAAAAGCAGAATCTGCCCGTCTTCAAGAAGAGTTGAGACTTGTTCAGCTTGCTCTGGAAGATGAGGCCACACAATATCAAGCTACAGTTCAGCAACTGGACGCCCTGACCCACGAAAGAGATGAATATGTCATGACTCATCAAGCTGAAATCTCTCGTCGACTAGTAACCTTACCGACTTTTGATGAAAATTCTGGTATGGAGGAAGCTAGAAGGCGAGTGTTGGATTCTAGGAAGGAGCGACTTCAGACTTTAAAGCAGCAGATGACTAGTTTGATGATTCCACCAGCTGAATATGAAGACTTTTTGTATCTTCTATTTTATGGCATGTAATTTTGTAAATGCCTTTAAATTTTGATCAATAAAAAGATATTTTCTTTGTGGCTCTATTATTTATTGTATATCTCATTCGGATATAAATAACAGCGATAGAAAATATATTCAGAGGTCCGAGACATGATATATTTCTTGATTTAGAAAATAATTATATTTATTATATCTGCTCAAAGGTATTGTGGACATGGCAGAATATAATTTATTGAATATCATTATTTCAGTAGACAACTTAATCAAAGATGACAAGTTGCTGATATGATTGAACGGATGAATCGTCAAAATATGTGAACAAAATGAATCGTCAAGATGAACAGATGGACCGTCAAATGAATGGAATGAACGGATGAACCGTCAGATAGATGAAAATAAACGGGCGAACCGTCAAATGAATGTAATGAACGGGCGAACTATCAGATGAATATAATGAACGGGTGAACCGTCAGATGAATGTAGTGAACGGGCGAACCGTCAGATGAATATAATAAACGGGCGAACCATCGGATGAATGTAATGAACGGGCGAACCGTCAGATGAATGTAATGAACGGATGAACCGTCAGATGAATGTAATGAACGGGTGAACCGTCAGATGAATGTAATAAATGGGTGAACCGTCAGATGAATGTAATGAACGGGCGAACGGTCAGATGAATGTAATGAACGGATGAACCGTCAGATGAATGTAGTGAACGGGCGAACCATCAGATGAATGTGATGAACGGGTGAACCGTCGGATGAAATGTGTCGCTTCATTGTTCCACGAATCTCTGTCTATAAATAAAACAGAAAATTAGATGGAATGATCACTTTCACTTTTCAAGATGTCGTCTGGAGATGCATCCAAGAAGGCTGAGATCGCCCCGAAGATTGAAGCGGTTACTGAAGAACGTCCAGTCGAGCCGGCCCAGCCAAAGCAGACAAAGGCAGGCGAGGGTTCGTCTGCACTCAATCCGCCAAGGGATATCTTGGACTTCCTTCTTGAACCAAGGACGACAGAGGAAGAAGAGGCCATGAGGATGGCTGCTTGCAAATTCCTGGTGGGTTCGAGCAAGGATGTTCTCGGCTCTTTTGCTGACTTTATTTTTGAGAAGGACGGCAGTGGTCCTCGTCCTGTCTTTAAGAAGGACGATAGTGATTCTCGTCCATGATATCTTGTAACACCATTTATGATGAAATAAAATAAAATTTTATTTATGAACTGTTTTGCCATATTTACAAGAAATTCCTTTTACAATCATACATAGTATTTTTTAAGGAATTTGCCATTGATAGGCATCATAGCAACTCGACCGTCTAGTTCTGAGAGTTGATAGGCTCCATTTGAAAAGACTTTGCTCACAATGTAAGGACCTTCCCACTTTGCATCGAACTTGTCTTTGCTCATATGAGTCATAGTCATGGGACGTCTGACGGTTAGAACGAGCTCTCCTTTCTGAAAGGCTCTAACTTTAACTTTGCGATTGAAGGTCTTCGAGATGCAGGCTTGGTATAGCTCAATATGCTGTTGAGCCAATAGCCATTTTTCGTCGAGCGCTTCCAATTCTTGGAGTCGAAAAAGGTCGTTGTTCTCTGTAGTGAGCTCATTGGCGATGGCAATCCTTAAGCACGGAATTTGAAGTTCCAGGGGTAGAACTGCTTCACAGCCATACACTAAAGAGAAAGGTGTACAACCTGTGGGGTTGCGGACCGTAGTACGATAGGCCCAAAGACATTCTCCAAGCTTTTTACTCCAGTTTCGTTTGTTAGTAGACACAAACTTCTTGAGGAGCTTGATGATAGTCTTGTTGAAAGCTTCAGCCAAGCCATTAGCAGCAGGATTGTAAGCTGTCGAAGCGATATTGTCAATCCGATGATCGTCACAGAACCTTGTGAACTTTTGACTGATGAACTGAGGTCCATTGTCATGAATGATTCGTCGAGGTACACCAAATCTATAGATGACATGGTACTTGACAAAATTGATGATGCTGCTGGTTTTGACTTCAGCCTGGGGTATAGCTTCGGCCCATTTGGAGAAGTAGTCGGTTATTGCTAGTATGAACCGATGTCCCCTAGAAGAAGGAGGATTGATGGGACCTATAATATCCATGCCCCAGGCTTCAAAGGCCAGGAAGCAGCAGTCGGATGTAGAAATTCTGATGGTTGATGAATGAAATCTACATGGATTTGACAAGCTCGACATTTTCTTACATATTCGATGACATCAGATACCATAGAGGGCCAGTAGTAACCCATGCGTCGGATACGGTCTTGTAGCTTAGGACCGGGTTGATGTGCTCCATAGACACCGTCGTGCGCTTCACGTAATACTTGCTTCGCTTCATCACCAGCAAGACAGCGCAAGACTAGACCATCATAAGTTCGTCGGTAAAGAGTTTTGGTGGTCTGATTGTAGTAGAACCGCAGAGATCGTCGACGAATACTCGTAGCTTCCTTGGGATCTTCAGGAAGTATGTCATGAACTACGAAGTCAATGAAGAAAGCTCTCCAATCTTCACTGATAACATTGGCTTCAGTAAGATTACTGAACTCAATATTATGATTGTTTTCGATGCAGAACAATTCCCGATTAGAGACAACCACCACCTGCTGTCTTTTGATAGAGATGGCTAAGACTGCTGCAAGATTGGCCAAAGCATCTGCTTCAGTGTTGCAAGCTCGGTGGACATATTCGATGAAGAAGGTTTTGAATGATGTAGCCATGCTGATTGCCGCTTCATGATAAGGTACTAGATCTTGATGACGAACTTCATAGGTTCCTCTAACCTGGTTAACAACCAGCTTGGAGTCACCATAAACTTCAAGATATTCGACGTCCAGTTGTTTAGCTAACTGAAGGCCAATGAGTAGAGCGTTGTATTCTGCTACATTGTTGGAGCAAGGTTTATCTAGGGAATAGGCTCTTTGGATAGTTGACCCATCTGGAGAAACAAGAACAAACCCAACTCCTGCGATAATGGCACCATTGGGTCCAATCCTGGATGCACCGTCAAAGAATAGACGCCAAGTAGGAAATTCTTCGGAGATCATATTTGATTCCAATGTCTAGTCTGGAATTTCATCATAAAGTTTGGATGTCTCTGGAACAGGATGAGCTGCTAAGAAATTCGCCAGTGCTTGACCTTTAACAGATTTTTGTGGAACATATACCATGTCATATTGGGCTAGCAGAATGGCCCATGTAGCCAGCCGAGAATTGAGTATGCTAGGCTTCTTCAACAGTACCCAAAGAGGATTAACTCGGGATATGACATGAATAGTTTGGCCAATGATGTAATGTTGAGTCTTTTGAACAGCGAACATAAGAGCTAGGTATTCTTTTTCGACCGGGCTATAACGGTGTTCGGCACCAATCATAGTACGACTGAGATAGTAGATGGCCTGTTCACGGCCTTCTTTGTTCTATTGGGCAAGTAAAGTACCCAATGAATGATCCATAGCACGGACGTACATTAAGAATGGTATGCCTGAGATCGGCGGTACCAAGACTGGTGGGTTCATGAGATACCGTTTTATGTCGTCAAATGCTCGTTGACATTCTTCGGTCCAAATGAAAGAGACACCCTTCTTCATTAACTGGGTAAATGGTTTGCAGCGTCCAGACAGATTTGAAATGAATCTCCTGATGTATGCAAGTCGACCTAGGAATCCTCGTAGCTCTTTTAGGTTACGTGGAGGACGCATCTCTTGAATGGCTTTGATCTTCTCGGGATCCACGTGTATACCTTTAGAGGTAATGACGAAGCCGAGAAATTTGCCACTAGAGACACCCAAGAATGACTTGGTCGGATTCATTTTGAGTTGATGTTGGCACATTAGATTGAAGATAGTTCTCAAATCTTGGATATGATCTTCCTTTAGACGACTCTTGACAGCAATATCGTCGACGTAGCATTCAACAGTCTTGCACAGATGATCTCGAAAGATGGTACTCATAGCTCGTTGGTAAGTTGCACCAGCGTTCTTGAAACCAAATGGCATTACAGTATAGCAGTAGACTCCGCGAGGAGTGCGGAAAGAAGTGTGTTTTTTATCTTCAGGATTCATTCGAATCTGGTTATATCCAGAGAATCCGTCCATGAAGGATATTCGCTCGAACCCACAAGTATTGTCGATCATGACATCTGTGATAGGGAGAGGAAACTCGTCTTTTGGACAGGCTTCATTAAGATCCCGGAAGTCGATGTAAACTCGAACTTTGCCAGTTTTCTTCAAGACTGGGACAACATTGGCTACCTAATCTGGATGTTGTTCTTCTCGAATAAAGCCACAAGCTATGGGCTTTTTGACTTCATCATCAATAGCGTCCATCATTTCTGGCTTGAACCACCTTTGATGTTGTTTGACTGGCTTTGCATTAGGCAAGATATTCAATTTGTGAGTAGCAACTTTGGGATCTAGACCTGGCATGTCTTCATAACTCCAGGCAAAGACATCAACGTATTCTTGAATAAGAAGAATTAATTCTTGCTTATCCGCCTCTGGAAGGTTCTTACTGATGAATATTGGACGAGGTGACCCACTTTCTCCTACGTCAATTTGAACCAATTGATCTTCGGTAGGAGGTTCTTTTTGTTCGAATCGAAGTTCCCATTGGGTATCCATTCGTTGAGCCCAAGGATCTGTTTCAGGATTTTCTTCAATATCCTCGTCACATTCTTCTGGAAGTTCGACGGAGACCATGTTAGAAGATACGATCAGCCGATGAACCTGACCAATACTGGTATCAGAATCCCATGATCTGGAATCAGAAGAGTTAGAGCGCTCCTCACTATCGGATTTGGAGACTGCTGGAGATAATACCGGAGGTGAAGCATATCTGAGACCTCTTTTTGTCCTGCTATAGTACATCTCTAATTTTCCTTCCGGAACAACTGTACGGATAGGAGTTCGTCTACCCTTACTGTAGTTGAGGCCATTCTTGAAGTCATAACCCATCTTTCGGATGATGTCTTTTGATTGTTGACTATAACGACGGAGTTGGAGACGTCCTGTATCGTTACTTTTGCTATCATCCGTATAGCTGAATTTTTGTTCTGGTCCTTTACTAAAAAGTATCGGACTCTCGCCTCTCTTTCGAGAAGGGACAACAAAGTATGAATCATCTGGGTGTTCGAGTAAGACCTCTGTTTGAAGAGACTGTACAACTCCTATTGTAAATGACTGAAAGCTATCTAACATATCCAAATAGCACTTAGCATGATAAATGACATCAGTATACTGGAAAGGAGATGCTTTTTCATTGATTTTTACGTCTGTATTTACAACAGGACCTTTAGCCTTAGCAGGCTTGGTCAGATTAATTACAAGAGGGGGAAAGAAGAACGTGAAGGAGGATTAGACTTGTTACGATAGAGGTCGATAACAAGCGGCTCAGAAGAGGTGAGCTCCCTTTTATCCTTGTTATGAGATAAATCAATAACAAGTGGCTCAGAAGAGGTGAGCTGCCTTTTATCCTTGTTACGACGTAGGTCAATAACAAGTGACTCAGAAGAGGTGAGCTCCCTTTGATCTTGACCACCATCAGTTGGTTGCTTTTGGGCTGGCAAGTGAATAACCAGTGGTTTGGAGGATTGAGGACGAGAAACACGCCCTTTGACAGGTATAATGAGAGTGTCATTGGGCACTGCTTCTTGTTCTTCTTCAGTGTCCAGAGCCAGTACTACCTTCATGAATTCATCCTTGTACATGCGAGCATCATTACAATATGCTTCGACACCTTTGAAAGGATAGAGATTCATAACTTCTTTTTGAACCTCTCCATTGTCATCAACATATTTGAAACATTGATGGAGAGTCGAAGGAACAATGTTGTGCTCGTGAAGGAATGGTCTCCCCAAAAGAGCATTGTAAGAGCAACCATGGTTGTCTATAATGTAGAAGGTCACCTTTGTACGGAGATTGCCTATTTGGAGTTTTAGGCGAATCTTGCCCAGAGGTTCACTTCTTCCTTGGTTGAACCCCAGAATGGTGGTGATTGTACTGGAAAGACTATGTACTGGGATCTTCAGCACATCTAGCATTGTCTTTGGCATGATGCTGAGAGCAGACCCTGGATCTATCAGAATACGATCGACTTTCATCGAGTCGACATATCCTGTATAGTATAGAGGACGGTTATGCCTATTATCTTCCATCAGCATATCATCCTGTGTGAAGGTAATGTTTAGAATTAACTCTAACACACTGTGACAATGGAGGCAAGAGACTGGCTCTACTTTCGGCTTCTTCAGAAGGGTTAGACAGGTTTCTGCCTGCATGAGAGCTTCACTCAGAGTTTCTCGAGTCTCTTTGGAGAGGCGCAAGAGCTCGAAGACTGACAACCTGGCCGGTGTATTGGCTAGTTGGGCCAAAATATCAATGTTGTATGGCTTCTCAAGTCCAGAAGGAGATGACTTCTTCAAAGGTTTGTCGAAGCGGACTTGTTGTTTGCCTTTGTCGGCTGCTGTCGGTTTGGGAGGAATGGGTTCTACAACTGGTGAAGACACAGTAGGGATGCCCTCATCAGGAGTAGGTTGCACTGGTGCAGACTCAGAAGAAGAAGCAGGATTTTCTTGAGTCTCAGGAAGTTTCCGTAGATAGGATTTCCCTGACCTGGTACCCAATAGGATTTCCTCTTCAACTATGGGGTCAAAAGACACCATATTGCAGATCTTTGTTTTGCCCTTGGAGCGGTCTTTTTATTTAGAAGGAGCCTCGAAGTCAGAAACAAGATCAGGATGAATCCACATAATCTCGCCATTATCCAGGGATAAGGGGACGAGACCTTCACTCCGTGGAGGAGGGAGATTCTCGATCTCAAGAGTGGCCTTGGGGATAGGGATGACACCATGTTGTACCATCTGTGGAGGGAAATTATCGTACTGTACTGAGACCATGTTCGCGGTAACCGTCTTCTCGTCTTGCTGCAGAGTGTGAGCGTTGACTAGTTCTTGAATCTTGCCTTTGAGCACATAACATGCTCGAGTGGGATGCCCAATGAACCTGTGATAAACACAGTATTTGGGATGATCAGTCTTACCGACCTCATCAGGCTTCTTCGAATCTGGGAGTTGGAGCTTATTGCTTTTGATCAAGCAATCAAAGATGCTCATGGTGTCATTCTCGTCAAAGGAGTACTCTACTTTTGGACGGGATTCTCTTGGTCTCCGTGCAGAAGGAGTAGAAGTAGACGTAGGTGGAGCTACGTTGACCGCCAGAGATTCTTTGTTCTTCAGATTGATGTTCAGAGTTTCTTTACCTTTGTGGTTGTTCTGGCGATTACCGCTACTAGCTGTCGGGTGTTCATCCCGGTCGAGGTTAGACATATGTACCCCAACTGCTTGAACTTGTCAGCACTAACTTCAGCTGCTTTAGCATTGACAATGAAGGATGGCCAGTCTTGGAATTGCGTTGACCCCGTCCACATGCTGACGATAGGCAAAAGATTTGCCTTGCAGGTATCAATAGTGACAGCGGCCGGAGTCCCAGGAGGCATCTTTAATGCTTCTCGGCGAAATCTTTCAATGAAACTCTCAGCGGTTTTATTATGTCTTTGTTTGATCTTATTGAGGGCCGACATAGTCATGTCGTTGATTCCCTCATAGAATCGCTCCAAGAAGATTTGTTTCAAACCTGAGAAAGAAGTGATACAGCCATCGGACAAGCTCCTGTACCAATCGTATGCTACACCGGCTAAATAGCCGACGAACACCCTGGTAAGAAGAGCGTCATTTGGCTGAAGTTGAATAGTCATTACCTCAATGTGGTTAATGAATTGACTGGGAGAAGTACTGCCATCGAACAGCAAAATTGTAGGGATTTTGTACTTTGGAGGAAATGGGACTTCCTTCCATTCAACTTGATAGGGTTGTTTGATCCCCAATCTCTGTAAGTTGTCCTTCTCTTTGAAAGCCTCGAATTGAGTGTACAGGAGTTTGACAGCTTCATTAGCATCCTCCAATGATGTAGAAGGAGCAGGCTGAATCAGAGTGTTAGGGGGAGGAACAGCGTGGTAAGCACTACCCCCAGCACCTGACTGACTGGGTGTGGGTTGAATTTGTACATGGGGTACTTGAGGAGATACTACCCCCAGCCCTGCATTGACAGGTACCGACGATGCTATGATCTCAGGATTTATAACAGGTACATTCGGTGGTACTGTCTGTTGGGCCACGATGATAGAATACATACTTGCAACCATTTCAGCCATGGTCTTCAGCTTGTCTTCTAGTGTAGCTATCCGTTGTTCTTGACTCGCCGAACTAGAAGCATCTGGGTCTTCAGTGACAACATAAGCTGTAACTTTTCTAGGTACAGTAGAGGACATTGTCTGTTCAGAACTTTCGCTGTATGTATCATAATCAGAGAAAGAATCATCTCCTGAATGAGAAGTAAGAAGATGACCAGAAGGATCTTGGAGAAGATTCCTTTGACCAATTGTGTCTCGGCTTCGGGATCTGGTATGTCAAAATACTCCTTCAGAAGATTCTTGGAGTAAATCTAAATACCGCTGGCTGGGCCTGCGAGGCTTGCCGTGCTTGGAGCACTTCCTACCCCCAGTGTCTCTAGAAGTCATGTTGACGGAAGCATACAACATTTCGTCCTCGTCTTCCGACATTGGTTCAGAGTTTACAAAATTCAAACGATCGAAGACAGGTCGTTTTGTTGTCTGACAACAGCACTTGATGACAACCTTTGTGATTACAATGGTGTCCAAGTGGCTGAACTGGAGGTGTTAAGATGTTGTTCCGCTTTTGTTTGAGATGCTCTCGGAGATCAGGAACAATGACGGGACGAGAAGAAGTCTGAAGAATATATTCTTTGACCACATTTGGAACATGGTTCCGGTTCTTCAGATGTTTTGTCCCATGAGTATACAGAGAAGTACTCACCTCATTAGCATAGGTGTCAGGATTCTTCATCTTAGAAGTTTGCCTCTGATGCAGGTTGATCTTCGGCATTGGCTGTCTGCGTTTTGCCAAAGTTGGTCTATTGAGATAAGTCCTTAGATCAGTAAATTCAACCCCAGGGGTTTCTGTCTGAGACACCAGCAACTTTCCCTGTTTTGAGCGGGATATCCTGAGAGTTGGGAGATCTTGGAATTCTGCTACCGGAGTAGGCAGAATACCTCTTTGATCAGTACACTTCCCTTTGGCAGGAAAGGAAGAACTCTTGTTTGAGAGAGTTCTTGTACTGATTGGTGCCGAGGCACGTTTAGATTGATCTTCTACGGTAAAAATTGGAGAAGACTGAGAAAAGACCAAAGGACCTTTTCCTTTATTTTGTGAAGAAGGGTTGGCTAAAGAGCGTTTCCCTCTGTTGTCTTCCAAGTCATGGAATGAGGAAGTTTGATAAAAGACCAACGGGCCTTTTCCTTTGTTCTGAGGAGGTGGAGGAATAGTCAACAGACTACCCCTAGTGGATTGCGCTGGAGCAACATGGTGCTTGGAAAGAGGAGTAGAGTTTTTTCCCTTGCTGTGAGAAGAAGGGAGATTGGCCAAAAGACTACCCCTATTAGACTGCGCTGGCACAGTTTGCACAGGGGTTGAAGTGGCAGTAGGCGCATTGGCTGGTTGCGCATGAGAAGCTTTGACAGATAGCCTTTTGGCTACAGACTCTGTAGTTTGCGCAGCAGGAGTCTTGACTTCAAAGTGCTTGAGTTGCACTCTGGTTGATGGAGTAGTGGACTGCGCAGACAGAGTTGCAGCCAACTGCGCCAGGGGAATAAGAGTCTTGCACTTTGCCAGAGCAGCATAGGAAGTGGTTTGTGCACTGGCAAGAGGAGCAGTATACTGTGTATGGGCAGTAGAGGCAGCAGACTGTGCAGCAATTTTGGGAGCAGAGACAGCAGACTACGCAGAGGATTGCGCAGAGGATTGTGCAGAGGACATTGGAGTCCACACTGAACAGACTTTGCTCTTGGCAGAAGTTGCAGTGCGACGAGTAGTCCCAGAGTTGATCATCGCCTCGTAGGCCGTCTGGTTGACCTTTACAACCAGCGTCTTCTGCGTCTTTCCGATAGACGCAACGTCACATTGAGTTGTCACTTCCTCGTCGGAGGAGAAAGTCGTCCCCAGCAGAGTCACCATTTTCTTTGCAAAAACAAAAGTGTTCTTTATTTCATAAACTTTGTAAGAAGATTACAATTAAATTCTGGGAAAGTACAACTATAGGGATCCGATCTGAAGACGATCGCTTTATCCCTTGGACGATGTGAACTTTGAAGACGGTAACCTCTGAAGAATGCAGCAGCACTTTGGCAAGAACTCCTGATCTCTGGTGATGATCTTGAATGATCTGATGTGATCTGGTCTTCATAATGAAGAACTTGAAACTCTATTTATAGAGTTCTGGAAAATAACTAATTAGTAGTTATTTCTGGATTACGTAGGATGGATTGTGCAGGCATTGGACTGCGCAAGCAGCGAATTGCGCTGGCAGTTACTCGATCGTGGACCAACTGTATGAGACGCGTGGCATTGTTTGATCGAAATGGGCTTGGTCGTGTACAGACGGTTGCCACGTGGTGAGCAATTGATGGTATGTATGCCACGTACAGAATGTCAGTTATCTTGATGGATTACGCCACTTGAACTGCACTAGCATCAGACTGCGCTTCCAATGGGTTGCACTTCTAATGGGTTGCGCGATGACTCAGATTGCGTTGAGGTTGAGCTGTCAGATCGTGCTGGCTTTTGGCAGCTGGACCGCGCTAGACAGCTGTCATGGCGGCGTGGCACATGAAACGAACAGTTTTCTCGTTCTTCGGGCTGTCAGTTGTCAGAAGATCTGATTTTGTGTCAGGTAATGATGACGTGGCCACGTCAGCTAGCGCGCTTGGATGGGTGCGCAGTTCAGCTTGCACAGTTGAGTTGTTGCACAATCTGTCTCCTGCGCAGTTCATTTGAAGGATGCACAATTTGATTTTTATTGCTTCTTTGATGGGTGCAACTTGATTTTTAGGACCTACAAATGGTATGCCACTCAATTGGGTTTTCATGTGCTATTTATTCTTAAGTAGCACACAAGTCAAAACTATAGACATATTGGACTCAAATCGATCACAAAAATTCTACCGACCCAAAACTAGTCCAAGTAGGATTCGTACAGCCTATTCTAGGGTGCCATAACCTCTTAGACCTATTTTAGATTGATTTTTATGAATTAATTGATGGAACTGAGAATTTTTAGGACCATAGATTGGTGTGCGTATTGATCGATAGAAGTTAACAGATCTAAAACGTGTTCTAACCTTTCATAGTTCACGAATTATACCTACGATGAGAAGAAGACGACAGTTTCCAGTAATCTCGAGCAGTCAGTGACCCCAAGATCTTCTGTACTTATTCTTTCCTCGGGTTGGACGTCATGTGGGCGACGATCTCCCAACCTTTTCTCCCTTGGATGTCCTTCCTTTCTCTCCTCTTGTGATGAACAAATTAGAGAAAGTTGCTCTTTCTAGGATGTATATGACGGCCAGAGAATAGAGGGTATATATAGGCTACAACAGGAACCATAAGGAAAAATTAGGTTTAGGTCTCCTAACGGGTCTAGGTATCCCGTGTTTAGCCCGAACACACAACTAAGGCCTGTTAACAATAGCTTGGTCCACTAAAGAGCTATTGTTGTACTACCTTCCTAATCCTAAATTATGTTTATGGGCTCATTCTTATTATATGCTTGTTTGTCTCCCCATGTTAAGATATCGAATGTCCGTCTCAAAATAAGTTACTGACAACTACATTGATCGACATCTTTTGTCCTTAAGTAGTACCACTCAACTTTATTTATCATGTCAGATATAATCTACCTACAGGTTTTACATGACAATACTTATGAGTTCCTTAAGGGGACATCATCAACCTGATACATCGGGATATAGATTCCTTTTATAATCAACAATCCATCATACATATAATACCATTACCCAATTCATAGAGGTTATTGACTCATTATGAATCTTACTCTTTTGTGAATCAAAATAATGCATACTACATATACATGTCTGTTATTATATTAGGATTAAGAGTACAAGCATTCATAATAACTGAGGTATTTGTTCTCTTATGTAGTCTGTCATGACCCGCACCCAGTGTAGGGGCACGAGAAGTGGGTACGTCCAGCCTATGCCGCAGTATCGACGGTAGAATGCTGTCCTAGGTCACATACATCTAACACAGTATAAATATTGCTGTACAAGATATACTCTCCAATCGGAGGACAATACAGAAGGTACATCTCAATCACAATTCTAAATAGAAATAACATGATATGATAGATATGATATCTCAAAAAAGAACATACAAACAGAAGAAAATAAGTCTAAGTGTCTAAACGACACAACATCTCAGCATCCAGAAATAATACAACTCATAAAGTCAAATACAAGACATAAAGAAATAAGATAAAGCCTGGCTATCTAGCCTAGACAATAGGGATGATGTCCTCAGCTAGAGCTGGATCCTCCTGTGGGTCCAACTTATAAGTGTCATCTAGGCCTACTTCGTAATAAGTAGGATAAAACTCCTCCGTGTCATCTGTAATATTTTCAACAGGTCCAGATAGGACAAACGAATACATATCTCTCACACAGTTCATATCAAGGCAGAAAATTTAAAACAAGCAATAGAGTAAGATACATGAACTGTAAGAAATATACATGAAAGATCAGAGAGATATTTGTAAACTGGAAATATCTATATGATAAGTAAGAACTGTAAGTTACAAAGTGATTTAGAGCACAAGATGGTTATGTAAATTGCTTGATGTTGCACACGAGTAAGCTACTGAGTTTACACACGAGTAAACTAAAGGAATGATCACATAACCACTTCTACTCCCCCGTCCCCAATCAATACACAAGGATCCATTCAAGTTATGTTACCTACACGATGATTTGTTACATACTAAGATCATGTGAGCATACGAGAGTACATAAGAGCACAC